>VFFE01007638.1:1369674-1770647 GCA_008921705.1 Burhinus oedicnemus | reverse complement strand
CTCCCCCCCCCCTCCCCCCCCCGCCTTCTACTTCTTGTACTAATTTCTGTGAACATCCTTGCTTGACAACAAAGCCAATACTATACTTGTAGCTTATCACTTGATACAGGAAAGGCTGTATTGATTAATCCAAAATACTTTGTCGTCCTAAACATCAGTTACTAGTATTCCTTCCTGGTAAGGAATGAGTATAGGAGTAAGATGCACATACAGTGATCCTTCCCTTTGTGTCCATTCAAAACGTCCAGCAATTTACAACTTAAATACTGTCTCACCCAGAGATACACATCTCTGTGTTCAGTAGATAAAGTCTTGTTCTGTGAATTCGTTGAATCACTTCTTTTTGCAGCTTACATTTCTGGCTCCCACAGTATCTTGAAAGTCCACAGCTTGCTAGGTATGAAAAAGTACCTAACCTTATATTTGTTTCAAGCCTGATGCCTAATACTGTTACTTGATGACATACTGCATTTCCTATACTATGAAAATTAATCTTTTACTCCTATTTACCATTCCCATGCCACTTAATTCTATACGTTTCTATTATCCACTATGTTAGCTCCTGCTCTTCTGGAAACTATTTTGTATCTTTGATCTTCCTCATCACCTTTGGTTTTGTAGTTCTGTTATATGGGGGTTTTTTTGAGCTGGGAGGAACCAGAGGTGCATGCATGATTCTGAATGCGAGCACACCATAGATCCATACAGGATCACATACATACAGAGATACATACAGGATTTTCTGTGTTGTATGGTGTTCCATGGGAACACTTTCCATCATCTTTCTTTCCTTCTAGTACCAAGACCAGTTTTAAGCAATGAGTTTATACACACCGAGAGTTGCTAGCTGACAGTTTTACACCTACTTTTAGAACTGTGTGATGGACAGTGTCTTGTCCTGGTACTGCTAGTATTCCTCTTACCCAGTTTGTTCCAGACCTTTTTTTTTTGATGATGATGATGATCATTTGTACATTTTCTTGATGTTGGTCTTAATTTTCTTGAGTGCTTCAAATACACTTTGATTACCTGTTGTTCATGCCTGCTTTAGGTTTTTATTGTCATCAGGCTATCCACTGATGGAGGAGCATGGAAGAATTCCCTGCCTCTCACTTACTTCGAGAATTTTTATTACTGTTGCTCAGTCTTTTGGGCTTGCCTGTTTATTTTAACTTAATTTTGCACTTCTTCGTTTGGACAGGATTTTCACTTCTTAAAGGATGTCTGCTGACTTGTAATACTGATCACTCTACTGACTTTTTTTAACTGTTCTTTTGAAATTCTATTAATAAATGGCATATTTATAGATATTATTATTTATATAATTAATAATTATTATACAATTATTGGTTATTTGTATATTTATTTATTATTTATTTATTCTTCCTTCAAGTCTTTTGTAAAATTTCATCTCACCCCGGAAAGCATTTTACCTTTTTGCAACCCCATTTAATAAACTCTTCATGAAATTCCTTGAAAAGCATTACATCAGCAATAATAAGGTTTGGGGTTTTTTTCCTTCTACCATGGTGATGCATTTTGAGCACGTACACTGAAGTCAGTATTACAGGGCTGGTTCTGTGGGTAACCTCTTAAGCAGGTCCTCAGGCAAGAGTTGCCTCTCCCTTTTTATGGGTTCTCTGACTAGTTGCTCCAAGAAACAGGCATTGAAGGCACTTAGAAACCAAGACTCTGTCGTGAGCCTTCTTGTGACATTTACTCATTGAAGGTGATTTATTGTTACCATGTTAATCTGTTCTCACAGCCTCTCTGATACTCCTTTGCATGTCATCATCGTTGCCATCCTAACTAGCTGAAAAAGGCTTCAGCTTATGGCAGTGGGTGGTATTCCAGCACAGGTGCCTGCATTACTCTAATACAATTAAGTGACTTTTCTACTGGTATATGCTATTGTTACTTTCACATAATTTATAACCTGGTATTAAAGTCCTAGTGATCAGCATCCCTGCATCAAGCTTCTGAAGTGCCTGTTACCCTCTCTAATCAGCCATTGCAGTTTGCCCACAGCCTCGAGTGTAGAGAAGCATACATGTTTCTGGACTTGGTCCAATTGTTTTATGAACCCTTCTTAAATGAACTGTATGTCATTATAGCCTGCTTCACGCTTCTCTGCTTGAATCCTGCTCATTTCCATATTCTCAAAGAAAGCATAGCAAGCTTCTTGATGACCTCTTTCCTTGAGGACAAGTAATTCTCTGTGAACATACAGGCTTTTCTCTATTATTCTTCTTCCTTGCTTTAGAAAAAGTCTTATTTTCCATTTATTTCAAAAGCTTTTTCAGTTTCTACCAAAACTAAATGCCTTTTTGCTGTGCTGTGTCCTGAGCCTCACAGGGCCTCTGCTTGACAGGAGCACCACTTCAGAAAACACCGCCGTGGTGATTTCTTTTCAAAAGTGGAATGAAAATAGTTAGGTTCATACCCCCTGCCTCCTAAGCATTTGCTAAGGCAGGGCAAACAACTGCAAAGGTGGCACATGTAGTCTGGTGCAAAAGAACTGCTGGCAATTTAGTCAGGAGGGGTGCTGCTGCTTCTCTTTCCCTTAGCATTTTCCAGCTTTTACTGCAGTTGAGCGTCCTGCTGTGACTGCTGTATGATGGTAGACCCTCCTTTAGATAACTGCTAACAGAATTTTCTGATGTTGATAGAGCATTCGTAAAAGGTCTGTACAAATAAATTCAAGTTTTATCAGGATAGTATAAGTTAAAATTCAGTTAAAAGTGTTCTGACTTTTAATTCTTTTCTTGCTGCAGATACTAGGAAATGACGTGCCTGCAAATCTGTCTACAGAGACAGGCAGCAAGAATGAACCCGAGAAAAAGAAAAAGAAGCTACAAAAATAGCTGGATGTAAAAGTTAATAAGAAGTCACACATGAATTACTTGTATTTACATTTTTTTTCCCTATGGGCAAAATGCTAGGAACAGATTTTGTTTACTTTTAAATACACATTTTAATATTTGTAAAACTGGCTTTTTTTTAAAAAAACTTTTTATGACTCTATGCAGGAGAACAATAGTTTTAAAACCAAGTATGTCTACAGTTTTGTCTTGTGGGTAAAATTAAATGCTTCTGCGAAGTGAAGGAAGAGTTGTAGTACTTTTTTTTTTAAACAGCCTTAAGGCCATTCAAGAGTCTGTCAAAAGTCGGTCTCTCTCCAGCTCTCAGTGAAAGAAGTAATTATGCTAGTTGCTGGTCTTAAGTGCTAACAAAATTTACTCTTGAAAGATAAATTCCACAGACTTATATTTCATTCTGGGAAAGGTCTCTTTCACACCAGATTAGCTGTATGTATATATGCACAATATGGAGATGCAGAGAGAAGCCATACCATAAAAGAGCATTTATCCTAGACCTTAAGGCAATTCAAAATCATTGCTTAGCCTCTGATGAACTGCCTTAAAAAAAAGGATTGAAACCATGTTATATTTGTGTTACACAAAAATCCACAAGTAACAAGTTGTGCAGTGATCATTTTAGCTTGTATTGCCAAGGTGCTGGCAAGATAGAATTCCAAAAAAAAAAAAACCAACCCCAAATGTTTTGTGCCTTGAACCGCATTGTTACAGTGTCGTGGTTTAACCACAACGTACAGTCAGGCCTGTATCAGCCTACAGCACCTGGCTACATAGTCATAAAACATGTTTTATGTGTTGTGAGAACTGAAGTAATTTAAGGGTGCTCCAAGACTCATTGCTGACCTCCCACCACAGGGACTTCGAGGTGGTTGAATTCTGCAAGTTCATTTCAGTAAAAATCCTCTAAAGTGCCTGGGATTATAGTAGTTTCCATAGACCGGTTCTGCTGAAGAAAGCCAAGAAACTGCAATCCCACATACTATAGGCGTTCCTCAGAGATCTTGAAGAGTTACAGCCCACGAACTTCTGTACTAGTCACTTACTCCTCAGTAGTTTCCTTGGGTAATCCGTGGGTCACAGTTGATAAATACGTGGTTGTCACTTGGCCATATTTACTCAGCGCCCTGTATGCTGTCATTGTAAAGGACTGGATCAGATTTATAAAGTACATATGTATAAAAGGCCTTAAAAGGAGACAATTAACACATTTAACTGATTGCAATAGAAAAAACCCATGCCCCATGAATGAGACATTTGAATCCTGTCACCACTATTTAAAACTTAAGTTTCAAGAATGATGTGCAGAGCACTAGATCCATAACTGGTACTATGCTTTTAATTCAGCACCATGTATTATTCTAAATGAACACATTTTTTAAACTATATATGAGAGCGCAAGCTTGCCAAGCTCCTTGCCTGGTCTCCTGCCTCTGCTCACCAATGCCCCCCCACCCAAACAACACCCACATACAGGCAACGGACACATGGTACAGGCAGCACTGAAATGGAAGATGCTGCAAACTGCAGCAAAATAAATACAAACGATCTAGGTATGAAAGAGATGTCTTTATTCTGTTTCATTACTCAATTTACAATTATACATGTTAAAGGACTCTTGTTAAAACTACCAAAATTAATTTAATGTAAACAATGACCATTTTGTGCAACGCGTGCCAACCAATGAATGTATGAAGTACAACTAGAGAAAGAGAATGGTCAAATGATTTCCACAATAATTTGCACAGTAGGTTTCTTCTACAAAACAATTATAAAAACATAATAAAAAAATATGCATGTTCTCATAAAATAAATAATTCCCATCTAATTGAAGACTATAAAATAGGACAGAAAATACAGGCAATTTATTGGGGGGAGAGGGGGGGAATCCTTAATTACTTCTCACATTCACCCATTTCCGCTGTTACTTTTCCTTTACCTTTACAAAAATACTTACACAGGGTACAAGTAAATATTTTAGTGATTGCTTTTTTTATTTGTGAATACTTTGAAAACCTCTGATCATTGAACTTATCACTATAAAGAATCAAAAATTTTAATTAAAATAAAAGCAATCGAATTATACATATGCCAAACAGTTCAGAAACAGATCATAATTTGGACCACCCTGCTTCTAATCTTCCCCCGTACATTACCATTACTACTATTTTTAGTAATCACACTTGCAAAAATAAATCATTTGTACAGTCCAGAAATCTGAAATTCACCCTTTCAACTGATTATCGTTAAAGAGAATTAACATGAGAAACAGAAAAGACACAAGGTCATAAATAACTGTTAAATCTCAGACAAGTTATGTCTTGCTTTTGAGCTACAAACCTTACAAGCTAAAGCCAGGAACATTTTGAAGGCCCTATTCAATAAATTAATTTTCCAGAAGTCTTAAGTTCATTCTAACAAAATCCATCTCATAAAAGTTACCAGTTCAGTGTATTTTCAGCTTTTAGTAGGGCACTGTTTCAAGATCATGGAATAGATAATTCAGGACGTTAGGTTCAATTACTGTCAATCTGACATGCATTACAGAAATACCGATTAAATTGCTGTGGAAGTAAAAATAATGCATGTCATTATTGCTGGTTAGAAATCTGAAGTCTTTTTTTAATTATTATTTTTGCAATGTAAGAACTAAAACCAAATGATGCTTTATTGATGGTATAGAAGTTTCCCTTTTTCTTTAAGTGTATTTTCCAGAAAGCCTTCACTGTTGAATTGTTAATGAAAATATTTCAAGAAATGTTCTATTCATACAACACGTGCGCACAAGTCTCAGGTCTAACACATTGCTTTTTAATGCTATGCAATTCCATTCATACCTCCCCTTTTGAGATTTTTTTTTAAAAAATAGTGTCAGTTGCCTTCAAACTTAGGTCTGACCAACTCCTTCAGGCTTAGTGTGCCGATAGCTGCTCATCAGCCACGGTCTGTCACTGTGGTACAAAGCCTTTCTGTGGGCTGGGGAATAGAATAGGAAGCAGAACTTCCATCCAGCATCCTGGGACTGGATATCCTTGCCACGAAAAGAGAGAAAGACTGCTTCGCCTGGAGCACGTACTACAATGGACTCTTCGATTAATCCAACAAGGTTTACTTCAGATCTCCACAAACACAGAACCCTGAAATCTCAGTATTTCCCCTAATCTATTCTTTTACCCTTAGTGACTAGGGCTAGATTATTATTATATGGGTTCTTTTAAACAAATCCAATCAAATTCAACCAAATCTGATTTGATTAGGCAAAGGGAGTTCTGGGTTTCCAGACCCTCCTCATTCCATTACTTTTGTTCATTGATGGTTTTCTTGAAAGTATCAAGAGTTTGTTTATATTAATACTTTTCACAGTAAGTGGCATGCAAAAATTAATTCTATTTCTAAATGTTTATCTAAATATTTTGGTAATTTCTGTAAGCAGACATAATAGTACTGGGAATTAAATGTAAGAGAGAAGTAAACGTGTAATGGTTTAATAGAAGGAAGACTGCACCACTCTCTTAATGATGTACTGAGACCAATTAACCTTATTGCACCTTCTTATGTTCCTTCGAAAGGGTACCGGAGCATCAATTTGGACACAAGTGTTCTTAGGAAACACTGGTGGAGTCAGGTGATCAACATTAGTACTAATACAATTCCTAAAGTAACAACACTATCATTTAATTTTAAAGTAACCAATAGTACATCTTACTTCAGTATAGAGTTTTAAGAGTAAGAACTGCCTGTTTAGAGGGAAGAGATTCTATTTTCCTATTAAGAGATTTCCATCACTTGTCCTTTTCCTTGATTTCTGTCAAACCAAGAAAAAAAACTGATCAAAGAATTGCTATAAGGCTTCTTCTGACATATAATTTATTTTATTATTAAGAGAATTAAACTGGAATTAAATAGAGTTTTCATGCAGCTGTTCACAAGAAAAACTTAATTAAAAGGCTAGCCTGGTATTAAAATCAAAGCACCAATTTTTAACAGTTTGCAGTCTACTATAAAACATACACATGTTCCAGGGACCCATTTCTGGAACACTATACTTCTTTCCTCGTGAGAGTCGCAGCTGAGTTTCATCACTGTTACTTTAGACTGATACTGACAGACACTCGCACTGCTCCAGTTTCCCCAGCCCTACTCTCATCACACCCCCAGCAGTTCATTTCTGTTTAGTCACTCTTTCTCAGTACCAGTGCTAGTATTCCTGAAGCCACACAATAAATCTGATTAGGGAAAAAAGCAAATTTAAACTAACATTCCTTTCCTTTCTCTCTCCCTCATGGAAAAAAAAAAATCCCCTCAAGCTTTTAGGAGTTGTGTCTTAAAATGTAACTCTTTTTGCAGTTACATTAGCTCCTATGCAAGTTTCCTAGGTTTGCTCAGTCTATCTAAAATACTCCTCTTGAAGCTGAAGTTACAGCCAAACTTTCAAAAACAAGCCTCCTCATGGAATCTACCCTGATCACAGAAGGAACACAATTCTGAAAAAACACTATAGGCTTTTTGTACTAAGTCTAGCCACCTTGATTTTCAAAAGGATCACTTAATGATACCAATAAATCTGTTAATAAGACCTGAAAAAACCCACATTATTTAAAAAATCCCTTAATATATACCAGACAATTTATTATATTTGCATTAAAAAGCAAAATAGTATGTATAATCCAGGTAACTGAGGTCATATATTTAAAGATTTATTAGACAACACAATTTAAGATCTCCATCAGAAAACTACATACCATTTTTGTGAAATCCCTGAACTTGATTTTCATTTTTATGTTTCCAGGCAGAAATATTGCAAGTTGCATTTTGACCAAATACTGTACTATGTGCTTCTGCTTTTTGGAAACAGGATTGCTTCTCTGGAGATTTTGCTCTCAGCAGCTGATTGTCCTTATGGTTTAAAACAGAACACTCCTAGGTTAAAAAAGGAAAGTTAATTTTAAAACCATTTTCACAAAAATTCCCAAAAAGAAACAGGATCCGAACTCACTATCTGAAAATTTCAAGTTACAATTAGTACCTTAGCCTCCCACCTCTCCCCTTCTGAAATGAAAAAGAAATGAAAGACAATGTTTTCTCTACACAAATCTTTGAGAAGTGCTGTCAGTAAGAATCTCTTTTCAGAGCACACATGCTCTGAATGAGCCAGAGTGGATTCTTTCAGCCAGCAATGTCCATGCTTTTTACTTTTCATTCTCTGTGGGTTCTCTGTTGTGAGGGCTGAGGTAAGTACTTAATGCCTCCACACTTAAATCCTAACCCAAAATGCAAAATTTGGCTTAGCTGGGATTTAGAATTGAAAGACGAGCAGTGGGAGAAGACAGCTGCATGACACTGGTGAGTCTCTAGGACAGGTTTAATATTAGACAATTGATTCACAGGTACAGTCCATGTCCAACAGGGTGACTGCAGCAAGACCTCAGAGTAGATGGGTATTTTTAGAAACTAAAGACAAAATATCCATCTATTCTTCCTGTAAGGGCATAGTTATCTTAATCTTAAATGAGCAGAGTTCAAAATTTCATGTCAATGGTCTATAAGACACCATGAATCCACTCTTTACCTTGGCAGAGAAGTGGCTATTAGCATGTCATAGAATGGTTGAGGTCGGAAGGCACCTTAAAGATAATCTAGTTCCAACCCCCCTGCCATGGGCAGGGACACTCCCACTAGACCAAGATGCTCAAAGCCCCATCCAACCTGGCCTTGAACACTTCCAGGTATGGGGTATCCACAACTTCCCTGGGCAACCTGTTCCAGTGCCTCACCACCCTCACAGTAAAGAGCTTCTTTCTGATATCTAATCTAAATCTACCCTCTTCCAGTTTAAAACCATTACCCCTCATCCTATCACTACACTCCCTGATAAAGAGTCCCTCCCCATCAAAGTAGGCCCCTTTCAGATACTGGAAGGCTGTTATAAGGTCTCCCTGGAGCCTTCTCTTCTCCAGGCTGAACAGCCCCAACTCTCTCAACCTGTCCTCATAGCAGAGGTGCTCCAGCTCTCTAATCGCCTTCATGGCCCTCCTCTGGACCTGCTCCAACAGGTCCATGTCCTTCTTATGTTGGGGGCCCCAGAGCTGGACACAGTGCTTTGATACAGTATGTCAGATACAGAAATAAAGTCAGAGGCGAATGTGCTTACTCGAGTCTTCTTAATCTGGTACTACTGGTCAGTACTGTTTCCCCTTCAGACTGTAAATGACACTAAGTAGTAGACTATTAAGTTTGTAAGAACGTAAGACCATAATTACTAAGTGAGAGATGATCTTTGCTCTATTCTCCAAAGAAACTAGACTTGCTTCCCATTCTCTGGAAGAACTCCTTCCCATTAGTTACAAGATTAAGAGCTTTGAAGTCTTACTAGATAGGTATTGACTTTTGTAGTTTCTTTTGGGTTTAAGATAGGTAAGATAGGTCAAAGGGCTTGTAATTGAAAGACTGTACCCAAGCAAAAACTTCCCCACCAAGTCAGCATGCCAGGTATGGTCCAGAAAACTTGAGGCTAGTTTATGGAAAGAAGTAGCAGACAATTTTTCCAAAAAAATGCGCTTCTCCACAGGCACACATTTAAAAACTTAGCAATAAAAAAAAAAGCGGCAAGAACAGAAATAGGCTATAATTCATCAGAAGCCATGAGCAGCCTCACAACTACCTTTTATGCACATACTTGTTTCTCTGAAACTACCTTTGGCTTTGTCATAGAACATACTAATTTTATTCCCAGGTTACAATAATTGTCCTGCATGTAGTCCTTGTTTTCAACATAATACTTGAAATGACGCTACATTAATATGCTCTCTGTGATCACCTGACAGTCTCTCCCCTCCCTGAAACTGAACACAATAGGGAATAGATGCTTTAGATGGGACGCCTATCACTTTTATAGCACAATTTAACTCCTACCTTTGTTCTAAGAAGCTGAGATTTATTCTGAAACACGTTAGTATTCACATCATTTTCTCTGCAATTGGTTTCAGCCACTGCAGTATCCATAATGCTGCTTCCACAAGTCTGCGTATTATAACCACTGTCCACCTGAAATCAAGAAGCAGGGCTTTAAATGTGTACTGCAATTTATCACCAATAAACCCCTCAGATTCTCATACCTGATATGACTTGAATTTAACAGAGCTTAATCCAACAAACCAACTACTGTCAGTTAATAACAAAAACAAATTGTAAACAGGTCTGTCAGAATTCGTTTGGATTAAAGTTAAATGTATTACTGTACATAGTAACATAAAAATAATTTACAATTGCTCTGCTAACTCACTGAGAGAGGAAAAAGGGGATGGGGGGGAAGGAATAAAAGTCACAATACCACCTGCATGCCACATCCTATAAAAGAAAACAGATGATTACTTCCAGAATGGTATAGGTATTAAAAGTTAGTATGTTGAGCTCAGTTTTACAGAGAAGCAAAAAAAAAAGATTTTACCTGAATACTACTGTTGTCACAAGGAATTGTGCTGCTTTCTGCAAGAGGTGACATGCACATGCGAGAGCTTTCAATACTGAAAGTAATCCCCGTCATAAAGCTGGTCATCGGTGCATTGCTATTGCCAATTGTTTCTTTTATCCAAGTGTTTTCCTCTGACGCTTCAGCTGCATCAGCCATATCTACAGTATTATTTTCTTTTAAGCCTTCTATATCCTGAAATGATGACAACCTCTGATGACAAGCTTCCGAGTGATCTGGTGCAATAGACACAGTTGCTACCACGAGATGTGTACCATGTGCGAAAGTATCACCGTCTTGCTGACATATATTTATTCTATTATCCATTTCTGGGAACCGAGCTTCTGCTGGAGAAGCATTTTCCTTGTCTTCCTCATCCTCATCGTGATTCTCAACTGCAATTGGTATTCTAATGACAGAAGTCTGATACTGGGCAGTTCCTCTACATGCTCCAAGCCTCAGAGGAGAACAATTTTTAATTGGAGAACAACCGTCTATATAAGGACTTCTCGTACTTGGGGGTGTCATTCTATTTGAGGAAGAAGGAATATCTGGAGAGCGAAATGTAAATTTTCTTTGGTCTGTGAAAAACAAAGTTACTCTGTCAGATATCAGATGGAGTTAAAGCCATCATCCTCAAAGCCCTACAGTCCTTTGAATAATTATAGCCAACTACATAGTATTTCACTGACCACTGTCCCCAGCTCCAAGGCCTTAACAAAAAACCAACAAAAATAAAAACACAAGAAAACCCAAACCAAACAAAAAGCCCCAAAATTCAAGAAACAAACCACCAGCACATGTAAACTATCATGGTAAAGGCCAGTTTTTACCCCATTTTTACCACCAAACTTGTTTCCTATGACATGGTTTGCTGTACTGGAGGCCTTGCATTTTCAACTGTCAATACTATACAGTGTTCAAAGGAAAATGTGTAAAGGCTGGTTCTGTGGCTTTTTTCTGAACAAATATCAATATACACATTCTACAGGCATTTAAAAAATTTGGGGCAGCAATAAAGTTTTTCAAGAAAATCAAATGAGTGAGGAAACACCTATGCAATGTCCACAAATAATGGTGTCAAAATACCACAAAGCTCATGAGAGCAAAATCGCATATAAACATGGCGTTAAGTCTTACCAGGTAACGGACGAAACACGAAATACTGACATTTTCTAGAGCAACGAGGACACAAAACGTTCCTGATATCTTCACTAGTCAGTTTCATTTCAAATAGCCTTCAGGATCACATGATTTGAAAACTCAAGCTAAACATTCTTTGTCCAATTAAAATGCTTCAGGTTGGGCCCAATCAGAATTGTGACCTGACTTAGTTCAGGCACATGGCTTTAAACCCCCCCTCACACTAGAGTAAACCTTTAATTTTTTTTTTCATTCCTATTAGGTCTCAATTCCTTCTTCTAAAACATTTTCCCTAGTTGATTTTTTGCAAGCAGATACACTTCACTGTTTCACATCATTAAGATATTTCACTGCTAAACAGTACACGTGCCATATAGGAGGAAACTGCTGGTCTGCCAAGCACAGTAACTTGTCTCCAAATAGAAACAAGTTCCAGTAAGAATGCAGCAGTTTTTATTATAAAAATATATAAATCAAGAAAGAATAATACATATACAAATAAATCATACCTGACAGCGGTGTCTTTCTTATGTGAAAAGCAATTGGTGAAAAAGCAGGAGAACCATTATGTGCAGGAGACCCCTCTGCAAACGTGGGACTGGTTATACTTCCCAGACTATAAGCCCTTGCTCCTCCCTGAATAGGACTTGAAGAGAACTGGCCCTTCAGTAAAAAAATAAAATACAATAAAATACGATATTAAAAAATAAAAAAGAACGTATTTTCATAATGTGAACTTTGACAAATATGTATATATAAGAAGTGTTCTAACTAAAAAGCTTAATACGGCAGCACTGATGAAAACTAATCCTGTATAATGACAATTCCTATCATTAGTTTAGCTTAAATATTCCAGTTGCAGCTCTTCACTTGGACTTCATGCCTCTACGTAGGAAAAGAGCAATGGGCTCAAACTGTCACATAATACCAACTAAGACTATAATATCCGTTATATTTAAGAACTATGAGAAGCCTAAACAGAAAGTTAGTGCTGTGTATATAGTCAAGTATTTAATCTCAATTTTATTCATACGAATGCAGATGAAAGCCAGCCAATATTTATATTTTAATGGAATCCATATTACCTGAATTATTTAACTTGGCAGCAGACAAAATACTTTTCCTTAAAAGAGAATAGTGGTTGTGATCTTGCTTAAGAGTACAGTGCAAAAAGAAAAGTCACTTCTAGCAGTAGAATTATGTTGTAGGAATTCTTTACTAGGTTACCATAGTGAAGACTTTTTTTGTTTTTAAAGCCACACTCTTGCTGGGGTAGATTTTTCCATGCACTTCAGCTGCCAAACAGATGAAACCATACCACCTAACCCAGTTTAGCTGTGCTATGTCCACCTGGGAATAAGATTCATCTTGCTTAATTTAAAAAACAGACATTATGTTCTGTGTTCTAATAAATGTCTATTCATCTGAAATCTCTATTCAATGGAAAAGAAAAAAGCATATTTAGCACTGCATTCAAAGATCCAAAAGTCATTTTTCCCACCATAAATGAGTTTATGAGCTATAAGGGAAATAATTATATCACCTGTTCAAATCAACTAGTATTTTAGACAGTAGTTCATGTATTTAAACAGACGTCTTTTTTGTATATACATTTTATGAAAAAAAATGGTTTCAACATGCTTTCAGCAAGTCTTGTATAGGTATAAATTCCTACTTCCTTTTCATAGCATAAAATTAAAGCATAATTCCTTCTACACAAAAGAATAGCAGAACATAATAATTTGATATAATAAAAAGCCAGTAATATGTTCTTTCAAGACTTTTTTTCTGAATTTGGAATTTGAAAAAAAAACCCAAACCAGCCCTTTGGTCTAACACCTACTCTCTCATAAAGCAGTTGTAGCTTATTAAAAAAAAAAAAAAGGTTGTCCATCTTGTGAAGTCTGTTAGAACACAAATCGGTATAGCCTGCTCTAAGAACTACTCTTCTGCCAGGTAAGTCACATCCCATCCAGCGCCCAAAACAGGCTACTTACTGAACTAGATGTTTCTAGAGGGCTTCTGCACCGGACTGGAGATATGTCTATTGAACAAAGCACTCCAAGTGCACTCCCACCACTGCATGGGCTATGTAGAGAAGGGGACAAACACTCAGATACAGTTCCATTTTCTTCTAAAAACAGCTTTCTTCTGAGTGATGAAGAGCTCAGATTTTCCTGAGACTGATCTGCAAATTCATCAGTTCTAAAATATTCACCTAGAAATGTGGGGGAGAAGTATTTTCCAGTAAGAAGGCAAGAAAAAAAAAAACAATAACCTTCCACTACAGAGACATATATAGCTAAATTAAAACATTTAATCTAATTTACCAATACAGCAAGTAATTAATCTAATTTAGACACCTATCCCAAAGGATCACTTGTTATCATTACAAAAAGTCCACTCTAAGGTTCCACTTCTGCCTATCATCCTTTAATACTAAAGCCTGCATATAAAATATATATATATATATATTAGCTAGCATCTACTTACTGGCCTTTTCCCAGAATTGTATTATTCTTCACATCTGAGTTGTGAAAAAGGGGTTATTATACTACCCAAGCAAAACTAGACCCTTTTTCAGTCTCCCATATGCTTTGATGGTCATTGTGATACATCTAAAGACAAAACAGATTCAACTCTAAGAAAGTCAAAGCAGTTAGCAGTTTACAGTAGCAAAACATACAAATGTTAATAAAGACCCATTAAAATATGCTGAGACTTACCAGATTATTTTAGGTTTTTTGCTCTACTCTAATTGCATATTCCTTGTAGAAGAAATTTTTCATTAATTCGCAAACTATGCATTGATGGAAGCATTTGTTAAGACGGAACACAAAAGCAATAGATACGGTTCTGTTTTTCTGGTTTAGTTTTGATGGCCTGCAGTCAGGGTTGTGAACTTCAATACTAGGATAGGAGCATACAGCCAAAAACTTCTGAGCGGGCTATACCCACTATTCCCACATATGAGCTGTAAGAACGGGCCTTTCCAGCCCCACTGCCTGAGAAACTGGCAGCAATTGCCTGATACAGCAGTTATAATCAGACAGTTAATTTGGACTCTTGTGTCCTCGCTCAGTGGTTACAGCTTTTTTGCCACCACACAACTTCTAGTCACCACCATGGCTTCAGTTAAATTAAAGACACAGAATTATAGCATAGCTTTGCGAAAGGCAAGGTTGGGCTATGAGCCTCACGGCCAGCAATCTGTAAGTCAAACAGCTCTGTTAAGTTAAATAACTGCTGTTTGGGGGAGGTGGGGGGTCTCTTCTGCTTGCTACCTTTTATGCTTTCAGAACTGTTGATCAATTTCCACCTGACCTCCATATCCCTCCTGTTTTATCTTTATCTCTGCACTCAAATCACACATTTAAATCAGATGTCCCATGCAACATGCAGTAACTGTCTATTTAAAACACATACTTAAAACTTTCATTGATGCATTAAATTTTCAGTATTTCATAGGACAAAAAAACCAGCAAACAACACAAAACTAAGTTTTCTGTTTAGACATTCATAATTAAATTCAGATATTACACGACATACCTAGTATTTTCTCTAAATTAAAATCCACTGGCAAAGACAGGACTGTCTGACAAGCAGCTGCAATGAATAAAACCAACAAAATTAGCTTGCAGTGACCTTTTACTAAAACTATAGAAACAAAAATTCACTTTCAAATTGCACTGCAATTGAGCTATTTAAGTTACAGTTGCAATAAGGAAAAGTGTTAATTAAAGCTAGGATTCTGATTTGACAATACTATATGCAGCATGCTCAGGCCCAGCAATAAAAAAAAAAAAAACCAAAAAACCAAACAACCAAGACTTGTAACATAAAAGGCTCTGGAGAGGCATTCTTAACTCAGGAGAAAGGTCTCTGAAGAACAGATGAATTCAAAAGGAAATGGGATAAAGATTATCAAAACATCCTGAGGGAAAACACTACCTATTTATCCAAAATGAAATAGTTTAAAAGATGTCTTAAGATTTCTGCTATTTATTTGGCAGAGAAAATCAAGATTCTCTAACCCAAAACAATCCAATAAATGAAAGGCTTCTTGCAACTATAATTTACCCATAAACCTGAGGCTTATATTCACTTTTTAATTCAGAAGTGCATACATTGAGTTGGAAAAAATGCACTCTACAGTCTACAGAGGACTTCAGTTTTTACTTCAGAAAAATATATGAACGTGTATAATAGAATTAATTTACTGCAAGAAATGAATATTAAAATTAATAGTACCATACAGTTTGAGAAAAATAATTTCTACAGGAATATTAACAAAACAATTATTCCCTTTTGAAATTAAATAGCCACTTTAAAATTGGTTATTCTCCTTCAGAGGAAGCCTGTAATTTCAGACATTGCCTTTTACCCACCGTTGCTTTTCCCAGGCTGCAAAGTTAGCTGTCTTCCAATTGGAGAAATGTTATTTAGATCTATGGCTGTAAAACAGATAAGAACTTAAATGTAAGCATGCATTGCATATAGAGTTTTGAAACCTAGCAGCAGTAAGTTAGAATATTTAATACACCTAAATAAAATTTTTGCATCAAAGTTGGGAAGAGATTAAAAAGGAGTACTGAAGAAAGGTTACCATTATAGCTGGTTAAGAGAATTTCAGCACCTTTTCATTCAAAAAAAGCTTAGTGAAGTAGGATCAATTTCGCCCAAATCTTTGTCTCCTGCAGCCTCCTCTACATTACAGCGATTTAAAAACAAACCCAGTTTATGCTTAGCCAAACAGGCTGTGTTCAAGTAAAACACATCCCCAGAAAATCATGCAGTCTGGACCTGAAGACAAAGACGAAGAATCTACCACTCCACCCTTTTTATACAGCTAAGGAATGCATTAGACCATTTTCTTTCACTGCTTGCTTTCCCAGGTCTATGATTGTGGCTTATCTTCTCTGTCCAAGAAGTGGCGACCTTACAATTAACAATTAAAAATACACTATCCACAAGCTGCATCTCCTTGATAAAAAATTTTAACAACTTAGCCTCTTTCAAATCTTGCAAAAATCCCTAAACACTTAAGAATGTCCTACCAAACAGTACTGCACACAAACAATACTGTATAGCTGACATTTGTCCAGCTTGTAATGCATTTACTATGTATTCTGTTATAGGTAAACTTTAATAACAACAGCATTAATAATAAAATCTAATAATGGCATAAACGAAATAAACTTAGAAAACCCACAACCCCATGTACAGGGACAGCGAGCTACCAGGACACTAAGAGGACAACATGAATTTACGTAGCAAGTAAGGGTAGAAAAATATGGAGCTCAGTTTCCCATGCACTTATATTGGCAGGAAAGCAATCAGACTAAGTCAGACATGCGGATATCAGAAGAAGAGTGAAGTAGAAGACTTGACTGTTACCAGTATTGACAGAGTAAAGTTGTGTGTGTAAATTAAACTGGTTGAAAACAGGTTATGAAAGGAAAAAGATTTAAGAACAGGAAGCAAAAATAACAAAAAGGAAAAATTATGTAAGATTCTGGATTAATAAATGATTTTTAAACAAAGAAAGCACTTGGAGAGAACAGCTAAAAATCTATCAGTCATGCCACTTTTATCATTGGCTTTTAAAATTTAAATTGAGGTTGAAAAGAATTATGCTTGATAATTTCTCCAAAAGCTGGGTAATTTTGGGTGGACACACAAAAGCAACTTACATTTAGTTGAATGAAACTGAGAAACTTGCTTGCCTTCATGTTCAGTCCAAGGAGAAGGAACTATGAGTCTTTTTGTGAAAAACTAGAGTAGAATAGAAACAAACCATCTTAGCACTTTTAAAAATGGGAGACTCTCATCTTTTAGTACCTTGAACAAGAAAAAATTAGGTCGTACCTTTTGCTACTCACAGATCTATACTTCAAGAATTTTAACTCTTCCTTCCCCAAAACCTATGGTTATCCCTTATACCCAAAACATATTTCATTATTTTGGACTCAGAGAGGTTAAAGAAAAAACAATTTGATTTGAAGAAGACCCCATGTTCTTTATGACCCAATGCCACCTCAGATCGTCCAAGTCTGCAGAGTGAAAATTGTAGAAAAGTTTCATTTAACAGTAATTACTCATTTAAAAATTTGAATTGTCTCTACCATACTTCTTGCACAGTTGTTTAACATAATTCTTTTCAAATTTTCAGCTTGTTAATTGTTGTATTTTGACAAGTGAGCTATTTTGCAGAAGTGCTAAAGAGACACTGCAGTAACAGTAAAAGAAGCCGACAACCAAGGCTTTTTGGCAATATTATTAGTGTATTTGGCTAAACTGGTTAGCAGTGCAACATTTATGAGTACTGGCACTTCAGCCTTTTTCTTTGAACCAGAAACTGTATCTGCTGTAACAGTTGCACTCTAGAACTCCCTGATGCTGAGGAGATGAACACTGTTACATAGCTTCAAGAATTACATAGCAAACTCCATTCTCAGAATAAAAGCAAGACTCAAAGCAAATCAAAACAACTCAGCTTGAAACACCCAACTATTAAAGGCATAATTTTTATCAGAGACGTGGTTTCAAGCTGTTCAGCTGCATAATCCATTATCTTATGCCTCACAAGGAAGAAATATCCTTTTTAATGCAGATTTAGAACAACAGAGTATCTTAGCTGCAGGTCAACTACATAGCATCTTTATGGAATCATAAAACGTATGTTTTTTTTATAGAGACAGAAACAGATAACAGCATGATAAAATGTAAAAAGGTCAATAACACTAAGGAAGACTTGCCTATCAGAGCCTTATTTTATTTTTTTAAATTGAAATTACATTGCAGATTTCTACAGTGAAGATTTGAAACGCTTTCCTTTTCCTTCTCTGCTAGACAAATGGATAGTAAAAAAAAAAAAAAAGGACGGAAAGAATTACAAGCTACCAGAAGAAAATCTTGCCTCCAACTAAGCAGACTTTGGAAGAAACAAAAAATTCACCAAGGTTCTGCTATATTTTTTTAAAATGCAGTAAAAGAAACTAAGGTGCCCAACACTAACAGTTACTGTAAAACCCAAAATACTCAATCATTATTTTTTAACTTTAATTTAACTGTTTATAAGAGTTATCTTACAGCTACATTCCCACTAGCCAAGCAACATAAAAGAAAAAAATCTGCTGTTTTGACCTACAGGTGTGTGAAAGAAGATAGGAAGAAAAAGACCACGTGGATTCCAACTACAACCACAAGGGATGAGGACACAAAATTACTTTCTTACTGACCAGTAAAATAAAATAGGCTTCTGGGTTTTGAAATTCAGTGACAGATGTGGATCTTTTTTGTAGGTATGTAGCTAAACCAAATCAATACTTGATAGCACAGAAAGTTTTATTACCTCCTCAATGGCTTTCTGCCTTCTGTCTTCTGTCTCCTTATCAATTCTAAGTAACAAATGAAAAACAACTCAATTATCAAAACCATCACATAATTGGAAAAAAAAAGTCCAACCATGTAATCTTTTACAGATGCTTAAGAGAAACATAATAAATGAAATTGCACCAAACCCTAGATCTTATGTTTTTACTGTTATGTGCAATAATCTCATACTATAGATTTAGAAATATAAATGCACTTCTCAGTCACTTCAGTTCATTTGAAAAAGATCTGTATCATTTATAAGTACATATTTGCAAATCTTCTATTTACTCCTTGTATTTTTATCTAGACAAAACTCAATTATAACTGATCTTCCAAAATAATCCATTTAGTTATGTTGAACTTGTCATATGAATAGATTTTACTTTATTAAAGTTGCCATGAGATTAGGCTTACAAAGAATCTCACTACAAAATCAAGCAGAATAAAAAACTGAGCTGTAAGAAACAAAAGGGCAACAGAAGATACTTTTAGAATGTTTGCATACTCAAATTCCTCACACAGCCCACTTTTGCAGCACAGAGTTCCCCCTTTCAAATAGCTAGTATGCCATATTTTCTTCAGTTCAGGATACAGTATCATATTTCAGTTTGAATCAATTAACACATTCCCTTATGCAGCTTTTAACCTAGTTTGTTAAAAAAAATTGTAGTTACTTCAGCCATCTTCAAATGTTGTGTGAGTCTACATTTGTATTTAAAGTCTCACTTTCAGTTACTACTATATAATTTATAAGCTTCAAAAAATTTTACAAATATTCATCATCGTCTTAGCTAAATCACATAATACTTTCATACACAGTTAGTATGAATAATTTTAGAAATCAGTCAGATAACAGACATAATTAGCTACACAAACACATGTAGATGTACCTAATATGTACATAAACTTTCCCTCACAGCCCTCTTTCTTTGGTGCTAATCAGACTTTGAATAGATCTGCAATACTTGGACATGCCATCTTCAACTATTATGTCTGCCTAGATGATGCTAAAGTGACAGTTCTATGAAGACACTTGCACAAAATTCAGTTATTATACCAAAAAAATAAGCATACAATCATTGTATATTTATTCATAGTGGATAATGCATAATAAGCACCTTCACAAGCCAGATTCCAAAGGAGCAACAGGGGAACTGGGAAAACAGCTCCCACTAAAAGTGCTGGTTAGCGCAGAAAAGGATGTTTTTTCTTTAGTGCACAAGTCCAGGAAAGTAAAGGGAAAACATCATATAACAAGAATAAAATAAACAAGAATAAAAACACACCAGTCTTGTATGCAACTTCAAGCAACGGAGCACTTGCAACTGTGACACATAGTATGCAAGATGCAGTACAGATTTTTTTAATACTTAACATATAATAGCATAGCATCCAATTTAGAAACATTCCACTTCTACCAGTAGAAATAAAAAGGAAGAGGAAAGTTTGTGCACAAGACTCTGTCACTGTGTCTGCTCAATTACTCACAGACTACTTTTCACTAACACAGTCTGCCAGAAAAAATTTCTCCTAATCATTTTATAAGCAGCGCAATAAACACACAGCACACAGATGATGCCCAGTTTATGAAAACAGTAATACTGCACAAGACTACACGTGATACACACTTGGGCTTCACAAAGTGCTCATAGGCTTTTACACCGTGCTGCTACCCAAACTGTTTTCGCTACATAACAGAGAATTAACAGTTTGAAATATTTATACACCAAATTTCTTATGCTTGTGGTTCTTTGCCACTAATTGAGAAAATGACTAGTTAACAAGCATTATTAAAATGGAGTATATTGTTTGTGTAACATTATGCACGGGCTTCAAAAACTCAATTCTTTTATCAGGAACTTTTAATGTCAAGAGCGGTATTTATGACACTTCAGTTTCCATAAAGCAGTATTTACGCAATGTAAATTAAAATCAGTTGCCATACAAAAATCTTACACACACGCATGTATACATATATAAATAGATATATGCATTTAACTATGTACAGTTTGCAGCCACCAGAAATAACCACCTCATTCTGTACTACACTGAAACATGCAAGCACGGACACAGCAAATCTACACATAGAGAAACTAGACTCTTTCTAGTCATATCAGATCATTTAAAAAAAAAATAAATCACAGGGGGTAAGAAACAGTGGGACAGACTGAAAGGACACACTGAGACAACACATTTATATCTATAGGCCATGCCACTAATCATCATTGGAATTGTCACCCAAGCCATCTAAATTAAAGCTAGTTTGTGTGCATCCTAATAGGCTTCCAGAAACAATGTAATCAACTCCCTAAAACCATAAGGCTTAAGGCTTTATAACATACAAAAAGCACTAGAGTCTAAACATAGTGGCTGCTAGGAGGAGGCCAGGAAACAAACAGATGTTAAGAAAAATAATATCGACATTAAGACATGGTGATCCACAGATACAGCTGACAACAGTTATATTCTTTCTACATCTCTACTGTAGCAAGAAATTCATATTCCTTCTTATACCTCCTCCTGTTCAAAAAGAGATATGTAGGTTCAGTCAGAAACTAAGGTCTAATTCATAATATTTTTTCACAACGAGGGTGGTGAAACACTGGCACAGGTTGCCCTGAGAGGTGGTAGATGCCCCATCCCTGGAAACATCCAAGGTCAGGTTGGACAGGGCTCTGAGCAGCCTGATGTAGTTGACAATGTCCCTGCTCATTGCAGGGGTCATGGGCTAGATGACCTTTAAAGATCTCTTCCAACCCAAACCATTCTATGTTTTTATGAATATTCAGAGGACTCTTGCCCTAAACAGCTCTCTGTATGTGTTTCATTTCACTAACAGGACTTGAAAGTCCTATAGGGATAAACAGGATGGAGGACTGTTTTATTATTCTGTTACTGTGGTGCTTCATGCCACGAGGTGCAATTCTTTGTGCAAGTTTGTATCTGAGAAACATATGGGAGTGTCTACAGGATTCACCATTGTGACTTTCCCTTGGCAGGTTGCTCTGTACTATCAGTATGTAAGATCATCCCTCAAGATGAGCTATGAATACCAAGCCTGTTTTACTTACTCATTTGTTTTCCCCATGGAAGTTATTTTCAGAGAGAGGAAAAAGTTGAGAACAAGATCCCCAAATTATTTCAAGTAACCAGCAATCTTCTTCCCCTCAAAGATGGCAAGCTTATGGGTCTTCCCTCCTTCACATGAAGTCAAATCTATACCTTTCAAAAAGGGTACTGGCTTACCTAGCTAGCTTTCCCAGCTTGACCCTTCTGCAGGAGTCCCAAAGACCAAACAAGCCTACACCTCATAGGTCTCAGTATGGAACACCGAGAAGATAAATTTTTTTGTGACAAGGAACAGAAGAGGCAGCTTGGTAACAATCACTAGCAAGACGTTTTCTTGCTTCCATCAACTGCTTTTATCTGGCTGTCTTCCAAACTGCAGTCAGAGTGGATCAGCAGTTCTTAAAAAAGAGCGACACAGAGGCAGCCTCATCTAAATATTATATCTACATCAGGGACACATAAAACCCTATGGTAAAAGATTTGAATTAAAAGTCTTTAATGTCATGTTGAAATGTCAATAAAGCAAAAGAACACTGTTCTAGTATTCAAGCTAAGTTAACTGCATAAAAACAGATGGTAAGTTACCTAGCGTGACTCAAATACATTGCTTGGCGTCGAACATCTTCCGAGTCAATTTCCACAGGATTTATTAGAGCAAGCTGATCAATAGACCATCTAAATTTTCCTGGTGTCTAAAAAAAGAAATGGACATCTTAATGCTTGCTAGTCTAAAAAGACAAAAATAAAACCACAGGACAAATCTCAATGGAACAATGCAATCATAACTTCCAGATAGCTTCTGTCAAAGACAATCAAAAGAGTTTCTATTTAAGTGATCTACTTGAAAAAATGAGTAAGTCAATCAGGCTTCTTTATCCTGGTAGCGGTATTAAGAAGATAAAGTGGAAGGTTATAGCTAATAATTACAAACTGAGTTGTCAATTTCTTCTCAATTTCTGAGGACAGATCTACTAAAGATATAGAACTTAGGGTAAAATTTAGTTGCCATAATCAAATTGTGATTCCATGAAAACCCAGTGTCTGTATGTAACCCAAGTTATCCAAATAACAGAGCAGCCGTCCTTTCACCTCACACGTTCAAGACGACTTAGGAGTTGCAATCCCATACACATCCTGCAAAGTCTCCCTCATAATGCCAGGCATAGTTCACAACAAAACCCAATTCAGATGTAAAGCAGCTTCACCCCTTTATTTAACAATTAATTACAAAACACTGTTCAAATATCTGTTTGAAAAATGATCTACCAAATGAGTCTTTTTACTTTCATTAGCAAAGCATCATCTCTGCTTATCAGATAGTAATTCTAACTGCAAACCAGAAGGCAATTTGCAACTAAAAAGTGTTATATATACACAAAATCAGTACCTTGATTCTGTGAATATGCAAACAGCTCATAATAGAAGCGCAATTAAGTTTTATTGGCATCCAGCCTGCTTACATGCTAAGTAGGAACTGGGGTTTTTTCCACTTTAAGTGGGACAAGAGCACCACATCCAACAACTGTCTTACCTACTTTCAACTGGTTTTGGCACTTAGCAGACATATGCTAACCTATGGATATACCTAATATCTAAAGAAAAAAAAATAATCAGGGAAGTAGGAAGTGACAATTTTAGTATTAAAGGCAGCTTACTCCTGTAATCGGAAGAACCACCAAATGCCACCAAAGTTCTTTGGCTTAGTATATAAAGTACGCTAAATAGAATACACTTTTTAATGCATTTCAAAATATTAGCACTACGTCTGTACAGTTACACAACTGAAGACTAGATCTTACAGATGAGGATTTTGTTGATTTAAAGACTGAAGGACTGGAGACAATCTGCTCCTGAAGGGTATAATAATCACTGGGACTTTCAAAAGGATTCAGGATTGTGACTCGTCCTGGAGTTTCTGGTGTTATCTGCATTTTAGCTTCTTTTGTATCACCCATAACACTAAGCTATACCTAGAAAAGAGAGAGGGAGAGGAAAAATGAAGGAAAAAAAAAAAGAAGTTATAATGTTGACTTCTTAGGGTCATCTGAAGGTTTTGGGAAGAGATGAGCAATCATTTTCAAGGAGTCAGAAACATTTAATAGACTAACAAAACCAATGTTAGTTTTGGCTTGAGCATACTGACATGCAAAGAGCTGATAAATAAGGCCGATACAAACGAAAACTAAAAATAAATAGAAACTATGAAAACGAGACAAGAAAGGACACAGAAAAGGAGATTTAAAAACAACAACAAAACACCAGAGGGAAAAAAAAAAACAAAACAAAATGGCGGTGACGCCAAATACATTCCTGGACAGCAGCTCACATACCAAACGCTCGGCACTTAAGGGCTTCAGAAATAGAGAGGCGTTACTGGAGCGGGGGTCGCACAGGGACCATCTCCCCGGGCGCCCCTCAGTGCCAGCCAGCCCTGCGTTACCCACAAGCTAAGCAGCACGGATAGAGGGAAACGGAGAGCCACAACGGCGAGAGGGGGCTGCCGGCATGCCTGCCCTCGTCCGCACCGGACAACCCCAGAAGCTTTTGGCTGCAGGCAGCTAACCCCGGGCGGCGGGAAGCCGCCGTGCCGGCCGCTGAGGAGACGCACGGTGCTCCCTCCTTCCCTCCCCGCAACGGGCCCAGATCAGCCCCAGCCCCCGAGGAGCTCCGGGAGGCGCTACCGCTCCCTCCCGCAACGGAAGGAGGGGAGAGGGGCCGGCGGGTCTGCTCTTCCCCCGTCAGGCCGTGCCCCGCCGGCTCCCTCGCCTGAGGCGGCGAAGGGGACGGGAGGCGCGGGGAGATGCCCCGCTCAGCCCGCTCCCGCCAAGGGCAGCCCCTTCTCCCTCTTCCCCGCAGGACGGTGTCACCGAGCCTCGCCCCGAGCCGCTCTCCTCAGCCCCAGCAGCTGACGCGAGGAGGCCGAGGCCCGCGCAGCAGCTACCTGCCACCGTTACCGGGACGCCGCTGCCCCCGCTCATGCTCGCCCCAGATCACAACTCCCGCCTCCACCGCGCCGGGCGGCTCTTTAACTAGCCCCGCCCCCTGCCGGGCTCTGCCCCAATCACGAGGCGCAGTCTCCGTTGCCAGGCCAATAGCAGGGCTCCCCCTCCCCCCGCTCTCGAACGGGCCAATCGCCAGGGGAGCCGCCGCACAAATTCGAAAGATATCCCGCCCCTTTCCTTCCTGCTGTTAGGCGAGCGGGTTCCGCTTGGGGCGTCACGTGGAGCGGGCGGGGCGGGAGTATTTGAACGACGTTCGTGTGAGAGGAGGGGGCGGGGAAAAGGGGGGGGAGGGGGCTTGTTCCGCTTCCGGGTGGGTGGTGAGGGCGGCGCGGGGTCGCCATGGCGAGCAACGCTGCCAGCCTCAACGCGGTGCGGGAGACGATGGACGGTGGGTGGCGGAGAGGGGAGGGGGCGGCGCTCCGTGCTGGGGGCGGCAGCCGGGCCCCGCTCCCGCCGCGCCGAACCCTGGCCTCTCCGAGCAGGTCTTGCCCTCGCCCCTCTCCGCGGGCTGCGGGGCCTTGAGCCGGCTCTTAATTAACACAAGCAATTACTTAAGGATTTAGTGCGTAGCGACTTCTTTTTACTTCACGTTAGGCGTCATGTCCGAAACGCTTCAAGTATCTATGTGGTGCTAGTATTTTTGGACCTCGTGTGACTTTTCTTGGGCTTTAGATGAACTGCTAAGCATTTAATTTAGAATAACGTCATTTTTTAAATGTTTATACGTATATATACGTTTGCTAGTCTTTCTCATTGGTTGAAATGGTTAATGCAAGTTAATGTTACCTGGCGGGGGGTGGGAAGGGCAAACCCTGTGGCGCTGTCAGTTGGCAGCACCTGATCTGACCCTAACCCCAAGATCTTGTTCCTGTGGATGGCTCATGGAAAACCAAAGTAAATTACTAAAAAAAAAAAAAAAAAAAAACCCAAAAAAAAAACCCAAACAACAACAACAAGCCCAAACAAACAAAACAAGCAAACAAACAAAAAAACCCCAAACAAACAAACAAAAAAACCCAAACAAAGCCAAAAAAAAAAAACCAAAAACGAGAAAGTTTTGAGAGGGGTGGTCGGTGTTACAGAATTAGAATAGTTTCTGATACCATAAAAAACATGGTGCTGTTTTGGGGTAGGCAATGTGAGCGAAGTGGTGCTGGGTGTAGTGGGAAATATTTTGGTTGTTTATGAGCTGTGAGAAATGTGAGCAGGGGGAGTAAAGATCAGGTGTTCGCTTTCTCTCCCAGCCTGAATATGAGGAATCAAAGCTGGCAGGTTCAGGAGGTGTTTTGGAGCAATGTGTAGTGTGAAACTGTGGAATTCTGTGGAATGGCTATGCCAAAAACTTGTATGGATTTCAGGCAGAGTGGTAAGCGGCCAGGAAATCCCCTGAGGGTTGTTAAATGTGAAGACTTTTCTCTGGAAATGCCCTAATGAGGGACTAGAGGCTTGAGAGAGCGTTCGGGGGGTATTGCTTTGCATTTGTTATTTTCTCATGCTTTTCCCTTGTACTATAGTTATGGCTACTGTTACATAAGGATTCCTTAGCAAAGACCTTCATGAGTTGAACTGGTGTGAAAATCAGTGTTTCAGGCGCTGATCCACCCACTCTGACCTGCTGCTGGAGGCAAGGCAGGACTAGCAGGGTTATTATGGCTACTCTGATGCTTCGAGAGGAAAAGACCGTTCTGTGCAGCTGGAGAGAGATTTGTTTGGGAAGGACAGTGATACTAAGTTCTCCTAACTGTACGTGATACCTGCCCTCTCTCCACTTCTGCAGCAATGTTTTAAATGGGAGGGATGATGTACAGAATTTAAGTCAAAGCAAAGCTTTTGAGAACTGCTATGGAAAGTGTACTAGGCTTCAGATTTAGGAGCTGAGGCTTCCTGTGTAACAATGTGTGTATTTTCTTTTTTTAGTATGGACATTCATAATTTAGTCTCTTCCTGAGGTCAGGTGTTTTTAGAAGAAAACAAATTTCCATTAACTTAAAAATACAGTTGATCTTTAAAGATTTACTTAAAGAGAGTCTAAGAAATAGCCTGATGTTTCAGCTGTTACTGCAGTCAATAAATTAATTGTTTTGGGTTTTTTACTGTTCAAAATAACATTAATCTTCTGAAATTTCTATTATAAGCATATTTATTTAAAGTGCTTTGTTGAAGTAACTGAAAATGTCAAGCACCATGATAGCTCTGTCCATGTAATTAATTTTTTCTTGATGAGGGCCCATCATAATAATATAAAAATATTTGTAGGATAATTTTTTTAGACCTTTTAAAATACAAATCTGCATTGTGTCTTAATTTACTGCATAAAAAATAAACACCTAATGGAATTAAATGGATTGGTATTAAGAAAGGTATTCTTCCATATCTTTAGTAGCTTAGACAAGGAAAATGCTTAGTTTAGAATGTTAGATATAAATATTTTAGCAACTGTTCTCTGCAGAATTGTTAAGAGCTCAGTTTTTTGTGGAGAAACTGCTACATCTCTCTGCCAAAGATGCTGCCTCAACACCTAAACATATTTTCTGTTAGAAACTAGTGACCACAACTCCTGTTGAGATAGGAAATTGGAACTTAGCTTTGATTAAATTTAATGCTCTGCCTTCGAATACATCACATGCTTAGTAAATTTTATGATAAACTTTAAATGGTTAAAGGAAGTAAGACGTGTATTTCTGGGAAGTTGTCAGTCTCTTAGTTCTGTAGGTCTTAATGTTCAATGACATTTTATTGCAAATGCATCAATTTGTTGTTGATTTATCTGGCTGTTGAAGATGCTTTTGTGTGGACAGGGTGTGCATACGTAATGTGTTTGGAATGGTTTGCTTTCAAGCCAGTCAGAACAGAAAGCCGCCTCGTGGAGAAGGAAGGTCCCCTTGTAGCTAGGGCTTTGGTCTGACGGACTGCTTTCATGTCTTAAACTTGTGCTTTTTCTTAATCCAACCTACATGTGTGGGCTGCAAGAGTATTATCACACCTAAAGGTTCTTTTCATAGCATCTGACATTTCCCTGTGACTTCATGGAATTGACTGGATACATTAGGCCTTTAATGTCTTTAATGGGCAGAGAAGAACCTAATGAGGTTCAACAAGAGGGTAGGGTCCTGCACCTTGGGAGGAAGAATGCTAGGCACCAATATAGGCTAGGGGTGGACCTGCTGGAAAGTAGTTCTGAGGAGAAGGATCTGGGGGTCCTGGTAGATAATAAATTATCCATGAGCCAGCAATGTGCCCTTGTCACCAGGATGGCCAATGGAATCATGGGCTACATAGGGAAGAGTGTGGCCAGTAGGTCGAGGGAGGTCATCCTCCCCCTCTACTCGGCACTGGTGAGGCCACAACTGGAATACTGTGTCCAGTTCTGGGCTCCTCAGCTCAAGTGGGACAGGGAACTACTGGAGAGAGTCCAGCGTAGGGCAACAAAAATGATTGGGGGATTGGAGCATCTCCCTTATGAGGAAAGGCTGAGAGAGCTGGAACTCTTTAGCCTGGAGAAGGGAAGGCTGAGGGAGACCTTATTCTTGCTTAGAAGTATCTAAAGGGTGGGTTGAAGGAGGATGGAGGCAGACTCTTTTCAGTGGTTCCCAGTGACAGGACGAGGGGCAACGGGCACAAGCTGGAATATAGCAAGTTCCATTCAAACCTAAGGAAAAACTTCTTTACGATGAGGGTGACAGAGCGCTGGACCAGGTTGCCCAGGGAGGTTGTGGAGTCCCCTTCTCTGGAGATTATCAAGACCTGCCTGGCTGCAGTCCTGAGTAATGTGCTCTAGGCATTCCTGCATCAGCAGGGGAGTTGGACTAGATGATCTCTGGAGGTCCCTTCCAACTCTGAAAATTCCATGAATGTCTTGGCCTGGGTAAGTGTGATTCCGAGGGTGTGCTGCAGTATGTCTTTGATATAACAAAGTAGAATATTTTCATAGCTGTCCACTGGACAGTATTCACTTGTCATGGTGCTTTTATGTGGTGAGAAAGACCTTCTACTTCACTTTCTTCTAGCTTGGAGGGAGGTTTGATGACAGAAACAGTGTGAATAACATCTGTACAAAATCAGCCTGTATTGCTAGGGGCTTAGCCTCAGGATGGAGATTACTGTAGCAACCAGAAATAAAATCTCAGTAAGTTGTTCTGTTACATATATAACGAACTGTTTATGAGAATCAAAAAAAGCGGCCTTCCAGGAAAAGTTTGGAAGGAGAGAAAGATACTTGTTTCTGCACAAAGCTGGCTGGAATCTCCTTCTCCAAAAGGTTTTGTACTGACAGGTGGTGCTGCTCTTGATTCAGGTCATGTAAAAATCAAATAGTATTGCTTATGCTTAAACCAGTGTTAATGTTAGACCTAAAGCCAGGTTTAGCTATGGAAGGAGGTGGCTACAAAACTCCTAATATTGTCTGTAAAAGCTTTAAGAATGTGCTTCCAGTCCATTTTAGTAGGACTTTGTCAGTATCTGGAGTTCAGAAGCATGTATTATTCTTATAGCCTACCTTTTACATAATTGGCAAACATGTTAATTATTGAATTCTTCACTTATTTTTTTATTTTTCAAAACCCATTATCCAATACTAAGTTTGCTGAGCCAGAAAAGCATGGTATTTTTGTTAGAAGCTATGCCTTCTAGCTTATGCTGGAAAGCTGAACATCAATGCTGTTGTTGAGGTTCAGACTGCAAGAGCTTTCCACAGCTGCCGTGTTCACAGACTCTACTGTAGAAATTAAATGTTGATGAATAACACTTTCCATCATTGAAATTTCATAGTCTGTAGGGACTAAAGTGCTTTCATTTTTTCTGTTGCAGTTCTGTTTGAGATTTCAAGAATATTAAACACTGGCTTGGATATGGAGACGTTGTCTATTTGTGTACGGCTCTGTGAACAGGGGATAAATCCGGAAGCATTATCATCTGTTATTAAAGAACTGCGTAAGGCTACAGAAGCATTAAAGGTAATGCTTTTTCTTAAAGCATATTTGGTTTTAAAAGTCAGATCTATGTCCATCTTCCTATACTTCAATTTGTAAATTGTACTTTATGACTCACTTTTAAATTGAGGAAATTAACTGTTCCATACAAAAGGCAATGAATACAACTGAATGTAACATGAAGCAAGAAATGGTAGGAGTAAGATGTTTTCAGAAATAATTAGATTAACTGTTTTGAAGGAAAAAACCAAAACAAAAACAAAACAAAAAAAACCCCAAACAAAACCAAGCAAACATCACAGATTTTTATTCTGGGCATTTGTAGCCACCATTTGCCCCCTTATGTGCATGATATCACAAATAGATTGCTACTTTCTCCTTTAACCTGTATCACCTCATTTCTACAACCTGAGGCCTAACAGTATGCGGCAGTACTTGTGAACAGGTACATGCAGGTTGCTAATGTAATCTTCACGTATTGCTTTTACCACTCTCTCCAAAGACAAACAAGAGGGGATTTCATGGTATGTGTGTATATAGGGCTTTTCATAATTTAGCATTTACCTGCTTAGTAGAGAAGGAAACTATGGTTTAAAAAAAAAAACCTCGCTTGCCTTTTAAAGTGTTTTCATTCTTTACTGTCTACCTAAACATCATGATTTCTTTTCCACTGTATTTTATATCTGTTTCTTTCTGGGGAGGTGGAGGGGAAGCCTATAATCTAGTCTGTCTCTGTTCTGGAAGATTGCATGCTGATTCTCAGAAAATTCAACTTACAGATTTTTGACTAGATGGATGCTAGTCAGGGCTATTTTTCACCAGTTTTCAAATTTTTAACTTCATTTTTAACTTAAAATATGCATAAGTATAGAAAAACTTTGTGTACATGCTTAAATGTGTGCATACATATATATTTAACTATGTGTATATAAGTAATTGAGGGCTGGTTTACTTCTTCCTTTGCTTTTACTGGTTTATCATTCCCGTTGCTATCCTTTGCCTGTTAGTCCCGTAACTGGCTTAAAAATTTAGCAATGTCAGTGTCCGACAACTCTACCTTGTTGGCTGGGTTCAGTTATTCAGTAATAAAAATACTTATGGTGACCATGATCAAATAATTGGCAGTATGATTTATACAGTTATGATTAGTGTATTTCTTCTAAGTTTTGTGTCAATAATTTATCTGTATGAGTGGGAGTAATAATTACTATAAACTGTATAAAGAAGTAAACTCCAAAGGAAAAAAAATGCATTTGAGCACTTTGTGAAAGCATTAGGGTAAAACATACGGCATACAAGCTGCTCAGACACAGGATATACAATTTAATACAAGCAAACAGTAATGGCTATGTTAATAGCGGCTAATAGCAACTGAGAGTATTATATCTCTAAAAATTGAAGTATTCATTAGAGAACAACACTGCACATCTTTTAATTTTCATAAGTAGCTTATTTTTAGACTTTTAAATTCTCTAGGTAGATTAAAATATTTACAAGAAAAGATTAAATTTAATCTACATGGTTTCTACTTTTGGTGACTTGCAATAAATGTTTTTTCTGTTTCTAGGCCGCTGAAAATATGACAGGCTGACATGGGAGAAGATTTCTGTGTGAGAAGAATGCCAAGTTAAAGTTAACAGAGGCTTTGAAGATTGCCACTGTTCAGAAAAATAAGTGTGTGCATGAAGATTTCAGAATATTTCTGTAATCTTGAAAAAGATCATGTATAGAATAGCTTTGAAAACTTTTTTAATAAGTTCACCAATAAGCGCATTACTTGGTATTTTTGTGAACTATGTGTGAATATAGTACAGTGCCGCCTCTTTGGCATCCAGTATTTTTTAGACCATGTCAGATACTGCACGCTTGCTCAACTTACTAGTATGTAGCAATGAATATTGTTACAATGAGTATAACTTGTTAACGCATCCTTTGGAAGTGCTAATATATCCTGGATTTTATCTGTTTGATGAAAAACTACATGTACAGTTTTAGCTTTGCTTTATGGACCAGATATGAATGAAGCCCATCCTGACTTGGTTTTAATTAGAGTAAGAGTAGTGACTTAAGTCTCAATCTGAAAGTAAGAAATAAAGCACTTTTTATAATGTAGGTAGTGAATTGTCCTTTTGATTCAAATTGCTGAAAAAAGTATTTTTTTTTTAACTTGAATAACAAAAGAACTTCAGTTATCCATGCAGAAATGTACGTAAACTTAAATTCTAGATTACATGGAATATTTTTTTTGTAGTTCAGGTGCTGCATTTGTTCTCACTACTAGCCCTAAAAATCTTAAGGCTGTATTGTCAAAGCATACACAAGAAGCATCAGATTTGGGTGACGGGAATCAATGAGTCTTAAACAGTCATTTAGTATAGGAATGTCTTTGCATTCGGCACTAGGAATCTTCACTGATGCCAAAACAAGTGTTTACAGTATATACAGTAAACTGTTTATCATGTTACTTTCCAGTAAATATCCTTGCATCCAGGAATTCTACTTCACAAGAAACCATTTTCTTATGTATTCTTCATCTGCTGCTGTTTAAGCTTTTTTGATTTTTTTTTTTTTGGTGTTTTTTCGTTAGCATGGTTTCAAGGTGTAGTGGTAATGAGGCCTACAGTAACCTCCAAGGTTAATAGGGTGGAGCACATTTTGAAATGAACCTGGAATCTTAGTTAAGCCAAATGTTATATTTGTGCAGAGAAAAAAGTTCTTTCTACTTTAAGAGTTTACATTGCATGCACTCTAGGTCATAGCTCTACAAAAAGCAATCAAATAGGCCAAATACTTCATATTGCTGGCAGAGAATAGAAAAATATTTATATTACACTGAATCACTTACCATTATTTCCAGTTAGCCTGACCAAAAGTCATCTCAGGAGGATGCTGTGGAAACTTCTGGATAACCAAGCTGGGGGACTTCTAAGTGGTATCATTTTTCTCACTCGTGAACACTTAAAATTATTTGTAAATTGGTGTTGTAACTTCAGATCTAGAACTTTTGAATACTGTGTGTAATGTTTTTTGAAAACATTAAGGTATCCCTAGTATGAAAAGATATCGACAATGAAATTTATCCTAGGAAATCTTTAAAGTCACTAAAATGTTATGAAAACACCAGGTCAGATCAACACAAATTAGCAATTAGCTCTTTTACTTAATTTTATCTAGACTCAGTGCTACATCTCAAAAATGAGAAAAGACTGGGGAGCATTCTTGCTGTTTTCAGGAGTCAGATGTAAGTCTGTGAGTTCTCACTTGTGAAAGTTAAACTCTGAAAGTTTTCTGTAAACTATAGCAAATGTGTCCAAAATAATTATGAAATCCTGTTAGAGTGCATGTTTCTGCTGGTGCTTTTCCTTTTCCTCCATTGCCAGATCTTTGGGCAATACAGGAATTCTGGTGACTTCCCTTGAATGTCACTCTCTTGATTACTTTGCATTTTTGTATTTCCAGGGGTTTTTTGAACTTACTAGCTTGATTTCAGTTTTGGTTCTATGTTGTTGAAATGCTTAAAACCAGCTTGCAAATGCAGTATCAGGATGATTTATGTATAATCCTTGATCTGTCCAGTAAGTTAGACCTACCATTTTACCATCAATAAACTTACTGGTTTTGTGCACTTAGACATGTGCTGGTAGACCATCTGTCATGCAGAATTATACAAGCAGGACATGTTTTTGATATTCAAAAACCTAATTTGAGGGATATAAAACTAAAAATGCATTGTTTTCATTGTTACATGGAACTAAATGGTAACATTGGTTATACTTAATAGTTCATATTTAAAAAATGAAATACAAACCTTGTAAGGTTGAATGTTTGGCATGTTTGGGCTGAAAGCAGGGAAGAGATGTTTCTTAAAAATCGGCAGGTCTGTGGTTACCTAGAAAGTCTATATAGTTTTCCTCAGCATACTTGGCAAAGTTTCTTTCAAAACACTGGGTGGAACAAATGCGATTAGGAATTGGTGTAACACAACTTCTGATTGCTTTTGATTTGGGGTATGATCCAGAACAAATACAAGAAATATTTTTTTCTTCCTCCTGGTAAGAAAAAAAGGAGAAAATCCCTCTATTAGGAAGTTTCATACTGGAAATGTTTCTGTGCTGTAAAATAAAAATCTGTCACTTCATTAGCATCCCCACTCTGTGAACATGAGTGCTCAGACTTGGCATTGATGGCTGAGAAGCCTTGGCTGCGTTTGTAACATACCATCTTCTGCTACGTTTAACTGTAAGAAGCCAAGCAAACAGCACGTGCTTTTCCTCTGGGCTCCTTACTTACAGGCTCTTGAAAAGATAAACATAGTAATAGCTATACAGGTCCTGACCAAAGGTTTTTCTAACACAATAGCCTCTTTTGTAGTCAAAAGCAGATGTCTGAGGAAGAATAAGAACAATGCAAGCACATTTGGTTCTTTTCCTTCTGTGTTCTTAGCTTCTAAGTGTCGTCTGTTCCAGGCTTTCCTGAACATCATATGGTTTGTCTATTTAGTAATCTCTAATGCTGCTGCTTCCAGTACTTGTCCAGTTTCCCTTGGATTATATACACTTCCTGAATAACAACAGCCTTTATCAATTGATGCTTGTTACATAAAGAATTGCCACTTCTTTATTTTGAACCTGTTATTTACTAGCATAATTTAATGTTCCCTGTGCAGTAAACCTTTACCAATGCTTGTGCCAGTCATGATTCTGCAGATGTATAACATATTCACCTTTAAATTCCCTCTTTTCTGAACCGAAATGTAACGTATTCCTTGGCTGACTAAAGGCATAGAATAGCTTCTGTATTTATTGTCCTTTGAAACTCTTCTGGGTCTCATATTATTTTCTGAGAAGGAACCAAAACTGCATGCGGTATTAGCTGTGTAGTTAAGTACTGGCCTGTTTGTTTACTTCCTTGTTCTTTATTCCTTTCCTAGTAATTCCGAATACGTGACTTGCTCTTTTAATTTGAACTGAGCACTGAGCTGTTTTCATGGCATTATCTACCATAACCGCAGAATGTCTCTCTTGCATGGTAATGATAAGCTCCGAGGCTGTTGTTTCGTATGTGAAACTATGGTTGTTGATCTCCATGTGTATCATTTATCTGTGCTGAATTGCATCTGCCATTTTATTTCCTAATCAGTCTTACATGTCTTTCTGCAGTTCTTCACAGTTTGCCAGTAGTCTTACTACCCTCGCTAACTTTATCATTGGCAAATTTTGTTGCTCTGTCCCTTTTTTGAGGTTGATTATGAATAGGTCAAGCAGCACATGACCTAGCAAAGACTGCAGAGTGCCACTGGTGACCTATGGCAGGAACTGACTGTTTATTCCCATTCCTTTTCAGTGATTGTGAATAAAATGCAGTCCTGCCTATGACTTAATTTCTCATTCTTAAACTGAGTATCTTTAGTGTCACATGTAGCATAGCTGTGAGATCTTAAGCACAATCATGAATCCAGCGTGGCATTCTAGGTAACTTTCAGGTTCCTTGACATTTGTAATTGTATAATTAAATTTTCGAAATATAAACTTAAGTAAGAAAATAACTTTACAGGAGATTGTAGAGTACTAGAACAAAAAAGACAAACCATATGATCCTGAAGTCTCCATCTTAACATTAGGGAGGTTTTTTTGTTTCTTAGGCAATTACATTAAAAAAATCTTAAGAAAATAAAATATGTTGGGATGATGATCAGGCCAAGACACTTGACCTTATAGATCTGTGTCCATGAGAAGTGCATGTATATTTGTCAGCTAATATTCTTTCCCACCTGCTGGTCTCCAGCTGAGCAAATACTGAGTCAATCCTAGACTTGCTTTTTGAGTCAATCAAATAGTTCCCTCTAAATTGAACTTGAATGCTGTTGTGGGCATGCTTTACTCTGGCAGGCTGAACCAGGTTGGGTCCTTCCATTCTTCCCCAACTCTTTTTGCCTTAAAATACTCCTGTCTACTTTTGCATGCTTATAGTTTCATGCTGTATAAAACCTGCAGCCCTCATTATTTGAATACACTCTGAATTAAAAGAAAAAGCACAAAAATTGTCAACAGCCTGAGAATCAGCAGTGATAAAGTGCTATGTAGCGTGGCTGTAGACAGCTTACTTTAAAGAGAGCTAGTGCTAAACAGTGGGGCTTTACATTACTATGCATGACCTGAGCTAGGGACTTAGGCATGCCTTTACTCGTGGAGATTCAAATCTTTGAACCACAAATATTACTTTTAATTAAAGTTTGGAAAACAGAATTCCAAAGAATGAAAGGCGTGCCAAAGTAATTTCAACCTTTAAAAGAGCAAAGGTGATAACAGAATTGAAGACCGGTCACCTAGCATCAGCGCTAGTGAACAGTGAGCCAAGTGAACTTGAGATTTTATCAGCAAAGAATGAAAGACAAAAAAAAATGTACTGAATTCCATTTGAACATTGTTTGGTGGAAGTGTTAGTGAGTTAATTTTTTTATATTTATGGGTTTACATGTGAGATGTTGATGTAGTATACTTCAATTTATGCAGGACAATTTTAACTTAAAATACACTATTGGTATTGTTCAGTAAAAACACAAATGTACTGTGGTGTTAACCTGTTTTGCTGTCTATTACCTTGGGAGTGTGATTTTTTGGGAAAAAAAAAACTTTAAAAATGTAAAAAATGAAATCACAGTTCTTGAAAAATAGTAAATTAAGAAGGATTTTTTTTTTTTAAGCATCAGCTACATAAACAGCTGCTTCACTGTGAGGATCTTGTGAAGTTGTAGGAAGAGTTCCTGTTAGATGCAGAAAATAGGTTTCTGAAGTAGAAATAGTGAAGTAAAACCAACGTACTGTCCGATTACTGCTTCCAGGCCCAGTGTTTATACTTTGAGAAAGTTGTAGAGGCACAAGGATAATTTAAATGAAAGCCATAAAACTGTTTCGGGACCAGAGAACAAGCCTGATGAGGTTGGAAAGAACTCAGGAGCGCACAGGTTCTTGAAGAGAAGTTGAGAAGAAACATATCGACCCTGGGTATGCCCTTGAACATAGCAGGAAGTCTTGTGGCTACATATTTTTTTAACCTGACAGAGAAAGCATACAAGTAGCTGTTGTTAGACAAATCATACCTTAAAAATAAGGTGCAACTTCCCAGGAGTGAAGGTAAGTAAGCTTTGACACGGCATACTAGGGAAATGGCAAACTAGCCACTGCTTGATGTTGTTAAAGTGGAATTAAGAATACTTCTAAAAGACATGGGTTAATCCAGTTTCTGGGGATGAGTCTACAGTACCTGTCTGCAAGGTGTCAGGTGTGCTGGCTGTAGCAGTTCCTTCTGACTGCAGAGCCCATGAAGGGCAGTGTAAAACAGCTCGAAGTGAAAGTAATGTGGAGAAAATTAGGAATATTTAGGATGAATATCAGTGGTGTTTCTGTCAGCAAGATAAATGGAAGCCTGGTTTCCAAGACATTTAAACGGTACCTGATAAAAAAACCCCAAACAACACAACTATTAGTTATCTGCACTGGTGATCTAGAATATATTGAGTCTGAGCACTTTTATTATCACTTTATAAATATTCCTATTTTCTCACCTCCGATTCTTACGTGTAAGGAGAGACCAGCTCATGAAAATGGATCTCTTGAAGAGCTCAAAGGTGTCATTATGTGGGCGAGTGGGAGTTTAATGGTCGAATGTAACTTCCAGTGAAGGAGATGGAAAATGGGGGAGCAGAGGAGGCAGTGCTTGGCTGTGCTGTGGTTACCCGAGGGAGCAGCTGGGAGGACCCAGGGAAGCAGGCCATGGGAGGGTGACCAGGCTGAAGGACATCCCAGCTTGATTTTATTTATTTTATCAGTACCAGATCCAAAATTGGTATGTTTGAAGATTGTGACAGGTCTTCCTATTTTAATGGACAGGAGCTGCAGGAAAGAGAGACGAGGGTTAACAGGTGGTCATATTGCCCTGCTCCCCACCCACAGGTTCAGTCCCTTTAACAACAGACTTTTTGAACGGTTGGGATCGTTTATTGACCGCTGTCGGCAATGCTGAAGCTGTGCCAGGGTACTGCACAGGCCGGGGGCTCCCTGAGAGCAGCAGGGGCCCCCTGAGGTCCATCAGGGGAGGGCCTGGCAGCCTGTCCCACCACCCCAACCAGGGAGCCATGACCAGGCCCAGTGGGGAGAACCGGGGTCAGGTGCAGGCCTGGCCTGGCCACACTAAAACATTTTGGGCTGTTGCAGTGGTTTTTTTGGCCTTGAAGGTGGCAGTGGTAAGACAATGAGGCTGCCAACCCCCCCTGCCATCGCTGCCCATTCGTGCAGCTTGTGAGGACAGTACTTGAAGGAGCCAAGTCATCAGCTATATTGCTCCATCCCGCTTCCCCAGGCTCCCAGAAAAGCTCCTTGTGACGTTTCTTCTTGCCTTTACCCTCTGGTTGTATTCCCAAGCCATTTTATAGGGGCAGATGATTGTGAAGAGGATGAATTATGATTTTGGGAGGGGACAACTAATCAAGGACAGAGAAACAGTTTCATTCCTGTGACCAGTGAACTTGTGTTGAACTCAAAAGAGTATGGTGAGCAGCAAGTGATTATTTACTATTTGTGATTTACAGCTGTGAAAAGCCCAGGATGTTACACTAATATGCACCTTACATGTAAAGGTTAAGACTTTATAAGATACAAACGTTGCAAGAACAATTCAAGGAAAAATATTAATCACTTGCAAATACAGTACTCTGGCATACATAAGATTTAATGAGGGATTTAAAGGATAATCATACACTGTTCTTACACATTTTGAAGTAAAGATACAAACAAAAATATCTGGACAAACATTTCCTAGGGCATATAAAAAGAAGCCTCGCTATTCTCTCAGGGAGAATTCAGGATACCGTCTGAATTGCGTAGGATATTATATGTACAGGGGTACAGGCTGAAGTAAAACTCGGGCTCTTTTCAGATCAAGTGCTTTTCTAATTCAAAAATGAATGTTTTGTTTAGCTTCACTGTTCAGGTGAAACCAAACTCAGGCATAGGAACAACTCAGCGAGGTGCATGCACAGCTGTTTGTTCCTACATGCTGTGATGACTGCACTCACGTTGAAGGCAGAAAAATACCTATGGCACATACACAGACTGATAATCTGGCCTATATTTTTAGCATGGTATCTCAGGCTATGCATTTCACTGTTAAGAACAGTATCAGTAATAAAGCTGCTAGCCTTTGTCAATCAGTGCCTGGCTCTCTGCTCTGGTTAGATGACTTTGCAGCAGCCGTTCCTTTTTCAGACATATTGGGCCAAATTCAGCATTGATTTGCACTCTGTGAAGTTTTACTGAAGTTGGTGAAATAGCAATACAGGACATGAACCAACAGTGGATGTGTGCATTGCTCATTTTAACTGTGACTGAGAGGAGGACGTAAAGACATGATTTTGGGCAGATCCTTTAACACTCCCATGGGAGGGCACTCTAGTTAAAATAGGTTGTTTTTCTCCATCAAAATAGTAAAAACCAGCAAAAATTAAAATTAAAAAATTAAAATAATTTCACTAAAGCTCTAAACGTTTTCATTCAGTATAGTGTTACCATAATTTGTCATTCTACCTCTTGTGCTCCCATTTCTGTGACCTGGGTTTTCTGCCAACTGCATCTGCCACAATTCACCATTTTCTTCTCCCCCTTCCCCTCAATTTTAATTCTCTCATTAAAGGGGGTCAGGCTTCAATGTTTCCCAATTTTTCAGCAGTGATTTCTACAATATTTCCCCAAGATAATCAGGCAGTATTCAATAAATAGTTTTCTTGGCAACTCATTTTTCTCCTGGAAACAGTTTTGATAGCATTATTTCAATAGAATTATTTTGATTGTTCCTACTATGTGCACAACTATCAGAGAGACTGGAGTCACCCAATATTCTGCATGGCCAAATCTGCTCTGTGTGCTGGTGCACAAAGTTCTGTATTTATGTATCCCTAAAATACCTTTAGAGTGTTATAGTGTCCAGCGTAGGTATTCAATGCATTGGCATATGTATGCCAATCTTGTGTGTAGAGATATCACAAATATCAGGGATATCCTTCATTCTTCTAAAATACAACTTTTATTTGCTTTTTATTGTTACTGTCCTGTGCTGTGTCAAATACTAGGTATCCGAGTCACATTTGGCATTTGTTTATAGGTTTAGGTTTGGCAAAAAAATCTCTAGGAAAAAATCTCAGGCAGAATAAGAACCAGAGCTTTGCCTTGTTTTCAACATATACATCTTTTTTCTATCTGAGCTTCTGTGATAATCAGCTGACACAACCTGATTTGTGTTACAGACCTTTGTATCCACAAAGGTCACTATTTTGTCTTTGCAACAATTAAAGTTTGTTGTTTAAGAATTTTATGAGGAGGATACCATTATCCTTCATGCTTTTCATGCTTACTTCTGTAATTTATTTTTTTTCTAAGAACTTCCAATATTTGTAAAACATAAAGCAGGAGGATAAATATAAATATTACTGAAAACTGTTGCATATTCCACTAGATGGCAGACAAACATTTGCAACCACTGCTGCAGCTTTGTAAAATACCCCTCTGTTAGTTTTGCATGGACTCTGATAAATAGTATTTTAGGATCAATTTCCAGTTTAATGAAGGATTGGTGCAATTTAACCTTTTGATTTATTTTTTAAAACATTTTAAAACTAGAAGGGAGAATAAAAGAATGTGCTATTGATTGCATGACTTTGGCTCACAAAAGAGAGAACTGAGGTTTAAGCATTTAACATTTTGTAGTTTATGTGTTTAACTTTTACTCAAATGGCATATACCAGCAGTAAATTAGCCACGACAGAGAGTGTTTTCAGCATAGCAAATCTGTAGTGGCAGCTTCTTCCTTTCATTCAGAGTAATAAAATGTACACAAGCTGTATTAGAAACTGCACCAAAGGAAGTTCAGCAACTCTCTGTAGTTCGTTGCCACTTTAGCTTTTCACTTTTGGTGTTTATATACTTCATGGCAGTTAGTCAGCAATCTACAATGTTTAAGACAAGAAGGCACAATAGAGATAAGGGCATTGACTAACTCTAGTGTAGGGAGATATGCCTCCCTGGTGAGGATATACCAATGGATGCACCAGTACTATAGTAGCATCACAGTTTAAAATGAACACCAAACAAATAGCCACATTCATTAGGTGTGGTAGGTCAAGTAAGAATTAAGACAGCTCCTACCATTTCCAGTAGTGAAAAGAGAAAGTAGAGGCAGTGTGAATTCTCTCACTTGCCCTCTGGCCAGGACCTCATTTCTATCCACCAAATATGTTTCTGGATCTGTTGCTTGTCTGTGGCCTCCAAAATGGGAGGGGAATGGAGGAAAAATGAAGATTTCCTAGAGTAGGATATTTAAGGGGGTGGGAAAGAAGCGCCATGTTAATCTTCAGCCTCTCGCTATAGATAATCTCTCAGCGACAAGCTGTAGCTCCCAGCATATTCAGATTAGGTTATCAAGGGTTAATTAGTGAAAAGAGAGCTGTCCCTGTCCCTGTCCTCCGCACAGTTCACCCCCTAAGCCCTTCCCCAAATATTTAATAATATTGTAATTTTATTCTTTAGGGTGGTGGCATTTCAGTGAAAAACCCAGATGATTTCAAGTATCCTTAAACCTCTGTTTTTCTCCGCAGTCAGTGGAGAGAGGCAAGCTCTCCATGGAGAGGGGCAAATCGGAGCACTAAAGTTATTCTTCATCTCTGAATTGCTCTCTAAAGGAAACTCTCTATTGACTGAAGAGGTAACCCAAGGAGGCTAGTATCCTGAGGCTAAGATTAGTCTTTGCAAATATTCCCATTAGATCATCTACTCTGACTTCCTGTATTTCACAAGCCTTTGAATTTCACCCAACAGCCTCTCTGTTGAGTTCAATAACTTGTGTGTAGATAAAGCCTATCCAAAAAGACATTTATTCTTGAGTTGAAGACATTAATAGAGATAGTGTATCCACTGCTTCCTTTGTTGGTTTGTTCCACAGTTAATCATCTCCACTATTAAACTTTGTGTGTCTTATTTCTTGTTTTAATTTATCTGGCTTGAGCTCAGTACACAGCTGCTTGTTATGCTTTTTCCTTCTTAACTAAAGAACCCTTTAGTCTGTGGGATTTTCTCCTGAGGGAGCTATTATAATCAAGTCACCACTCTGTCTTCTTTTTGATAAACTGAAAGGCTTTTCCTTTCCATAAAGCATTTTTCTCCTCTCCTGTGCTCATTCTGGTCTTATCTGCAGCCTGTGGGGTTTTTGCCTTCCCTTCCATATGATAGCACTCTCACCTGTGCTGTGTGTGGAGGTAACATCGTTCTGCCCTGGCCACTGTTTTGCTCCAGTGTCACACTCATGGTTCCCTTTGAATTATGCTTTCTCAGTGATCCTTAAGTCCTTTCTAGAGTTACTGTTTTGCAGAACACGGTCCTCTGCTTTTTAAGCATGGCTCAACTTGTGCCCAGTCATTTAGCTTTTCATGTGGCTGCATTAAAATGGATTAAATTTCATAAAATCATAGAATGGTTTAGGTTGGAAGGGACCTTAAAGATCGTTTAGTTCCAAGCCCCCTGCCATAGGCAAGGACACCTCTCACTAGACCAGGATGCTCAAAGCCTAATCCAATCTGGCCTTAAACACTTCCAGGGATGGGGCCTCCACAACTTCCCTGGACAACCTGTTCCAGTGCCTCACCACCCTCAGAGTGAAAAATTTCTTCCTGAGATCTGATCTAAATCTACCCTCTTCCAGTTTGAAGCCGTTACCCCTTGTCCTATCACTACATGTCCTTGTAAAAAGTCCCTCTCCAGCTTTCTTGTAGGCCCCATTTCAGATACCGGAAGGCTGCTATAAGGTGTCCCTGGAGCCTTCTCTTCTCCAGGCTGAACAACCTGGCTCTCTCCGCCTGTTCTCATAGCAGAAGTGCTCTAGCCCTCTGATCATCTTCATGGCCCTCCTCTGGACCCACTCCAACAGGTCCATGTCCTTCTTATGTTGGGGGCTCCAGAGCTGGACGCAGTATTCCAGGTGGGGTCTCATGAGAGCCGAGTAGAGGGGCAGAATCACCTCCCTCAACCTGCTGGCCACGCTGCTCTCGAAGCAGCCCAGGATATGGTTGGCCTTCTGGGCTGTGAGCGCGCTTTGCCAGCTCATGTTGAGCTTCTCATCCACCAACACCCCCAAGTCCCTCTCCTCAGAACTGCTCTTGATCCCTTCTCGATTCATTTGAATTGGTCCACCTTACTGAACAGTTCAAAATCCCCCTTTCTGTCTGTCTTGTCTTTATGTTTACCACTCTGCCAGCTGTTGTGTTATCTACCAACCATATCAGCAACAATTTTTTCATTTAGTCCCAGGTTATCAATGACAAAGTATCAGCTCAGCTACTGCACCTTGCAGCACCCTGCTAAAACCAGGATGGGTGTTCTTGCTTGTGTATGCTCTTGCATTATATAATATGGCCATAGCATGTGCTTATGTATATGTCCTGTCCTTATTTAAATCGAGTCTCAACAGTGTCTTTACTTTTGGAAACTGAATTTTGGAAGATTTAGCCATTTCTGAATCCTGTGAAAGGAGTTTTTACTGAGATTGTTTAGGCCATTAAAAAAAACCCCGCTGTCAGGCTTCCTAAAGTCAAAATTCCCTACAAAAGTCCAAAAGCATGCAGTTACAGATAGAGTGGTGACTTGATTATAAACCAAATTAATAATCCCATCAAAGAATGAAGTGTTTTATTTAACAAGACCTATTTTTTACAAAACCATGTTGACCATCTTTAATTACATTCATTCCTTTTAATTTTGTATTAATTGAATCCCATATCAGCTTATTAGCTTTTCCATTAATTTTCCCTGAGTTTTTTGTGATGCTTACTGGCCTTAAGTTACCTGGGTCATCACAGTTGCCCTTTCAAAAGAATGGCACAATATTAGTGCTAATTCAAGATTTATTTTATTTCTCCAGATTTTTAAATATATAGCACTAGACTAAAGATCTTTTGCTTAAGTTTTACTTCATCCCTTTTCCTTAACTGTATATAATTAGCTCCTTTGTAGTTCCAAGTATGTGCATATTAACATATGATGTAATATTTTAATATTTTTATTTTCTATGTTTTTTTATATCTTACCTTTTTGTCCGCTGTTTATAAATATAGGAAGTAATCAGAGCACTTCCCTGACCCCAGACCAACAATCAGTATCCAAAATGGAAATTCATTTGTTTTTTACTGGTTAAAATAAGAATTAAGACATTCCTAATTATTGTGGGTATCTTTTGTGCTGCAAACTTATAACTATTGAAAATGAACCCTGTTGTTAGTGCTGACTGTATGGGGGTCACCAGATGGCACTGTTGCAAGTGTCTTGTTGATTCTTTTGTCTAGGGGAGATGATATAAAAATAGGCCTTGAAAGATGTACTTAGGTGTTATTTATGTTTCCCTTACAGTAGCATAGTCCAAACCTATCACAAGCTAAATATTTTCTCACAGGCATTGTAGTCCAAAAGTTTTGCCTATGAACAAGCTAAACATACGCTCAGACTACAAACCTCACGAGAACCAGGCGGCCTAAGTGGTGGCCAGGACTATGACGTTCTTCAATTGTCCAAAATGTTTCTGGAAAGTAAGAGTCATTCTTTGGAAGGTGAGAAGTTTAAGCAGCTCCCACACAGCCTAGCAACATTTAAAGCATCCTGAACTAGAAAAATATGAGGGAAAACATTCTGTTATTTTCTGTTCTGAGTCACATAGAAAAGTAGGGACATTTATAATGTTTTTTTATCTAAACCAAGAAGAAGGGGGAGTGATAAAGTTATTTTAATGAAATGCCACTTCTGATGAAGCTCTGCAAAAGTTCACATGCCAATTTCTAATCTGACACACAAAGAGCAGCAAGATAGAGGACTGACAAAGACAGTGACAGTGAAAGTATGTGGCTGTGTAATGAAGCTTGTACAGCTCTTACACTGATTTACTTATCAAACTGCTCATTGTTGTAAATTAATATAAAGCATAGAATTTACAGGAATATATGGAATACCACTGGAACTATACATGCTACTTTGGTGAGGTTTGCATTGCCTGTTTCCTGTAGAATTATTTTCATGTGTTAGTAAAACTGTGAATCGAGCTCCACTTGTTTAGATCCTGTACACTTAAGCCTTATTTATTTATCTATTTGCTACTCAATACAAGAATTATGCCTGGTTATGTACATGTGAAATATACCTGCTTAATCTTTATTTTGCAACAGACATATTAGAAATGTGGACCTTAGTATTTGACACTTGTTTAGCACCTGGTTAAACACCATTAAACTGCTTGACACTGAATGTGTGATAATATTTTCTCAATTAAAATGCCTGTTGGCATTCAATAGAATAAGGATAATCAGTTTCATGGGGAATGTCCCCATAAAACACCTGTCCAGGTGTAACCTATCCTGGTGAAGCAAAAAGAAATTATATCCATATTTATCAAAATGTATAAACTTTGTATTTTATATGTTATTTTCCTATAATGGTTTAAATTAGACCCACACCATGTTCAGCATAATTCCCTGAGGAAACGCTAGGTACACTGGCACTCAGCAAATCCTTGTTCATACAAAATGAAGCACAGGAACTTTAGTATGAAGCTTTGGGTTTTAAAGTCATGTGCAGAATAATTGCCCTGTAAGCAGCAGAGAGTACCATTTCTCTCACTAGAAGATGGAGGCCTAACCAATGCTGCCAGACTTGTACGAATGTTTCCTAGAGTGCAAATGTTTAAGATGAAATGTTAAACAAATGTTTTAATTGCTTCTGTAAGCTTATTCATAGCCACTTCCAATCCAAGTTCACTGGCCTACTATGCTCTCAGTGTGATTTCCCATTTTTAAGTAGCCAGCCACATTATACACCAGTGATTTTGCTACATCTCCTTGTGCAGACGGTAATCTTTATGCAAAGAGGTAAGAACACAGTGTCAAACTGTGTACGAAAAAGAAAAAATCCCTTGTTATTCAAGTCAGAAGCAAAGGTAAGGGGAGTAACTCCTTTTGGGGCCACAGCAGCTACCTAGGCATTCAGAAGCATTTCAGGAGGTAGCATCTTTCACAGCCCTGTGCTGCGAGTAGTAGGAGTCACCCTCTCTCTTACTAGGCACTGGCTAGAGTTTTCTAGCTCTCCTGGATGTATCTCAAATTGCCAGTTTAAACGTATTGATGAATAAAGGCCTTCAGATAAAGGTACAAAGGTGTTTCAGATACTGTGGAGATAAAAGCCACATATAAGTACTTCAATAGATTCCTCGTGTTCTTTGTCTGTAGCTGCATTTTTCCCTGTATCCCTTGCCAGAGATAATCATAGTCATCTAACTCTTTGTGTTCCTTAATGGTCGTTTACATGCCATCCTCGCTACACTTTTTACTCATTTATGTGCTTGCTGTTGCTGGGTTGAGGATAATATTTTCTCAGGCCACAGCTGAAATGCTAATCCATATAGTTCTTCTGTCACCTCCAAGGTGGATTATTGTAATTCCTTTCTGGTGTCTACCTGATTGTAAAACTTCACAAGTTCTGTTTTACATAAAATGCTGCAGCTGACATGCTTATTCATCTTAAACCAAATTAGCATATCACTCTGGTCTTTTGATCCACGCTATGGCTGCCAGTTAGAGTAGTGCTTCCTTCCTATACGACCTGGCATGCATTGATGCATGATGATGGATTCCTACCACAAGTATTAACAAAAGCATATAGTTTAGACAGTAAAATATTGCCTTGCTCCTTTTGCACACTTTAAATTGCCTTTTTCTTTGCTTTGTATCGATGTGCTAACAATTCTAATAGCTATGTTTAAGAATAATTAATATGTTCCTAGATATTAGGAATGGGAACAGACTCCTCAGGCATTCTAGTTCAAGTAATGTGGCCTCTAGCTGCAGAAAGTCATGCTGTGGAGTGCTCTTCTAAATGATACTTTTACTAGACAAACAGGACTTTTCTGGTTTGGTAGTAGTTTGAAGTACTTTTGTGAATTAGCACATAGAAAATATGGGACTATTTAAGCCCGTGTCTGCATGACTTCATATGGAATAGTATGGTAAGAAAAGGAATTCACAAGCAGCTTTCCCTAGACTCTGTCCAGGGTTTGGAAGTCCGTAGCTATATAGGGAATGAAGCCCAAATGTCATTTTCCCTGAAACGGAAATATTTCCATGCCGAGTAGTATCACTGAAGCACAACACTATTTCTGTTTTATATCTACAGGAAAACAAATGTGAATTTTGCTGTTGAGAATATAATTAACATACTATTATTTGAAGTGAACCTATTTGAGAAAGGTTGATGATAAGGGACAAATGGCTGAAAGAGTGTTAGTGGATTCTTTTGTGCCTATATAGCTCATGAAAGTGTTCATCCTGTTCCTGCTTTGAATTACAGTCCTCTCCTTAATATATTTATTTTTCCCTTATGAGTTATGGAAGAATTCGCATGCACTTGAATAGTGCATGATGGAGATCCATTTCCCTCATGCTAGAACCTGACTTTGCAGATATTTAGCTTGGAGATTCACCTGATCTAACTTCACATTTGCCATAGTGCTCAGGTCTACTACTGAGCTAGTTGCCTTAGGAATGTTTGTTTGTTGGTGGAGAGATGCATTTTTGGGGCACAGTCTGGCTTGTTTTAGACTACTGTTATGGATAAATCAAATTATATTAATCTGCTAATTATCTAGATTAAATTATACACAGTCTTTTAATATTGATTAGATGAATTCCACTCTCAGAGGCACAACTACCATTATTCACGTAGTATTTTTGCTGAGTGCAGTGGGACTGGTCATATATATAAATGTTCATAGGCTGAGGACCTTATACTACAAATGTCTGAAAGTGATCTGATTTGGAAAGTGTCAGTAAATCACATAGTAACTAAAAGACACCAGAGGAAATTCTCAACTATTATTATAACCTGATGGCTATTCAATGCTTTCACCTGACTTAATAGTGAATTACACCTATATTAGGCAAGCAAAAGAATAAAGCCCCAAAGCATGGTGCATATATACATATGCTTATACACAATAAAAATACATGTTACTTGTGTCCATAGTACTATGCATTTTTTATTCTAGTCTATAGATTGAAAAAAGTTGCAACACAGAGGGATGTAGTAACTTGGTATAAAACGTGGGGTCACATTCTCCTTGTCTTACATGAATATGCGCATGAATAATGAGACCCATTTTTTGGCCTTCTCTGTAGCAAAACTAAAATTAAAGAGAAGAGCTTCTTGAATTCCTTCCACTATAATGCTGTTCATCTCAGCAGGCTTTAGAAACTTGCACAATACTAAAGCCAGCATTTTTATACTTATTTTAGGTATAATTATTTGAAAAATTAAACTGAAATATAGCTTGGAAAATAGTAAAATAAACCTGTTACTTAGTAAAATGGTTATGTTATTTTGGTTAGATTGCCCATGCTTCATAAGTAGTGAACATTTAGTATTTACTTTTTGCAAAGAAAATGAAACGATTACATTTTCTAAGCAAGTACAACATTTCATGTTACTCAGCTATTAAGTTGTCTCATATACAGTGCTAGTTAATGATGAAAACAGAGGAAGATCAAAAAAATAAGAATTATACATTTAGTAAATCATAGATTGAAATTCCTGAAATGTCTAACATAAACAGGTATCTCTGGTAAGTTATTGTGTGTTTTTTCTTAAATAAGCACATACACATATATATATATGCTTAAATATGCACCAGATAATTAGATGTCTTTGTACAATTACATAAAGACTGTAGTACACTGAAACATCTAATATTTAGCCTGTTTGCCATAAATATTAAATCTTGATTTATTCATAGATCTACAATGAAATACAAACATGTATGCACACACATGTACCACCAATTATAAAAACTGATATACACAGTGGAATATTCTGATGGGTTGGTCCTCTGTTTATTCTCAAAATTCTTTCCCTCAGGCTCCATTTCTGCTACCGTACCATCTCAAGTAGATTTGAATTTGAAAGCGTTCTCTAGTTCTGAATGTTAATGGATGTCATTGCACTATGGCTCTACAAGAAGGAAGACTATTACTATCAAATAAAAACACTACAAGTTTTGAAGAAGATGGTTTTTAAGTCACAGCTCTGATAAAAATAAGGATGCTTTCATTTTTGCACATGAAAACAAATTAATCTTGCTGTATAAATGAAGGAAATTTATTTATTTATGCAGAAAGTCTACTAAAGTTTGCTTAAATGTGCACAATAAAGTAATGGGAAGAAATTACTATTGATAAGAAATGATAATTCATATTATGTTAACACCCTGAACAAGGTCAAGACATATTCTGGGTTCTGCATATAGTGAAAGAAAATCATTCTGATGTTTCTTAAAATTTGACTTATGCTAGTAATGAATAAAAAAAAATGAATACCTAGCCAATAATCCATCCTCAGTGAAGATTCAGCTAAACCTTGTAACAGAAATTGCTTTTAGGTTCAGCCTATTTATTTTAAATCTAGGACTCTCTTATTTAGGATTTTAGAAAAAAGCCATTTTTTATGGAGATTGCAGTGTAATAGATGAAATAGTAGCAGTATTTGTTTACATGAGGTTTGGTAGAAGGAAGGTACCTAAGTTCATACCAAAAATATCAGCAAGTTGTATGCTATACTGTAAATCATGCCGTACACATTTAAAGCTCTCACGTATCCAAATGAAATTTGCCTCAAGTTGTTATTTTCATTAGTTTGTTTTTTATTTTCTTTTCTTTCAACTGGTCTTTCCATTTTTTTCTTTTTTTTTAAATTTGATATTCAAAGGTAATGTAAGTTATTAACCACCTTGCATTTCAAGAGTTTGGGGTCTGGATATTTTAGCCCTTACTTTTACGAACACTCTTTATTCCCACAAACGGCCTACTGGTGTCTATGAAATGATGAATGTTGGTATCGCTCATTTTAGAACAGATGTAAGAACTCTGCCTTTGGACCCGGCAAACGTGAAAACTAAGGTGTAAGGGAAATTGGTATTAATCAGATTTTCTTGAAGTTTTTCAAAAGTGTGGCAGGGAAAAACTAGTAAGATTCAGTGTGGTGCTCACTAAGATAAGAGAAGTAACAACAATGTGAGAACTTTGTATGCACCTTGGCATTCACATGTAGTGAATTAACGCTAGAATGCATGAAATGTTTTGTTCTGATTATTTGCTAGTAAAAGCCCAGGCAGCCAATTGTTCAGTTATTTAATATATTAAATAAGAAGTTACATAAGTATGGTTTTCCAGCTCTCTCTCTCCTTGATCTTTGAAGTGTGTCACTCTTTCATTTTGCCATTCAACAGCCTGACATGCAAAAGCTTTGTTCAGACAGTTTAATTTAATCACTGCCACTGGTTCAACAAGATGATAAAATCCCCTGTGCTGTACAACATCCAACATCCAGCTCACTGTTATCTGATACTGTTTGAAGCTCCTCTCATGAATGTATGCTGATAACACAAGAACTCCAAACATGTCATAAACAATATATTAATACCCTTGATTGAATTCCATTAGAATAAGAACGAGATGAAGTTTAGGCCGGCCAAGCAGGCCAATGTAATAAAATGTAATTTGGACTAATCTTTCCGAAGAATGCCTCGTGTTTGAAGCTGACAGTCTCCCATCACAAGCAGAAGTAATTGCTTGTTGAATACACTGGGAACTCCTTTGAATTCTGGCCTTTGTACTTTGTGCACCTTCCAGGTGTCTCCTGCAGCAGACAATCTACCCTTTTGTTTCAGCGGAGAGATGGCAGGACTGCAAATAATAAAATAGGCAGTGTTTGTTTTAATGAATGGTGGAGGGCCGGATGGAATTTCTGGAAGCTTAAGACTGGAAGGGGGCCTGTTTAAGGCAAAAACAAAGCGAAGGACTTAATAGGTAATATTAATTCAAGTAATCAGTTTCCTTAAATTGAATCAGGAAGAGGTAGGAAGGTATTCCAGCCAATGCATACCTATAGATATCAGAAAGCATATAGCTTAATCTGTCTCTGTAATAGATCTTTTCACAACGGAGGAGCAACACCAAAAGCTTGTTTAGCCAGAGAATTTAACTGGTTTAAACTGGAATTTTGAGGGTCTGTAATTAGTTAAATTGATGTGGTTTACATATAAAACATTTTCCTTTGCTTTTATTAATTAAAAATAATTTCTTTGGTTATTTCAGAAGCAGTAAAGTAAAAAATGGCAGCACTATGAATTTGTTATTAATTTTTTATTAACTTGTCATTAATTTGTTTACTGTAGCAATTAGTATGTTTTATTAAATAATTGCCAGGCATTGACAATATTCTTCCTGCTTTAGAAAACCTATGAAGGCAGGGATGTTTCTTAGAAATTAAATGTTTAAAGAAAAAAAAAAAAGAGGAGGCTTCTTAGAAGAGGAGAGAGCTTTGCTTTGTTTTGCCTGTTTTCTGTTTAGTACTGCTTGGTCACTTCTAAATCTCGGTAACTGTAGGATAAGAATAACCCAAATACAAGAATATAGGAAACTGGGTGTCTGGACAGTAGTCAGTGCAAAAGGGTAGCAAGTTTATCCATAGATTGAGTCTGGGAACATTTCTAGTGAACTCAACAGCACTTTACAATCTGATCCAGTAAATGATTTTTTAGTCCTTTTTCTCTAAAAAAATCAGAATTGTGTTATCATGGTTATGTATGGAGACTGTTTGTCCCCTGCACAAGAAACATTTAAATCCAGATGAGGAAGAGTATGTTTCCACTGCAGGAAGCCAAACTTTTCAATTTCAGCGTGGACTTTTCCCATTTAGAAATCAGACTGCTGCCATAGGAGCTCTACTTTGTAGCCCAAATACAGAATTTTGGTTCTGCTGCTTGTGGAACTATTCTTTCACACACAGGCGGTGCATGCTGTTCCAAATCCACCTCTGCTCTGAAAATATAGGTTGGTACCATTTCCCCATTCAGACTTTATTTTTTCTACCATTTACGGAGCTCTTAGCTCTGTTATGTGACCACCAAAATATCAACTGAGACTACTGAGATTGCTCTTGTGAAAATACTTGACCTAACCAACAAAATTCAAAAGCATCTCAACACCTTGGAACTCTACTTCCTCTTAGCAGTTTGTACAGGTTGAGTAAATTAACTTAGTTTTCTCTCTCCCTCTCCCATAACTGAGGAGATGCAATATTGTCTTTGGCAGAAGAATAGTTTCAAGGTTGTTCTGTTTGTCTCAGTAAATACACGTAGTTCTTAGCGCTATCATGACAGCACTTTCACCATTTCCTATTCCCTTTCCAAGAGGTTGCAAAATACAGCTACTTGAGGAAGGGAATTAATTAAGCTGTGATCTTAATTTGGAGCAATTTAAAATAAATACAGCTGGCATTGCACACAGATAAACTCTGATTATGACAGAATTGTTTTCTGTAATATCTCAGCTTCTTTTAGGCTAGAATCTGCAAACACATATGTTTAACTTAAAATCTGTGAAATCAGCTGCGCCTTGCTGGGTTCAGTGGAGCTGTTTGGAGGAAGCAAATGCTTGGGGGAAGCAAGTGTAAAGTGTTTGCTGGATTAAGACCTTCAGCGCTGCATTTTGGGTGTTTGTGATATGCACAACATACATCAACAGCCATTAAAATATGTTTCAGGAAAGAATTCTAGAGATTGATTGTTTCTTCAAAAATGACTCCAAAAATCAATCAGAACTGTTTTAGAAATATGCCTACTATGCACCAAGATCTAGTTTTCTTTTTTTTTAACAAAATTTATCAATCCATTAAGGAGGAGACAAGTAAACAAAAAATGAATTGTCATTTGTGTTATTTTATTAGTGTCACATGAGATTACAGCATATTATTGACTTTAAGAATATTTTACCCAAGGAGACTTGTTTTAACATGCACAAATCAGGATCAATACTGGATATGCGTTAATTTTCATAAAAAGCTACAAGGCAATTTTTTTTTTACAAATCCCATGATTATACTTATAGTGCTATAAAAAAATTATCATTGTGACCAAATGAGGACCTAGCTAAGATTTAATTATTAAAAAATGGATTATTATTTGCATTGTTGCCTACTTTCCCAGGTGTATTATTTACTGACCAAATGTAATTTATGTGCTCACCCAGTTATAGAGTGAAGTTAGATAGCCTGCGCAATTTTTGCTGACTTTGCTGCCTTAGCTTGCTTTATCAATTCCTTTTTTTCCCCTTTTTTCATTAGAGATCACATATAGTTTAAGAGCTGTAATCTGAAACCTTACAGCTCTAGTGGATACTTAAAAGACTCATTGATACACTTTGAAACCTAGTCAATTGAACAGCATTAGCAGCAGCAGCATCTAGCCATTAGGCTATTAGGATCATTTGCCGAGGCACTAAAATTAAATATAGGGACTCTAGCAATTCCCCAATTATATTGTGTTAGTATAATGGCAGTGAAAAGGATATTATTTTAGTCAGCTCAGTGCCACTATTGCAAGAATCAAGATGCTTTCCATTTTCTGGATGTAGTTATGTATCGGCCAAGAGACTTTGACATTAATTTAATTCCCTTTGTAGGCAGAATAGATCAACACCATGGACAAGATTCAAATCCTGCTAGTCGATGGCAGCTTTTCACAGGCCCCATATTTAATAATATTTTTATAGGGTTTTTTTCTGCATTTAAAACTATACATGTAGGTGAAAATACCATCTAAAAAAAGATTAATATTGAGGAGGTATTGTAAAGGGTGCAATGTCAAGGGAAGGAAATTCTTTGCCTCTGTTAGCTGGCTCCTACAGCTGTGACCCTTTTGGTTCAGCCTCCCACATGAAGCTTGTGTCTTCACAGATCCCTGGAGAGAGGGCTTCCAGGGAAAAGAGAGAATTTGATGCAAAACCATAAAAAAGAAAGATAAGAGAAGTTCTGGTGTAGGGCTAGGAGTTTTCATAGAATCATAGAATAGTTTAGGTTGGAAGGGACCTTAAAGATCATCTAGTTCCAACCCCCTTGCCATGGGCAAGGACACTTCCTACTAGACCAGGATGCTCAAAGCCTCATCCAGCCTGGCCTTGAATGTGTCCAGGGATGGGGCATCCACAGCTTCCCTGGGCAACCTGTTCCAGTGCCTCATCACCCTCAGAGTAACAAATGTCTTCCTGAGTTTCAGTAATAGAGGATTGCACACAATTCATCTGGTTTGAATTGTGTGCAATCCTCTATTGCAGTAAGAGAGAATGAAACTATTAGAAGTTCAGTCATTATGGGTGACTTTTATTTCCCAATATACACCGAAGCCAAGTTGTACTAAAATTGAGTGGTGCTAATAGCAATATAAGAATGACTGTATCGTGCTGAAGCAGAAATCCCATTAGCCCAGTTCCAACACAGCCAAGAGCAAGTGCCTAGAGAAGTACATGCAGTGATACATGCCCAGCACACCTTTCAGTGATTTACAGCTCAGGGACTTTTGGACATAATGGTCATGTTTTTATACTCACTAGACTTTGATTTTTTTCTTCATTTGTTTGTCCATTTGCTTTTCGAACCCATGTAACCATTAAGCATCCACAAAATTCTTGTGGTTAAGTGTTCTGCAGTTTTAACTACAAATTATGAGGAAAAAATTGTCCTTTGTTTGACAGTGTGATCTGCTAATTTCATGTAAGGCTCTTTCCGTCTTTTATTAAGAAGTATGATGTGGGACTGCTTTATTTCTCCATGCCACTCAGTATTTATGGACTCTGTTGCATATCTTTTCACTGATGAAGGATCCCAGTTTAGCTGTTCTTTGCATGGGAACTGTTCTATACCTTATCTTTGTTATGCTTCTCTTTCTTTAGTGCTACTATATCCTTTTTGGCACTAGGGTCCAGAACTATGTGTACTATTTGGGATATGCATCTATCAGTGTCTTAGCAATGTTTCAGTTTTGCTCCTTCCATGCTACAGCTCATGAGTCCAGAAGCTTATCCTTTTTTTCCAGCTGTACAAGTTAGACTATTACAAAACCAGATCCTGACCACAACAGTGCTATTAGTAATGTCTAACATGTATTTATCTGAGCATGAGATCACACTTTCATATCTGTAATATTGGATTTAGATACCTACTGCTATACTAACAGATTTTTTTTCACCAGCTGTTCCTGAACTAAGAGATAGTGCTAGTTTAGACTTTGCTTCAGTAAAAACATCATAGAAGAGCTGGTCTTGAATCAAGCAATCACAATTTGATTCAAATTAAATTCAATGGAAGGAAAAGCTGAAGTATATTTGTAGCTGGGTATCTTAATTTTTAAAAAAAAAAAGGGCAATCTTGAATAATCTCAAGTAAGATAATGAAGTCAGCTACGTGTGGATTCAGGAAGTCAAATCTAAAGGTGACTTGGAATTTTCTTTAGTTAAAAATACAGAAATTGTCTGGAGTTTGTACACAAAGAACACAGGGACACATGTAGGAAAATATCCCAATATGACAGAAAAGATTAGATATCTTGGAAAGAATTTTAGGGACAAGCAGAAACTGCAAGTGGTAGGTAAAAGATGATTTCAAAGAAAGAAGCACAGAACAAAAGTGAATTCTGAAAGCCTAGCAGCCATATTCCCAGTAGCAAGGTGTAGCTTGGGATAACAGAAAACTGGACTTAACAACTCCTGTCACTCCTTCTAGTTCTGTTTTCCTTACTAGCGCTGTCATTCCTACTTTTCTCTAATGCTGCTTCCCTCCTGTACTGCTTTACATCTCTGTGGGACTCTTTCTGTGTTATTTGTTTTCAACGCTTATCCAGGTTAGGCACCTTTACTGAATTTTGGCAAGGAGTTAACTTTCTTCTTTCAATCCAAGATATTTCCTCTGCTATCTTGTAGTTCTGCATCTTTTCATTCTTCCTCCTATCCTTTGTCACTACCTTAATTCAATAGCTTAAGAAAATGTCCTCTTCTTTAGTCCCACTTCGGTCTCTCTCGTGTAGCCCTGTTGATTACAATTACTTTCTACATTATTACAGTAGTCAACAACTATTTTGATTCTGGTATTTTGGATTGTTGGATAAAACAAATCCCTTGCCTCTTTCATAAAACACATTCGCCCAGAACATGATGATCTCTAAATGCTACTTCAATTTCTAACCTTCCTTTCCTCAAAACACTTGAGAAAATACAATTTTCTCACCTGAGAGGTCATTTCTCAAAACAGCATTATAAAAAAAGAAAAAGGCAGCTTTCAGTAGTACTTTTTTTTTTTTTTCTGGCTAAATGAACGGTTTATAGGAAGAAGCTCCAAAAGGTTGTGTTGAAGGGGGGAAGTCCTGGAGAAAGAGCAAGGAAAGAGGGGAGGCCTGCGACAGTGAGGTGATCCGCTGTGAGGAGGTACCCCCCTTCCCAGTATAACTGCACTTGAAACTGGGCACAGGCTGAGCAGCTGAAAGTGATGAGGTGCACAAGTTGCAGCAGGGACTAAACCCAGTCTGATGCTTTTTAAAGGTAACTAATATTCAAGCAACAACAACAAAAATCCAGATTTTGACCTTGGTTCTTCTAGCACATTTTTGTCACTTTTTGTGGCACTTTTTGAGAAAGGACTCTTCTAATTACTAAAATAACAGCTTGCTTTTCCAGACATTTGAGAGCAAGGCATTACTTTTGCTTTGTATTTACATTACATTACAGCTTGACACCACTTAATATTTCGATCTGTCCTGAGGCTGTGAATAGAAATGGTGGGTGGGAAAGCTATGAGGCGAGTTGAAATGCCATTCTGCTGTGGTGTGGATAAGCGGTATGCTTTCTCTTGTTTGAAAATTTACAACAGCTCTGAGTTTTCATGAAGTATGTAATCAACCTGTGGAGCAAGGAAGCAATAGAAATGTCTGGATCAATGTTTCTGAGTTTAGTGAGGGGCTTTGGAAAAAGAACATGGAGCTATTCTGTCAGGAGAGAAATATTGTCCTTGTAGCAGACAGCTTTTCATGACATTTTACAGCTTTATTTTTCTTTTCTTCTCCTCCATGCTGCAAAAATAATATCTCTTCCTACAAACACAACTGAAGCACGTTCTCTAGACAAAAGCTGAATTAAAAACCTTAAAAAGTAAAATGAAAATAAAGTTTAGTTGCTAATGTTGATATACAATGTACAAATTGTTTCTGTCCACCCTTAATGAGCTTGCCAAATCTTCAAGAGCAACCAATGCAAGCCTTGGAATTACGAAATTAGTTTGGAATAGATCAATGTACTGTGGTAACAGCAGTGGATTTTTCTTCATCAGCAGCTGAATCACATTGCCCATAGCATTTGCTGGACACAGTGCTCATGAACTAGATTGCTGTTTCACAATCATGCACTATTAACTTTTGCTGTAAATGTGTTTTTGTCACTTGGTAATTGGATTAACAAAAAAAGCCGGCAAACCTTTATTGAGGTTTTTGAACCCCGTAGAGAATAGTGAGAGTCCTTTCCACTAACTTACAGTATGGCATATACTGAAACTGGTTAAGTGTGCATAGCTACAGCTATAATAATTTTGTAATGAGGTATAAAGCAAGCATAAAAATCTACAATGGAAATTTTGATTCCACCATGCCCCAAAGTAAATTGGTACTGATTCCCAGCCAATCATGCCATCTACTGATAATATTACAATTGCATCAACTAGCAAGCTAAAGGCACACTACATCGTAAAAGAACGGTAGGATGTTGGTAATTTCTGCAATTGGATGTGTATATTTTTTTTCCATTGTGAGGCAGCATGATATACATATATTTTCAATACAAACTAATAATGTTATTGTAAACATCTGTTTGCTAGTTGACTTTTGCAGAAGACATTGAAAGACATTTTGCTGTGCAATCATGGATAGCAGAAAGAGCTGCACACACAAAAAGACATCTTAGACAAAAAAAGAAACATTTCAGTGAAATATTTGTGACATTTTCCTACTCTTGCTTTTTGATTAGGTTTATAAAATGTAGGAAAGGCAATACAGAGGCTGCAGTATTAGGTTAAAATGTCAGAAGTACCTGTATTTTAATCCAGGTTTCCTACTAAGTAACAGCATTCGAGGTTTACTTCTCTGAAAAATGTGAAAAAATGAAAAATTTGTTTTGGTATTATTTTTGTGTTTTCTAAGTCTTAGAAACTGAACAACAGGATTCTGAATGTAATCTTATAAAAGGTATTGTGTAACAGTGCTTTATCTGAATCAAAGGCTCCCTTTTTTATTCTTTTTTGTAAATAGCCTAGTACATAGCCTATATGAACCTGGATCATGAATGGAATTTCTATGTATCGTAGTAAGAGAAACCATAACAATTTAGTGATGGCCTGTTTTCCAGGTATGCAGCATTATTTAATAAAGTACACCAGTGAAAAGGTGTCCCTGTCCTTAAAAATTCAATCTTAATCAATCATCTTCTGTGTTGTGTGGAATTGTATTGAGAATTAAATACACATTACTGAAGTTAGAACCTAGAGTATTCTTATCTCTCTTCACCTGCAACCTTTGACTGTACCTGCACAAGTAATAAACAGGTTTGGGGCTTAAGCATTTTCCAGAATCACCTATTTTGTCGACTTGCACGAACAAGGAACCATACCAACTAGCTCTTGCAGATGATAGCTGGGCACAGTTCTGCCTAAGCCAAGGGGTGTTCTCAGGAAGAAGCAGAGACAAGGCTATTTTGTTGAGAGGCAAAGGGATTTTAGCTGTATAGATGCAAACAGCGGCATGCCTCTGGCCTACAGGGCCAAATAATTGGTCCTATCCTATGTTATTTACTTTTATGGGTGCAATCACAGGTGTTTCTCTTGACTGCTGATAGCAGAAGGGGAATAAATGCAAGACACAGCTCTTGCATGGGCACAGTCTGCTAGTGCACTGATCTTTCAGCTGGCTGCTGTCAGGCTGAAGTGACTCAAAGGGCAAGGTCCCTCTTATGTACCAATATATACATCTACACCTGATTCACCTGATACACCAGCCATTCTAGCTGCTTTTGTACTCAGTGGAGAGAAACAGGCATTTCTAATGGTGTAAGATACTTATTTCAGGATAGGTTTAGTCATACCCTTTTTCTTTCTGTTGATTGTGTAGACAGCTTGCTCGGATACAGCTGTTGAAGCAGGCAGCTGCAAAAGTCCAGGTCAAATGAAACCTAGGTTCAGTCACTCTCATGCCTTCCTAAGTCCTTGTGCCAATGGAGCTGAACTGCTTTTCAGGCAAAATGTGATTATCCAAAGTACCTGTGCAGAAATGCATTCAAGGAGGCTAAGGCTGCAGCTCCTTCCCCCATCAGTAGTCCCTAATGTGGTATATGTACCGCAGATGTGCTGGGGAACCCCCTCCAACCTGGTCATCTCTACATTTGGCTGGGAGCATATCGCGTACAGTTGTCATCTAGTGACAGATCCACCCACAGAAGGCCCCAGAAAATGTGTGACACTACTCCTTTGGAGAGTCCGGGAAATCTGCTGAGCTGGGAAAGGGGTCCATGTGTGAATACTTGGCTTCCTTTAGCTGTTACAAGGTGTAAGCACCTGTTCCTCCACTGGCCCCAATAGCAGGATCTTCTTCATCCCTATGTAAATAACGGAATAACTGGTTTCGTCTCTCCTTATTCCAAGTATGTATCAGTGCTGGTTCTGCATTCAGTCAATTAAATCACGTGCCCAATTGTTGTAGCACACTATTAAATATTAAGAGAAAGGGAAATTAAGTAACACTTCACCCTTCTTTATAATTTATAAGCCCACCTAACCTTAATGACGAATTTGAGTAGGATGCAATGTGTTAGGCAGATTTAATGCAGTGCAGGATTTACACTTGGCTGCTGCTAAAGCAAGTTTGCGCTAACCAGACGTGGGCAGGGTGGGGCAGATTATGTGAACCCTTCATGGCCAGGAGAAACTCATCTAGAGAGAGAGCTAAGGCAGTTCCAGCCTGATTCTTTTTAATGTCACAGTTCATTTGCAGAACCATAACTGGAATCAAGAATTAAAAAGCCTTGTATAAAAGTCAGTAACATTAAACCTTTAAGACTCATGTTTCATGTGTCATAAAAAGTCTATGAAAGGATTTTATATTCTGTACAGTGTTTTAGCACTTTCAATCATTTTTTTTCCAACATAACTTTTGTGAACACTTTTATAGCCTCTAAATGAAAAACTAAACTATGTGTCATTCAAAAAAAGGTTTTATGGATCACAGAATTTAATATAAGTTCTGCACCATAACAAGGAACTGATAAACCTATATTAGAATTAATTTAAAATGTTGGAAACTGTTTTAGAAGATTGTGCATCACACATTGTGGTAAACAACACTAGTGAGTAAAAAAATTTGTTGTATACACACACTCTTTGACAGTGAACTGCAGTGACTTAACAGAAATGTTAGTAGTTAAAAAAATATGTTTATGTCATGTATATTAAAATCACGAATTTTCATGTAAATGAAAATATTTTCCATAAGTGGAATGGAATCAACTCTAAAAAAATAATCGAATGTACATGATAATAAAAACCAGGTTGAAACTGTGTCCAAGAATATACAACATGATATGAGGTCTAATCTTTCTCCAGGGAAAAGGCTGTTACTCCCCAGTGTCATTAACATTTATGAATTAAGGCTTCTTTATGAAATGGCAAAATTAAAATTATATTCTTCAGGTGCTAACCCTATATTATACATCTGTTTTACACTAATGGGGAATCTCTTATTTCTTTAATACATGATGGTTATATGCTGGTACCGAAGGAAGAAGGTATCATAGGAAATACGTATAAAAATAACAGTTTGCACATTTCACCCCTTGTAAAATGCTGCACAGACTTAAACAGTAATTTTCCAAAGACTTTTGCAGGGTAGGTAAGTATAATCTGCCCAATATATAGACTGTGATATCTCAGTGATTTTCCCTGTTTCTCAAGCTGTTTCTGTTCAGGCATATCTGTTCCTGCTGCAAGAGGACCAAAGGGGACTTCTCCTCTATGCTTTCTGTTCAGAGGAGCTTTCTCTTCTGGGACTATTTTTCTGCCATTGACCATGACTATAACTCCATAGAACCAGACCAGGAATATAAACTATAACAATACATTAGGAGTGACAACAAAGAAGTGCATAACATTAAGCATCACATTCATTCCTCCCAGCTTTAGCTGTTCAAGAGCTAGTCATCAGGGCTTTGTTTGTGGTTAATGAGGAAGCAGTTGTTCATTAGGGCTGAAATTCAGACTGTTCATTCACCATTCCCGCCTGGGGTGTGGAGTTCTGGATATTCTCAGCAGGAGACAGTCTATTTGGAGACCATTATTTATAAGTGATGAACAGTTTGGTCTTGGCTAACTAGGTCTTAGCAAAGAAATAGGAAGTGTGGGAGTCACTTTGAGACTCTTACCTAAATATATATGCCTACATTGCAGACATCTGTATGTGAGCTAAGTGTTTGAGATCACGGTATAGTCAGTTGCCCCATTTTGCCCCATGCATACATGCCCATCTCTGTTTCAGGTGAGACCTTCTGAAGTAGCAGTGGGAGGTTTGCTGGGGTGCTCCAGAGTGATTCAGTTGACACTAGAAACTGCCACATATGCAACTGAATTGAGCCCCGGATCTTTCTATTGACTGTAATTGGAACTTGGACACCCAGCTCTTAAGTAGATACCTACATTGGATGTGGCTAAGTTTAAGTGAGCGAGTGTGAAGCAAAATCCTACTCAGTCCTACCCTGCATCAGTGGGAGGAAGATCAGCCATACAAGGAGGAGCATGCCAGAAAACCAGGAACATGTGTCATACTGTTAGCAATACATGATGGTGATCATAGTGTGACAACAAACCATTTATTGACTTAATAACAAGTTCCCTTAAGTGTCAAAACCTTACCCGTGGTGTCACCTATGGTTGGACACATCTTTTCTTATGCTGACAAGATCTGCCCCATTCCTGAGTTTCCTTTTGCTATCTTTGAGAAGGTCAGACATTCTTCCTATTTTTTATTATTTCTATAAAGTACAGTTTGGTAATTTTGCCACTCACATAGCTTGTAACTGGTTCACTGCCTTCACATTTTGAAGACAGGAATGGTAGGCACAAATTGGTCGAGAGAAGAAAGCAGTGAGTGTATGTACTGCTTGTCCTTGGCTTTGCTGTCTCCCTGTGCAGACTGTGAAGAAGTAGTAAATTAGCTCACATATTACCTTTTTCAGACTTTGCCAGGGAGCCACATACTTTTTGATGCTGCAGTGTGCCCAAGGATTCTTGGCTGCAGTCATAACAGCATGTGAATTCTGCGGTATATTTCCACATTTTTGTCCACCTCTCCTCCTGTTTGCATTAATATTGCTAGGAACTATTTCTGCTAAGGAAATACCTGTTGAACCTAACCCCTCAGTACCTCTTATATTAAACATTTAAGCATGTGCTTAAATTAAAACATATGTCTATGACTTTCCTGTTCAGTGAGGTATTTAAACACGTTTAACTTCTGGGCTTTACTGAAGTTGTGCCTAAATGAACTGTTTTACTAGTTACAGCTTCTTGTTTTGTTTACTCCACATCAATAGCAATAATTTCAATTTGCCATGTGTCTAGCTTCTGCTAGCTAGTTTTAATTCACAGGCATTTCATTAGATATGAGTTGACTTTAAAAGAAATAGCCTTGTGGCTTTATGAATCTTCTAGAGAATTTAAGTAACAGGCTTGTCGGCAATGTGTTACTTCCCTCAAAAATCAACCTTGTAACTTGTATAACTATGCCTAACCTTAGCAATACTTTCAAAATTACTTGTACACACGTCAGTTTCCCTACATGTTTTGACAAATGACACATTTCCTTTGGTGCTTCTTTGTGGGTAACAGCGTGTGAGGATATGGTAGCGGCAAAATTTATTACGGTTATTTTGTAGTTGATATTAAAGAACATGATGTATTATATCAGGTGTCTGACCTTTAAAGATCTTAGGACCCAATTCATTACAACATAAAATTTACATATTATTCAGCATTCTACAGTCCTTTTATGAAGAAGTCATGATGCATACGTACATGAGATTTAAGGCAGACAACTATCCCTGCACGTTGAAGACAGAGATTGAAGACAATGTGAAATAAAAAATATTGTAGGTTGGAAAAGATTCACTGTTTTAACCCATGAAATGCATCCCTGCACCTTTTTGTACAAAGTTGTAGGAAAAAGAGGTGGAGCACACAGACGCAATGCCGTGTTGGATATGAGCTGTGTTCCAGCGTCTGTTCTAAATCCTGACAAGACCTACCTGTCTCTGTTCCTGCATTTGATGAAGATTTCCACTGATCTGATATATGAAAAGTCAGCCTGGGGGATTTCGTCAGTGACAAATTGAGGAGTATTTCTGTGCATTGTATTTGCACATACTCAGCTGGAACCCACTCTGAACACTATACCAGCTTTCCTGCCTTTTGTGCTCTGCTCTATTATTCTGATTTTGGTGGTATGAACATGCATTCTTTGCCACAGGAGATAGCAGCAGCTGCAGTCTACCACTTTCTATAGCGGATCCACCTCAGGTGTGGAGCTGATATTGTGCACCTGGTTGTTGTGCAGTCAGTTGCGGATATCTGGAGATGCACCAGGTGTTCAGACCAGTATAACTGAGCTTGATTTTATGCTACATCTGTGCCAGTACTTTAAGATCTTGCTGTTGGAGAGCACCCTATCATTTTATACCTGTAAAAGTACAAAGGCTGGCTTTGACTTGGCTAAGACTTGGCTAAGACACTTGATACAGCAACTGTAAATTGTCCAAGCTGCAAAATCCATGCAGAGGAGTGGTAATGACAAATAAGCAGTACACATTTACTTTTGTTTGAAGTTGGATAGCTCTTTCATTCCAAACATTCAGGTGTAATCTCTTCTCAAGGCTGTCCTGGCTTCTCTACTGATTTTTGTGACTTTGTTGGCATTTATGGCATCTTGAGACAGCCTTTTCCAAAGCACCAGAATTTATTGACAGATTCCAGTGTTGTGTCAATATCATACTCTCAACATGATTTTCACTTGGACAAGGCTGGGTCCAAGCACTTTGCTTTCTGTTATTCTAAGGGTCAGACTCCAGGTGTGGACTAAGATCCAGATGCCTAGATTTAGGTAGGCAGAGTTGCTTTCTGGAGCTCTTTAAAACCATCTACTTCTCTCCATTAGTTAGACAGAAAACATATGCACTTATGATAGAATTGACTTACTAGACCCCCCCAAATCTGGATTCAAGCTCGGTGATCTGGCCATGTTGTGGGCTGTCTTATCTAAGGATTACTGATCATATAGCCTTTAGCAAAGAGTTGGACCTGGGCTTTGAATTTGGACTGATTGTCTGCAGATTGAAAATTCCACCCTCTGTTACAATAAGTAACGTGGTTCCTTTATTGTTATCACAAAATGTGACAATACAGGCAGTAATGTGCATAAGAGATGACAAGGACGGCTGAGACAAGGACATGCTCTGCCTGAGTTAAACAGGGTTTTACTTGCAAAACCAATGTTGAAAGAATGTGACTAAACTACTTTCAGAAGCCATATAGACTGATATAAGGCTGGGATTATGGTTTAATCTACCTCCACTGGACATATGCATTATGAGACTATTTTTATTTGTATGCTCCACATATGTAACTCTTGCTGTATTTAGTTAAGAGACTGAACCTGAGCACTGGACATTTATCAGATTTTTGTGAAGGATGCTGCTTTCTATTTACTGCCTTACAGAAAGGAAAGTTATGCTGGGAAGGATTTATTTTACCGCGTTAGCCTTCTAAATGCTGGGTGTTTATTCTAAACTAGTCTGGGATCTCTCTGTAGTCAGTGGCAAAAGACAGGCACCTGCTTTCCCATCCCATTTATCCTTACAGAGGTTTAGCGATTCAGCCAGTCTCCCTATTGTCAACAGAGAGGCATGACGACCAGCTCGGGGCTAACTTCTAGGTGGTTCAAGTTTGATGAAATAATCCCATGCATAGTGGCCAAGATAAGAGACTGCAAAAAAAGGAAAGAAGGTGTCATGGTTAAGGGAGCTGAATGCAACCATAGGGAATTTTACTCTATCTGTGCATCTGTCAGGGAATTCCTGTGGGATGCCTGGCAAGTCACAGAACAGGTGGTCAATAATTGTGTGTTTCTTGTGTTATGGGTGTCTGGAGTCTGATTTACAGAAGCAATAAGCACTCACAACAGAAATTGAAGTAAATTGTAATTTTATTGTAGAATGCTACATGCTCATAAATACTTGGTCCTGTTGTTCTTAAACCGAACATCCCAAACTAGTGAATACTTTGGGCCCCACATTCTTCATGCCATTATTCCCAACTGTAAAACGGAAATAAGAACACTCATCTCCCAGAGGTGTTATGAAAGGGAACTCAGTACTGTCTAGGAAATATTTAGGAAAGTTTTACAAAGAAGCCCTTGGGGAAATTAATAATTCTGTATTCAGAGCAGGATTTGAATGGTATGCAGTAAGACCTTGGGCCATATACTGAACAGTGAGGACACAACAATATTGAATATCTGTTAACTGAGCATCAGCCTTAATATGAATTGAATGAAGCAAGGGAAAAAAATGGAATGTGATGATGCCAGTTTAAAGACTTCTTACAACACAGGCACAGGGGCAAATTAGAGTTCTCGGAGGTAACCTTAATTTTGATGTTTCACAGTCTTTGAGTGATTGCCTTTTGTAAAGTTCTTTCACCACGTTTTGGTTTATTTCTAAGATAATAAACTGAAAAAGAATCCCACCCAGAAATGTCATTTTATGTCGTATGAAGAGCCATCGGTAGTGCTTTCTGGATGGTGGACATCAATCACAAAAACATTAGCCACTTGAGTTAATGGGTAGGAATACTAGATTACTGTGCTTGTCTTGTTAGCTCAGCAGGTTCATCCTCTTCACTGAATACATCCAGAGTTATGTAGGGCATACCAATAAGGATAGTGTCACAATGCAGATATGTTGTGGGGGTAATGTGGTGGATTTCATAGATACTGGCTCCCAGCAGACCTAGGAGTATTGGGTTTCCTTCCACTCTCTAGGAGGAGTGTCCTTCTGGGCACAAAGTGTGCATGTCTTCACCCCTAGTCTGGACTTACATTATCCTCTTCCTCCAAGCTGCACTTTTCTACATAATTTTAACACCTACTCCACATCCAGCTCCCTATTTTCTCACCAAATCATGCTCAGTCTCTTCCTCTCAAGCTTTTGAACAAGCTGATAATCTCATTTTCCCACCTTCCACTTCTTGTCCAATCATACTCTCTTATAAGCATTTTTGGCATAGTTTCAGAGATTTGTAATTTACTCAAATTTGAGGTAGGCTTACTGGGGGTGGCAGTCCCTGCTCCAACAGTAAAGTGGAATTTAATTGTAATTAAATGCCCCTGCCTCTGTAAATGTCCCCAGAAATGTCTGCTTGGGATTGGGCTGGAAACTCCTCCCTCCACTCCACTGCAAAATTGCCATGCCACGTCCCAGGAGTCTGTGTCTTACAGTCCCAAAGAACTTCCTCAGCCTGTGACAGAAAATGAGAAGGGCCCTGGTGCCATCCAAGCCCCACACAGTCCTCCTGTCCAGTGCAGGCATGGATTGCTGATGTTCTCTAAGAAACACGTGTCTCATGCCAAAGACAATGAGTTTCCTCACAGCCTCCCAGGGTTGTGCTTCTGCATGTAGAGTAGGTGAGATGAAAGGAGAGGGATAAAGCACAGTGAGGGCCAGAAGCAGATGCTTGTCACAAAACATTTCACCCTAAAATATTAATTTTGTTCTTACAAGCAAAACAGTGTCTTGAATGGAGAAGTTCTAGGTAGCCTTCTTAACAGATAGTACCACCATCCCACCTAAAAAGTCCTCATCTCCTCACGAAGTTGTGCTTATAATCAATACTTCTAAAATTATTACATATCCTTCAATGAGAGATGCTAAGAATGTTTTATGCAAATGATCAACATCTTTGTTTAAAAATATGAACACTAACTCTATGAAAATGATCCCAAACAACAAAGATACGTGCCCTTTATACATCTGCTGATCTTTGCAACTAGAGCATTCAGCACACCTTTTTTTCAGCTACTGTAGGGGTTTTTTTGTTTGAAAGAAAAAAAATGAGCACCTAAACAAGGAAATCAAATGAATGACTGTTTAAATACAAGAAAATACAAAATATTATAACAGCTTTTATTGAAATAATATAAACCCATGATAAGGCTCACAGTACAAGTTTGCAAGATATCTTAGTAGAACATGTAAGTACTATAGAATATCTACGGATAATACAAGACATTATTTTCTGTAAGGAGGGGAATAAATTGTCACACAGAAGCCATTTCAGGTTTTGATGCATTAGCTGTGGTGTGAAGACTGTGTATGAGCAGACATTTTATAGATGAAATGTCCATTTATGTCCTATTACAGACTCTCATGATCTAAAGAACTTTGCTTTTAAGATCTCCGCACTACTTGCAATTCGGTAACCTTCATCTGAGCCACCAAGGTGTTTCTCGGCACTGAGCTGGTAGCCGTGTTGTGAGCACAAAGATTGCTTCAGCCAAGACACTTCATCTCCCTAGAAAATGTTGGCTGTTATTCTGGTTTCACTTCTGTCAGATTAACACCAGCGTAACTGTACTATTTCAGAGCATTGGCTCTGACTGGATAGAAATGTAAGGGAAAATCACGCCTGTGAAACCAAGGCAGGGAAAATGGAGGAAACTGCTATGAAAAATAAATAGAAAAAAAAGTTTATTTTTTGAGAAAAGGATTGATGAAATGACATGAACATGAACCGCTTATTCAGCTGCTGACTACACCTGTCTGGGACAGAGACCTAGAAATTCATGTTCTTTTGAAAGTAAAACGCTTCTTGTCATTCTAGTACCCCATCAGCTTGGGATAGTACATGGATTTCCAGTGACAGCCTTTGATCTGGATCTCATCAACCTGCTGCTCATCTGCGTGCCACCAAGAGGATCTCTCTCCTTGACCACATGACTTTTCCTTGGAGCTGGCCCTGGAATCTGGGTCTCCGTGCCAGTGAAAGTGTCTTGTTGCATGGATCTAAGAACAGGATCTGGCCTGGATGAATATGCACAAAACTCACAAAACTTCACCAAACTTCTGCTAAGTGCGAACCAGACTCCTTGGCTATGAACAGCTTTAACTTGTAGGTCCTAAAAGGAAACTATGAAATAAATACACAAAAAGGGCCCTGCTGTGCAAAATCAACAAAAAAGAGAAAAATTAAACAGTTGTTTCTCAGCAGTGGCAGCTGCTGGGATTTTTAATCATTGTTTTATCACAGCAGTTTTAAAGGAAAACTTCTTTCATGGAATTACTTTTAAACTCTGTGTGTACAGAGGAAATAATACTAGCCCTTCTGAGTCACTGATTCCTTTTTTTCTCCACTACTAGGAAAAAAACAAAGGCAATTTGGGTGTTGTGCATGCATGCATGCGTGTGTGAAAAGTGGAGTTCTCAAGAAAAAGAAAGTCACTCATTACTTTAGCCTTAGTAAAAAAAAGTTTAAAAGTATCAACAACTACCGTTCCAGCTGATAATTGCAGTAAAGATCTCTTGTCCAGAAATGAAAAAAAGGGACTTGCGCTGTCCTGCACAGGACAGGAGTATCGGTCCCATAAACTGTGAGAACAGAAGGCTATTGGAGAGGAAAGAAAAACTGAGTAAAATTTTAATTTAACAGAAACCTGTAAAAAGAAGCTGGAGGAGAGAGAATTGGCCCAGAAAGCAATTTTGGATAAGAATGTCTTTGAAAACTGCTAATAATGAGGTGTAACACATACTCCAGCTGTAGGTATCTTTGGGTCTGTTAGCAGAAGCGGAGCGCACTGCAGAAGCAACAGGAAAGATGGGGTTGGGTCTGGCCGCTCGCCGGCTGCCCTCCACTTTGTGGGGTGCAAGGCGGCCATGTGGAGCGGGGAGCAGAAAGATGACATGCAGGGGAAGAACCAGCATAGGTTGGCCTGCTAAAAGTTCAAAATCTCCGCTGGGATCAGCTGCTGCAGGAATGTCAGTGAGTGTGGAGAGGAGAGTGATGCTCCTAGCTGGTGTGCTGGGTGGAAAGAGGACCAGCTTCTCGCAGAGGACAAGTGCATTGCATGAAACACCCCGCGCGCTTGTTTAGTCCCAGAAGTTCAGCAAAGCAGCATGACTTCGTGGAAGTCAGTACTTTATTGCATGAGAATATTTGAGAGAAAATTCAGCTGTAAAAATGGAAGCTATAGAATAAATGCAAATAATGCGGGAATTACCTGGTACGAGATAACCAGTGTGTTTCAAACCCATGTCACAAATTGGCCTTGTCTTGCAGCCGCTGTGTTTCCATGTCCCTTTGTCTAATTACAGCAAGTTTGTTTTGATCGAGTGATTGATTCACTTATTTAAGCTTTTGTTAGAAAGCCTGGGTATCCGTATTGCAGTTTGTAGCTTCTTCTTTTCCCCCCGAGCGTTCCCAGCTAAGCATTCGACACTAGATAAAAATAAAAGAAAGGCAGAAAAAAAAAAAAAAAAAGGCGACTATTATTTGAGAGCCCTGTTCCTGCTGGGAAGTGGTGTCTGGCTGGCGGGAGCCGTGGCTGCGCCGGCGGAGGGGCAGCCTGCCCTCGGCAGAGGGTGCTGTCTTCTCACGCTAGCGCCGGCTGAACGGGAAGGTCACTCAGCCTATTGATAAATCACTGTGCCGTGATTCCTAACTGACAGCTCAAACTAACATCAAGCTGGATGAGAGAGAACAAAAGGCCATCAAGCAGCCATTTTCTTGACACTTTTATTCAATCACCAGCAGATTGCTTACGACAGCAATAGCAGCTGTTTTGTCTTCATCTTTCCACATTTGATAAAAGGTGTCAACTCAAATTTTTGTAAATAATTCACTTACCCCTACTGCACACACCAGCACTGTTCAGCATATGTATTCTGTGCGAGCAGATCACTGAGGCAGGTCAGGGCTCAATGATATCAGCTGAAGGTCATCTGTGATCTAAAAGGAAGCACTGATAAAGCTACAGTCCCTCAAGGTCAAAGATAAGAGCTACACTGAGATATTTGTAATGTGGACAAAAGGTTAAACAATAGGGAGAAAAGTATGGTATTGTTTCAGTTAACACACTAATGATTTTTCTATTGTTCTTTAGGAAACGCTGTTCCAGCGGATTCAGGCGGTTAACCCTTTCTGAGTATGGTGTATATTTAAGCGCTGGATGTGAGCAATTAAAGAATGTCACTTCCCAAAGTTGGTAATGTTAGGTAGTAGCTCGCAGCCTTAATGTGCTGCTGCTAATACATCTGAACTGCAAAAGGGAGCAACAGCAATTTTTATTGCAGGCATTGAACAGAGAAGAAAATATCTGGAGAGTGTATCAAACAATAATGGTTAAAAAGATTAATGCATTTGAATAAAATACAGTTTACCTTGAACTTCTCCTTAAAATAGATTTAGGTCCCAGACCTGAGGAAAATTACAGAATGTGCCTAACATTTCCTGTCGTAACAGCTTCATTTACTTTAAAGGCTTAGAGAAACTAATAGAGAGATCTTTGAATTATTGCAATACGACACTCTATCTGATGTTGACAGTAGCCAAAGCACTGAGATTAAAAATGATACATCCTTCAATACTAGGTTGGGTTTTTCTTCACCCAGTTATATTGCTCAGAAAATAAATCTAAACAACAAATAGTCACTGTTTATCACTATTTGGTTTATACTTTCTAATAGCCAAAGTATATGTGCATTTGAGATTCTGTCTGTGCTCAAACAGCAGGGAATTTATTGCATGTAATTGATGTACATGAAGATCAGAGAACACTTGCCTTACATTTCCCCGTTCTTTCTGCCTCAGTGCTATGGTAAAAGCAACTTTCCTTATTCTAGTGTACTTGTGATAGAAAAATAACAAGATCTGAATAAAAGGTCTCTTTTATTTTTAGCTAAACAAGGTGGTACAGGAATACTGTCTGACTAAAAGCAGGAATTCTGTCTACATCAATATCATTCCTTACCTATCCAGTTGTATATGAACTAACAGAAACAGTCTTAATTAGAATTAAGCAAATTATTTTTAGCAACTCATTTTTTTTTGTGGACATTGCCTCGTTTTCTTCTTGCGAAATATTTACATTGCAGTTTCTTCAAAGATACTTTTTTCAACTTGCTTAATATTCTTGGTGGTTTGAAAGGTCTTAGGGAATCAATTAGGAAAGGTTTTTGGTGAGTTTATACCTAAAAAACAAATTGTGTTTTATGACAGAGACTGGCCAAGTAGTTCACATGGCATTATTTCCCTCTGTTGGCTGCTGTCTCCTAGAAACAAAAGGATGGCTTGAAAAAAATGCTAGCATTTTGAACCTGTCATCAAGTATGCGAGATTAAAAACTTCAGAAAACTTTCCATTCTTGGTCTTGCTACTATCTTGCTCAAAGTGTCATTCTTACAAGAAAGTAGACCACTAAAAATTAGTGTCTGTGTGAAGAATTAAAATGTGATGTTCTTTCATCACAAAGCCATTGCTTGTAAATGCACGCTCATAGCAGTGAAGGGTGTTGTTATATTATTTAACTGTCATTGTGGAAAAGCACTAGTAAAGATTTATGGGGATACTCATCATTTGTTTTAAGTTGTATTATGTTATGTAAAAGCAATCAATGTATTCCATTTACTAATTCTGCATTTACCAATCCATGGCTCCTGACTCATAATAACTGTAGAGAATAATCTGTATGCTTTAGATGTTTGCATCCTTAATATTAGCTTAAACCTCTTCTTCCTCAAGCATTAACACAAGCAAACCTGCCTTAGTCTTAACTCATGTTTATTTTCCATGAACATACAAGAAGTATGTGTCTATATGAAGTAAAATCATGCTATGTATAATTTTGCAAATAGTCACAGAGTTATTTTTTTGACATTTGCTTCTGGAGCCAGCTACGTCCTATGAAACTGCAGTCAGTATGAGTAACTACATCAGAAATTATCCTCCTGTCCAAGACCAGTTTCACTGCCTACACCTCATCTTGACCACTATCTGCCAATCTCCCTGGAATTTCATATGTTGTATGTTATACATAATTTCAGAGAAAAAAAATTACAGGAACAATTTTAAAGTTCTGAGGCTAGTTTCTTAGCTTGTAGAAATCAACATAGGTTGTTTCAAGGTAAAAGAAGGAAGAGGGTGAAGATCTGTTATTGAATCTTCAACTTAAGTATGAGGAGGGATAATGGAAAAAATAGCATGTAGAGAAATGGCAAAGGAACAGCACAAGAGTGCTGAAGAGTGAAGGAAAGACACACGTAAGGAGCAGAAGCACCAAAATGGGCATGAAAGGTGCTACGGGACATGGAGCACGGACACAGGAGTCTGAGGCTCTGACCAAAAGAGAGTAGGGCATGGCAGAGGATGTAGTAAGATGGAATCTTCCTTCCTTGTATTGAACTTTAACTCTTCCTTTTTTCTAAATCTGAAACTATAGGCACTTAAAAGGAATTGCCAAGTATTGTTAATTTATTGTGAGTAATGTGATTTTGGCCACGACTGTGGGAGCATTTGCGATAATTGATTCTGGATGAAAATACCTCTTTCTCATGCCTTAACTTGCACCCAAGGTTAAGACTTGCACTGAGCTCCAAGCCAAGAGATTTTTTACTCAATTCTATGTCCTCCATGATCTTTATTATTAAATATCTCTCTACGTAACGGTCGCTCACCCATTTGCCAAATAAGAAAAAGAGGAGCTTGACAATGTCACTGAGTAAAATCTATGAACAGAATGTGTCTTGTAGTATAGAAGACCCAAATGCCATTTACCATACTGCAATTAATACCAAAAGGAATAAACCAAATGATGTGCTTATGTACTGTTTGCATAGTTTTTTGTTAACAGGGTGGATTATGGTGCCTAGCAAAAAAGCACCATGAGAGCTTATGGTTTTAAATCCAAAACTCCAGGTTTTATCCTTACAGAAGGTCCAGCTTGCCTATGATGTCTGCAATTCTTAGTCCTCAATTTGTTTCCAAGAGAAAACAAAAATGTCCCATATTTATTCTGCTGTCATTTAAATGCTCTTGCAACCTTAAAAGAGAAATCCATGTTGTGTCTTTCCAAGACCAGATCTAAAATAGTAAATTTTAAATATTTTTAGGACTGGTTTCTGGCACCAAGACTAATTGACGTAGAGTGGCTGGCATCTATGCTGTTAAAATCCTTACCCTCCAAAACAGGGTAGCCACATGTAAATTGCTACCACTTAATCATGGTCCTTGGCACTTGCTGGCTCCTAAATTATGCCTGGGAATGTCTGAGAGAAAGTTGTTTGGCCTAGGCCAAAACCACAGCAAAATCCATTCTGATGGTTCAGCAATGTGGAGAATCAGGATCCAGAGCCTGGGAATATTTCTAGGCAGCAACAGTTCCTAAGAAAGCACAGCAGACTGCTGCTCTCCTTCCTAGCTCGCCATGCAGTTACAGTGCCTATCAAGATTGAAAACGTGAAATCTTCTATGACTACAAAAATGTTTTGGAGTGCTTGTGTACAAAAAACCCACAGAAGTTAATACAAAGTCCTTGAAAAATTGGCTGAACTTTTAACTTGCAATACACACTTAGGAAGCAATCTAGGCTAATATTTTTTGCAATGCTTGTTTACTACTTAATGGGAGGGGGTCCTTTAGGAAGAGGTTGAAATATTTTATTGTAGAACGTGTCTGGGATTGAAAGCAATGTATGCATTACCTTTGTGTCCAGGGGGTGGACAACCTTGCCTGAGTGCTCAATAAAGGTCAAAAATTGAATTAATAAGCTTATCTTTCCAGAAAACAAGCTTCATTCTAGAAGGCATAACATTAGTGCTTACCGGGCTGCCCTAGGGAATCACTAATGATGTACAAAGCTTTCTACCTATAGGTCACTGATTTTAATCCAACCCAGCTCAGCAAAGACTAATTTTTTTTATGAATGCCTTGTGGCTTATGTGTAAGTTGAGTGGGCTTTCCAGATAGTGAGACTGGAACGTACTGGAACTACTCCAATCTGAAGCATGCTTGTCTTGAATAATAAATGCTTCAATTTTTTTCCAAGTGGCATCTATGTCAATCCTATAACTTTTGGATAGCTAATGATTTTTTTCAGGAAGTATCCAATTTAAATGTAAAGATTGCAAGTGATAGTGTGTCATCAACATCTCTGAAGAAATGGTACCATTAGGTGATTAATCTCATTTTTAAAAATACTTTATTTCTATTAGAACTGGTTGTGAGAATGATGGCTATAAGTTCAAGTCCCAAGTCACAAACTCACCTGTCTTTGGTCTATGCTGTTAGGTTGGGACGCTAGTTGCCTCATCTCTGATGTGTCCATAAAACGCCTTGTGGAAAAACCTGTTACCAAGATCCCTAATCACTTAACCTGTAGAAATTTACAAGTAGGAAACAAGCAATCCAGGATGTTTCTGGAGAGTGTTGGAGACATCTTAACACATATGCAAGGTAAGGTGATGCACTGCTGGAAGAACAGGTTGGGGGATGTGACAATCAGTGGTAGTCTTGGGTGAAGCGACCATTAAGCAATGCATTTTAACATCCTAAAGGGCGTGAGGGAGGCAAGTAGCAGAGTACAGATCGTGGGCTTAAGGTGACCGGACTTCGGCTTACTCAGGAAAGTGATAGGTGGGATCTTGTGGGAGGCAGCATTAAAGGGCAAAGGAGCTTAGGAAAGCTGGCACGTCTTTAAGGGCAAACACCTCCAAGCTCAAGAATAGCCCACCCTCACACTCAGGGAAGCTGGGAGATGTATCAGGAGACTGGCTTGGCTGAACTTGGAACTCATGGCTGAATTCCAGTGCAAAAAGACAGTAAAACAGGCAGTGTTGTGAGGACAGGGTGCAAAATATTGTGCAGAAACATTGTGGATTTGAAACTGGCAAAGGATGTCAACAGCAACAAGTAGAGCTTCTACCACCAACAACCCCACTGCTGGGGGTCCTGGTGAACAAGAGGGCTAGACTTGACTCAACATTGCGCCCTGGCAGTGGTGAAGGCTAACAGCATCTTGGAATGTAGCAGCAGGAGCGTAGACAGCTGATCAAGGGAAATGGTTATTCTCTGATTTTTCAGCAATCGTTAACCTGCATCTGGAGTGCTGCAGGTTTGGGCCCCTCAGTACAGGAAAGACATTGATAAGCTGAGGTGAGTTCAGTGGAGGGCCACCAAGGTTGTTGGGCCTTCTGAAAGAGAACCTGATGGACTGGGGCTTGTTCAGCCTCGATAACAGGCAGTTGCAGAGACACCTAACAGACTACCTGTGCCTATGGGGTGGTTTTGGAGGGTATGGAGCCAGACTGTTTACAGAGGGGTATGGTGGGAAAAGGACATAATTTGAAGCAGAGGAAGTTCCAGCTAGGTGCGAGGAAAAAAATTGCATTCTGAGGAGAGCCAAGCATTTGAGCAGGTTGCCCTGAGAAGCCATGTAGTCTCCATCCTTGGAGCTTTTTGAGACTTGACTGGATAAAGCGCTGAGCAACTTGGTCTGACCTCAGAGATAGCTCTGCTCTGAGCAGGATCTTGGACCAGAGACATCCTGAGGTTCCTTCATGCCTGAATGATTCTGTGATAGTTCCAGTAAAGCTAGCATTAATTTAGTTGTCAGTCATGATAGAGTTCAAAGATTTGACGATAAAAGTAAACCCCACAGTCCAGTTTCTTAAGAACATTAGTGAGTTTTTAGGCATTTGACATATGAGTTTTGTAGTTCTGAGCAACAACCTGCCCTGGTAAATGTGGGCTGGACAGTGTACCAAAGTAGCGATGGATCACTCTCGATCCTTAGTTTGAATAGCAAATATTATTTGTCACCAATTTTTATGACCCGCTCACATTAAAACAAGCTCCACCTGATACGTAGTTCAATAATCTCTACTGAGAAATTTGAGAGCTGAACAGGCAGGATGCAGAAAGAGCAGCCCACATTCTCCAAACAAGTGCAGTTGATGCTTATTATTGAGACAGCGTGGGAAAAACGTGCTCAGCCAGTGCTGGTGGTGTACCTGTACTGTGGTTTAATAGAGCACTTCAGTCTTGGGGCTGTCAATTTCATAAGGACTACATTTACTTAAAAAAATAACTGACAGGTGAATTTAGAGAGTTTTGTTGCTCCAGCCCTGGAGTGGGGACCAGGAGACTTGGGTTCTACTCCCACGTCTGTCACAGACTTCCTGGACCATCATCTTACATCTTTGTTTCTCAGTGTCCTCTTGGGCATAATATGGATAATACTTACCCACTTTACAGGGCTTAATTCATTAATGTCTGTGAGGTGCCTTGAGATCTGTGTGCACAAGGCACATTAGCACTGCAAAGCATTTAGTATATTATTTTATTATTTAAGACATCTGGGACCATTTTCACTGATGTGCTCTATCCATTTTGCACTGCTTTGGTGTTGCAAAGCAGCCATATCCCTCTTTAACAGGCCAGTGAGGCTGAGTTTATGACTAGCTTAAAATACCAGCCGTCCAAAGCATCTGAAGCCTACCATCAAATATGGCTCTTCTTTTTCTACCCGTTTGCTAAAGGATGACTACTCATTTTTTAATTTGATGGGGTGGGATCTGTTGGGAGTTTTGCTTGTTTAATGATGGACATTATTCCAATAGCGGTAGAATACTTTGGCAAAGTGAAACACAGGAAAGACTTTGGGGCAAAAATATATATGTATGTATGGCTAGGTAACTTCTAGAGATTAACTAGCTTGAAACTCTGATATGGACAAGAATGTGGCATCTTCTGGGAACCTAGGATTGGCCTGAAAAACCAGTGGAGGCACACTGGTACAAACCCTGGTAAGTTCAATGCACCTTTATTCAATCTCTTTCTACTTTTTCCTTGACATGTTGATTTTCTTTCTGCATTGCCTTCATAAATATGGTCACTGAAATTTCTTAAATAAACTAGTACACAGCAGTTGCCATTTCAGTAGAATAGTAATTGTGCACCATGGGGATTATTCTCATTAAAATAATAAATACTAATTCAAATTTATACATGTTTATTCACACACACAAACACACACATACATGCACACATTTATGCGTTCAGTGTGAGATACAAAAGGAGAGACCTAAATATCAATTAACCACTCCTAGGTCCTCTGAATGATAAAATTGTCATTCATTTATTTAAAATGACAATAAAAAGGAATGGTTAGCAGGGTTTTTACCCTTTTGTGGGACATATGGAATGAAGCCCAAGTTGCAGCACAATCTTGATATTGATCTCTCAAGAGAGAGAGTTAATTTGTCAATGACTGTAATTTGCCAAGCTTTATGAATCCATTCTTCTTCCTTTGGAAGAATATTTCTCTTCCAGATCTGTGCAATTACTTTTTTTTTTTTTTTCCTAAAATGCAGTAAAGATAAAAAATGACATAAATTTCTGAAGTCTTTCATAGACATAGAAACAAGTATGGGACTGGTAAAAGAACATGTGCCTGGGAGGCATACTAGCAGTCCTCTGTCCATCCCCTTGCATTTAAGGGCACTGTGCCGTGGTGTAACATTAGTTGTTAACCTATCATACTCCCCTTGGAAACCAGTGAAAAGTTTTGCCCTCACTCTTTCTATAAGAAGGCAACTCCAAAAGGTCAGTACTCCAAAGGACAGGAGAGATCTTTCAACTTCCCCACCTTGAATTAAATCATATACAGTTTACATCCACTTTAGTCTTCCTAACCCAGTTCTTGTCCCTGGGTGAATTCCCAAGGAGTGAAACTGGCAGGTCTGGGTGTCCAAGTCCCCTGAGAGGGATGGACAGCGATATCCAGTCAGGAACAGCACGTGGCTGGGCTGTTGCTGGCTAAAGTGACGTGTGAATGTGTGACCACAGCTTTAGTCTCTTTTCTGCTCTCTCCTCATTCCCCTGACTATTTTATTATCTTTTCTCTAGACTTTTTCCATCTGAATTCATCTTTCCTGAATAAACACAGCTGCACACAGTATTCCAGGTGAAATGTGAATTGCGTGTGATGACATTAATATTTTCCTATCTCTGCTGGATGTATCTTCCCTGATATGCTCTAGGAAATGGCTTTTCACAACTGAAACACACAGGCACACATAAGTATTCTGTGATTGACTGACACAGCCCATTCTTTCTCCTCTGTCATTTCCAATTTATAAGTTCCCAGTTCATAATCCAAATCCTTGTTACTAGTTCTCAGTTGTGTGACCTTCCATTTTTTACAGTAATCCATTTCAGCCCATTTCTTGTATTCCAGCACTGAAGGTCACCCAGTCCCTCCTGTAGAATATTTCAGTTCTTCTCTGGCCAGGTTTTATCTTATGGCAAGGCCAGAGATGTTGAGCCAGGTGGGAAAGCTGAGCTCCAGTGGTGTCCACACATTCCTGCTCAGAAACATGCAGCTGAGGCTTGGCTCTGCAGCTCAGAGGGGACAAGAGTGACTACAGCTGCACCCATTGATCCAAGCCACCACAATGTACTACTAGGCTCATAAAGAAGCTCATAAAGGTGCTATAGTCACTACAGTCTGGACAGGTAACTACACTGAATTTACAGAAATTATCTTCACCTTATGTTTTTCTAATACACGAATAATTTCTTTGTTAATAAAATCAGTGAGTAGACACTTGCATAGAAATTGGTCCCCTAAGCCAACACTGAGAAAGATTTTGAAGGGGCGTTTGAAGTTGTATTGGGAATATAATTTCTGATAACCAAACCATAAAAAACATAAGGCTTGTCCTGGATTGGGCTAAAACCAGATAGAGAATAATCCCTCTGGTTGTAAGACCAAATAGATTCCAGCCGTGTAATCAGCTCCCAAATTCACATCTGATGCGTACTTGGGTGGTCTTTACATGGATAGTATTGTCAGGCAGCACTCAGGGATGCAAGAAGTAGTTATTGATGTATTGATTGACTTACCTATGCAAATGAATTTTTTGGTTATATCTGAATATGATCAGATAGGTAAGTATTACTGATTTTTTGTTGTTGTATTTGCTGACCACGTTGGTCTCTTTTGACCTTGTTACAAGAGAGTAGATTTGATTTTACATCTCTAGCTCTGGCAGCTGCTTGTTACAGTTTTACTCCAAGCACTTCCTTTTTTTTTATTTCCAAAGGTCCCGAAAATACTGATCTTTAAATGCATCTACAATTCATAAGTCTATTGTCACATCTGTTAAAACTGAGATAAACTTCAACCCTGATAGGTTGGTCTACATTTCTTTATATTTTCAAAGGTAGATATTTGCAAAGAAAAGGTCCGGAAATCTGCATTATTAAAACCTGACACTAATATTTTTCAGAAATTTGAATGTAGATGAAGGGTTTTGATAACTGTACATTTTTTATTTATGTTACTAGAAGCAACCACTCCAATCACATCTCACAGCTTCCATAACAAAAAGGGCTGATGAACTCTAGAGTGGTCAAAGGGCAAATGTGGCGGACTTTGACCAGCGAGTCAGCTCTTGTCTTAATGTGGACTGTCAGTGTGGAAAGAACAGAGATACTTAACAACCACAATCATTAGCTATAACCTTCAGAGTCACGCAGCAGCATTGGCTCTCATTCCCCGAAGCCCACATATTACTGGTTTTAGAACGAAGAAATTGGAGATGACTGGTGATCTCATAAAGTGCCACTTTATTTTTGAGAGCTTTCATGATATATTGTTCAAAGAAATGCATGGCACTTTTTTTATACTAGTCTAATTCAGCACCGCAATTAGAAACACTGCTTTGTGACATGGTATTGATGTTTAGCTGACATCAGGTAACTCTATCTCTTGCCTGAAAGTGCACATTGATAAGGACAATAAACAGACATGAGACTAGGTGCCTTCCTCCAAGTAATGATTTCGCAGTTACACAGTGTTTGATAGAACATACTTTTACAAAACAGAAATGGATGCAAAAGGGATCAGTTGGTAGTACTTGAATCTACCTGTTTGTCCATTATGGTAAGATGAACTGCAGTAATGTAATTACATAGAGATACATTATATATTTGATAGCCATACTGCAACTGTAATGTTGCTAATGACCAGCAAATTGAGGGTCAATATGGAAAGAATGCCAGTTTTAGGGGCCGAGCTGGTTGTACCACTGTATGCAAATGCACGTGCTTTGGTTCATACCTTTAAGGACTTGTGTGTACGGTGCAGGTTTTCACTGAGGTGTAATGATGCTTTGTCTGAACTACAGCAAAATTTGGGTTAGGCTGTCATTCAAATTAGATTTTCAGTGTTTTGTGCAGTTGCTACAGTTGAACTTGACTATATATCCCATAGTGGGATAGATGCACTTACAGTAATTTTCAACTTCACAGAAAGCACTGCAGTTAATTCCTCTTCACCTCCACATCTGAGAGGCAGAGATTTTCCTGAACTCCCATTACATAGCCTCTTACCATATAATCAGCATTCAGGGTGACTCTTGTCTCTAAGATTCAGTTCCCCTACTCTTACCTTGACTTTATTCTTGCAGGCATTAAAAAAAAAAAAAGAAAAAAGAAAAAAGAAAATCAAAGAAGTGCTTAACAGTCTGCAGATATTTAGGACCAGGCTCAGCTGCCCACACACAGGTGTGCATTTACGTGAGATATCCCATCATTTACTTGAGAATTTGGACTCTAGCAGCTGTGCCAGAAGGATCTGGGTTTCCCATAGGTCCTGTGTCATTTCTGTCAGCCCCATGTCGATGTTCAACATACCTAGGACACCCCAAAAGGGACTGGATGCCTGTAAGTGAGCAGCTGAGCCATGCCTATGGTGCCCACAGGGTGCGGTGCCTAGGCTACCGCTGTACTCAAAGAAGGTTTATGGTGAAATTCATACCTAAAAATAGGTTTATACTACCATTTTATATATTGTAAGGGATCTCAGATTCTTGAGGACCTCTGAAACGGCCACAGGTGCCTTTCTTTAGGCAACTGAATTTCACCTAGCGTGTCTATTTTAGAATAAGCCGAATAGCTCTCTAGTTTCTGTAGACTACACCTGTACTGACTGTAAAGAGAGCTCAGATACCTAGGACAGGAGTCAATTGTCTGAAAAGAGATGTCTTGTGCCATTGTAGGCACCCTTGGCATGTACAGGGGCTAGCCACAGGACCCATGGGAGACCTGAGCACCTCTGGAACAGCAGACTTCTTCCAACCCCAACACAGTTCAAATGGTACCAGACATCGAGCTGAATCGAGCTCCTAGCTTAGGTGGAGATGCCTACACATAGACACTGAGGTATAGAAGATCTCATCTCAAACTGAATTCTATCCTACGAGCAAAATTTAGCTGCCTGAGCGTGAGACTGCTGTCACCTGCGGTAACCTGGGTTTTCTGCTTCGTCTCCAGCTGCCAATCCAGCTTGGGCTTCCCATAAATTGTGTGTCATACCTGTCAGCCCTGTAAGCTTTCTCAGATACCGCGGGGTGTCTCAGATGACTCTTGGTGTCTAACTTGAGTGACTGAATGGTGTTGAACCCTTGGTGTTGAACCTTTTTTTTACTTTGATCTATAAAAATTACCAGCTTTTTCCTTAATCTTACATTTGTCCTTTTCAAGTCCCTGACCCTCACTATACACCAGCAACAAGTTGAAATGAAATTTTACAGATAAATTTTACAGATATTTTCACCTTTTAGGTCCTAGTGTTAGTGATCTACATATGGATCGCTGTGATGCATCTAGGAAGGGAAAAATACAAAATGAAATATGCCACAAACCCTTTACAAGATCAGTGAATCTTCATAGAAAAAAACCCAACAACAAACATTCCTTATTCCTCAAATTGCTAACCTGCTCAGCAGAGAGAAATGGAGAAATCTCTTCCTCCTGTGATTTTGACATGCAATCTTGATAAAGTAGAAGGCTTTTAAGGAAATGAGGTAGGAAATCCTTCTCCTCTTTCCACCGAAGATCTCAGGCAAAATATTCCGCTTCTTTATGCAAAAATCTCTTCTTCCATGCCCTGAGACAAGGCATAAGCCTTTATTCTTACCAACTAACTCCACGCAAGTAACCAATCTGCAACGCTATCTGAAAAATATCCCTTAATTGGTATCAAAAAGAAGTGAATGGTAGAGATGGAGACATTTAAGACAGTGTATTAAGGACATGTCAGTATTTTAGAGGTTCATAACTTAACCATAAAAATTTGCTCCAGGCTGAAATTTGGCGTGGAAGGCTGCCACATTTGTAAGTAGGTTATTTAATTTTAGGTTACATTACTAATACACTAATGCAATGTGAGCTGTTATATTTATTAACCTGCATTGATTTTTTTTCTTAGAAAAGGACAAAAATATTCTTTTCCCGAACTGGTGGAAAGGGGATAGAAGAAGCTAGAATTTGCCTTCCTGTGTGTCAGCATAAAAGGAGAAAATAAGAGGTAAAGATTTATTTCTTTCATACAGAAATAAAAGAAAAGCCAGCGTTTGTTTTCCAATCTGATTCTGGGACATTGTAAATGCATAATGACTGTTTCTACTTTGTATTATTGATAAATTTAGAGCTCTGTAGGCAGAATTATCTGCATAAAAAAGCTCAAACCTTGTTTTCAAATGATGTGGGATATCACGATCTACTATTAATTTTTGCAAGATTTTTTATCTTGGGAAAAATAAAAAGATATTTTTGAGAAGATACCAAAACAAGTATGAGGGGGTAGGGGCTTCTAATAATATCAAAGTGGTCTTTAAATCCTTAAAAATCTCTGTTTTGGATGACTTACAGGGTGATACTGAAATACAATGTCTACAGCAGATTTCCAAGGAAGGAAAAGAGAATACCAAAATAGATTTTTCTGGGACTTGTGTAGAGTTCTCCAAATATTCAATCCCCTTCCAAAACGCAGGCCAACTGCCTTTCCTAAAGATTTGTCTGGTGTGGAAGCCTTTGCCAGAGTGTAATTTTGGTGAAATTTCTGTCACTGCTCCCTGTCATGAATATTTATTTACTTCCCAATGGAAATCATTGCTCATCTGAAAGGGAGTTAACAGTTCTTAATAGCCCTTTCTGATTTGATTGATGTTTTTGTCACTTCCTCCAGTAAATAGGTTTCTATTAGCATACCAAATATGCTATCTGTCCTTTTGCTTCTGCAGGCACTTAACTGACCACTTACTTAGGATTTAAATATCCCACCTAGGGGTTTTCTGTCGGTTCAGGGTCCTTTTTTCGGTACTAGTGGGTGAAGGACTTTTTGCGGTAAGCTTAGTTACCTTACACAGCAACAACGCCAGGTCTGTTCAGATTGGAGGAATTCTGTAAAACTGACAGAAATTTGTCCATACCTTATACTACAGACTTGTGAGGACGATAATATTAGTAGGTGAACGATGTTCAGGGACATGTAATCATATATTTATATTTCAATTGTCTAAACATATAATGGGATGATCTTTCTTAGGCAGAACAAAGGCTGGAATAGGTTTTTCATGGAAATACGCCCCAAAGTCATGTATCATTTATGTGCCACATGCTACCTTTGAAAAAGAAGTGTTCAGAGCTAGCAATGTAGCATTGCTGCTAACGAATAAACTCTTTCCATTATTATCCACTGTTTTCATGGCTGCAGGCTCCTGGTTCCAAAACAAATGCCTCAATGTTTCTCAAGTGTTTTTAATACTGCAAATAATGTAAATTTTATATATCACAGTTGGCATAATCAAATTGACATTTGTGTCTTTTCTCTGTAAAACAATAATTTGTGTGTGGCCCAAATGTGTAAATTGTTGCTTATGTGTTAAGCAGAGGGATCTTCTGGATGCTTTGGACAAACCAAAGTGAAAGACTTTCCTTTTTTATTAGTGTGAATAGTTTGAGGGGGAGGGAGGACTTACATCAACAAGTGGTTTAAGGTGCAGTTGCCTCCTAGTTGATGTAAATACTACAATCATGCTGTAAATCTGTGTTCTAGTGAAAATAAAAGAAGAGAGGAAAATGATTTATGGAAACATAAAGCAGGATATATGATTGTTGGAGACACTAATTTTTGGGTTGTCCTTATTACTTAGTAATTTTCTGCCTCAGAAATTCATTTCTCAATTGCAAGCAGAGGCCTGGTTCTTTCCTGTGAGGAACATAAAGGGCAAGACTCAGAATACAATACAGAAGAGGGAGAACAGTGTGGGAGGTTCCCGGAGTGTGTTGAGGATAACTTCCTGACACAGCTGGTGAGGAAGCCAACTAGGGAAGGTGCCCTGCTGGACCTGTTGTTTGTAAACAAAGAAGGACTTGTGGGGGATGTGATGGTTGGAGGCCATCTTGGGCATAGTGATCATGAAATGATAGAGTTTTTGATTCTTGGAGAAGCAAGGAGGGGGATCAGCAGAATGGCCACCTTGGACTTCCAGAGGGCGGACTTTGGTCTTTTCAGGAGCCTGGTTGACAGACTCCCTTGGGAGGCAGTCCTGAAGGGTGAAGGAGTCCAGGAAGGATGGAGATTTTTCAAGAAAGTCTTAAAGTCACAGCAGCAGCCCGTCTCCATGTGCTGAAAAATGAACTGTTGAGGAAAAAGACCGGCCTGGCTGAACAGAGAGCTGTGGTTGCAACTCAGGTTAAAAAGGAGAATTTATGGCCTTTGGGAGAAGAGGCAGGCCACTCATGAGGACTACAAAGATGCTGTGAGGTTATACAGGGAGAAAATTAGAAGGGCCAGAGCCCAACTAGAACTTATCCTGGCTTCTGGTGTTAATGACAATAAAAAAAGTTTCTATAAATACATTAGCAACAAAAGGAGGACTAAGGAGAATCTCCATCCTTTAGTAGACGGGGGTGGAAACATAGTGACAAAGGATGAGGAAAAGGCTGAGGTACTTAATGCCTTCTTTGCCTCGGTCTTTAACAGTAAAACCAGTTATTCCCTGAGTACTCTGCCCCCTGAGCTGGTAGACGAGGGCAGGGAGCAGAATGAAGCCCCCATAATTCACGAGGAAATGGTGAGTGACCTGCTACAGCGCTTAGACATACACGAGTCTGTGGGGCTGGATGGGATCCACCCAAGGGTACTGAGGGAGCTGGTGGAAGTGCTCACCAAGCCACTTTCCATAATTTATAACCAGGGAGGTCCCAGTTAGCCAATGTGGAGGTTAGCAAATGTGACGCCCATCCACAAGAAGGGCTGGAAGGAGGATCCAGGGAACTACAGGCCTGTCAGTGTGACCTTGGTGCTGGGGAAGGTTATGGAACAGATCATCCTGAATGGCATTACGCAGCACATACAGGATAACCAGGTGATCAGGCCCAGTCAGCATGAGTTCAGGAAAGACAGGTCCTGCTTGACTAATTTGATCTCCTATGACAAGGTGACCCACTTAGTGGATGAGGGAAAGGCTGTGGATGTTGTCTACCTGGACTTTAGTAAAGCCTTTGACACAGTTTCCCACAGCATTCTCCTGGAGAAACTGACTGCTCATGGCTTGGATGGATGTACTCTTTGCTGGGTCAAAAACTGGCTGGAAGGCCGGGCCCAAAGAGTTGTGGTGAACGGAGTGAAATCTATTTGGTGTCCAGTTACAAGTGGTGCTCCCCGGGGCTCAGTACTGGGGCCAGTTCTGTTTAATACGTTTACCAACAACCTGGAAGAGGGATTGAGTGCACCCTCAGTAAGTTTGCAGACAATACCAAGTTAGGTGGGAGTGTCGACCTGCTTGAGGATAGGATGGCTCTACAGAGGGATCTGGACATGCTGGATTGATGGGCCGAGGCCAATGGTATGAGGTTCAACAAGGCCAAGGTCCTGCACTTGAATCACAACCCCATGCAGTGCTACAGGCTTGGGGAAGAGTGGCTGGAAAGCTGCCCAGCAGAAAAGGACCTGGGGGTGTTGGTCAGCAGCCAGCTGAATACAAGCTAGCAGTGTGCCCAGGTGGCCAAGAAGGCCAACAGCATCCTGGCTTGTATCAGGAATAGCGTGGCCAGCAGGACTAGGGAAGTGATTGCGCCCCCTGTACTTGACACTGGTGAGGCCTCACCTCAAATAGTGTTTTCAGTTTTGGGCCCCTCACTACAAGAAAGCTATTGAGATTCTGGAGTGTGTCCAGAGAAGGGCAAGGAAGCTGGTGAAGGGTCTAGAGAACAAGTCGTATGAGGAGCAGCGCAGGGAACTGGGGTTGTTTAGCCTGGAGAAAAGGAGTCTGAAGGGAGACCTTATTGCTCTCTACAACTACCTGTAGCTAGGTGAGTGTCCGTCTCTTCTCCCAAGGAACAAGCAATAGGACAAGAGGAAATGGCCTCAAGTTACACCAGGGGAGGTTTAAGTTGGATATTAGGAAAAATTTCTTCACAGAAAGGGTTATCAAACATTGGAACAGGTTGCCATCCCTGGAGGTATTTAAAAGATGGGTAGACGTGGTGCTTAGGGACATGGTTTGGTGGTGGTTTTGGCAGTGTTAGGTTTACAGTTGGACTCAGTGATCTCAAAGCTCCCTTCCAACCTAGACGATTCTATGATTCTAAGATGCAAAAAAAAATCAATTGCCTTTTGAAGGGCTGTAGTGGAAAGTAGGTATCTAGATCCAAGCAAAGGAGGCACAAGACCACTATCTAGCACTTGAAAGTCCATGTGTACCCAAGAACATATTAATAAAGTCATCTAGGCACCCTTGTTTCATAAGGGCCAACCTTGCCTGAACTGAGAGCCTGGTTCATAACCAAGGGGTTCATAGTTAACATTCCCACATCTGACTTTGCCAAATCCCTCACAGTGTAAAACACTTCTTTGAGCTAGTCTTAATCTAAAGGAATAGCTAGGAAAATATAATGGAATACTTTATGAGTGATGGAAATCTAATTTCACTGCAGCACAGGTAGTGTAAGGAGAAAAAATGCTGTATGTGGTTCCATTTGTTCCTGGAAATGGCAGAAGTGTTTATAATTTTGATCAGATAATTTTAAGCTGCTTCGATTCATTTAGTATTACAATGGAAGCAAGAATAACGTGAATTTCATGTAATAGAATGATAAATTAGCATCAGTCCTGAAAATTATATGTATGCTGCTGTGATAAACATACTGTTGCCCCTCACTCTAGGTTAAACCACATCAACTACCCCTCCCTAAGATAATTTTTTGTGAAGGGGTGTAGTCTAAGTGGTCCATGGCATTTGGCCTTGGAGCAAAGCATTGATTCCTGATCCACTGTCGTGTAGTGGGATGGGTATTGTTTCATTCCTCACTTTGGGTCCAATGTTTGGATAAACCCTTTTTGATTTACTATTCTAGATGAGGGATGGGTTTACTGTAGCAAAAGGGGAGATGTAGGCCTTGGCAACAAGCACTGCCCAATTACATAGTTCTCCAACTTATAGTTGCGTAAAGCGCTGCACATGGTCTTGATCAATTCAGCAGGGAAGTTTTCATAAAATAAACTCTCCTCAGATAGGCAAAGACCTCTGATTTTGTCTTTTATTAATTTTGCATTAGTTTAAGATGCATAAGGGCATTACATTTACTATTAATATGGTACTTACTCTGTTAGGCTGGCGACAAACAGGATTACCAAATTGCCCGAGTTAACCTTGGGCAACTGGGTACTGCCAGGATCAACGGCTACTGGCAATTTTCATGAGTCACATTGGTCTGAAATACTATGTTTGCTAAATCAAGCCTTTAACTAGGTTGTAGTCTGGTACTTTTTGTTCAATTATGAAATTTTACAAATGTACATCTATCATACCCTTTTAGCAGAAGGAGAAACAATCTTTGGTAGTTCACAGCCATACCAGATTTCAGCGCAGTATGATTTTATTTGGCTAATATAAAACCAGAAAACACCAAATAGTCCTTCACTGTACCAATGCTGCAGCAGCACTGTCACATTTTCTGCATTTTAGCTGTTTTCCAGTGGAAAAGCTAGTGAGCAGTACTTAGGCTAAAATATAATCCTATCATTTTTACATAAAATATTGATAAGGAATAAACACTTAGTATCCCTGGTGTGAATTCACTGGACTTCACGAAACCCTAATATATGGATTAAGAAAAGTTAACATAATCCTTTTATGGGAACTAAAATCAATTACATGTCAGCTTTGTAGTATTATAAATGTATTTAGTCAGCATAGAATTTTTCCAGCAGCGCTCGTTGCAGATTGAAATTGACTAACCAGATGTTAAATATTAAATAGAACTAATCAAAGTATGGTTCAAGAGATTTTAAAAACAATGATCAAAGAGAGCTATTTATTACCTGATTCATGTTTCTATTCAAACACTGCTCTTATGATGTTATATCTACCTGAATTTAGTTTGCTGCAAGCTCTTAATTTTTTTTCAGTTTAACATGAATGAGAAATATAATTCAATAAAAGTATGTTAATGCGGTACCATAAACAGAACGGCACAAAGCTTGGGGAATTACAAGCAAAATTTGCTGGAGCAAAGTATATGTTAGGAACAAAATGAACCTTAGGTTTGATATGAAGATGACCGAATGTAGAGATATTCTTCTATTGACTACATAGGGTTTATCTTAAGCCCATTGTGTAAAAAGTAGGTTTTACATTACTTACATGATAAATTTCATGTATAACTTAAGCAATATAGTAATAAGAGTAAGAATAGCCTCTGACTCTGATGTGAAAGCAGGAGGGGCCCAGTCATTGCAAAAGAAAATCAACAGTTATGCTTAACTGTAGAATTGTTTTAACATAGAATTGGTAACTTTGGGCTCCTAAATCCGCAAGAAGTCACACAGCCTTTTTTTTCAAGGGGGCTGAGCACTTCCAAGTCTCACTGAAGCCAAGAGAAATGCAGGTGAGGGGCTGGCTGGTACCCCCCCTCTCATCACGCAAGGACGAAGGAGCTTTTCATGCAGTCAAAGAGCAACATTTAAGATGGATCAAAGGAAATGTTCTTTTATACAATGCATAATTAATATGTGAAAGTCATTATCGTAAGAGATGACGGGGGCCAAGGGCCTGGTACTCATTGAAAGAATATAACTTAAAAGCATAGTTGCACAAAATTACTACGTGCCCTGTTGTATTTGGTAAATTAATTTTAGAGAGTCTGTCCCTACCCATTTTATAGTTTAAAGTACAAGTCTTCAGAGAGGGCAGAAAAACTTGCTTTTGGGAGGAAATTTTGTAACTGTCTGCTAGTGAGTTTATGTCTTGATTTAACCAGCAGTAGATGCTATCAAAAGCAGATGACTCAAACAGATGGAATATTGTGCTGATTGCGTGTGGCTTCTCCTGCGCTGTAATGATGGGCTGCTCCCTGGTTTCCTTACACAGTCACAAACACCACATCAGGAAAAATCACAGTGAATATCAAGCAATTATCTGTCATTTTTTGTTCTCGGTGCCTCTTTCCCTTTTGAAACACAGCAGTGAGATAGGAATGTGGCACAGAGCATAGTCCTCCAGGTCCATAGCCAAAGGCGCTTTGTGTTGCAGGGAGGAGGAAAATGACTCATGGATCCCTAAAGTCTTTCTCTTCCTTCTTTTGTATTACAGAAAGCCAGCTGGGCACCCAGCTTGAGGAGACTGCAGCAGAGCCAATAACTCAGCCAGCAACTGAGGGACAGATGTGGATCCCAGACCAGAGCAGGGACTCACGCCCTTGGACACGGTGGGCAGCAGGAACTGGCTTCAGCTGGATCCTTGCAGTGGGGCCGCAGTCTAGTGAGTGTGCCAAGATGCTCCTCCGGGCTTCCAGTTGGTGGAGCTTGGTTTGGTTAAAATATATAATAATAACCCCCCCCAAAATCATTCTGTCCTTAGAGAATATATTCAGTTGCACTGCTTATAGTAAAAGATCTGAGAATAAATATCTCTCTCCATATTGCATGTTTCTGGGGTGATCCTTGTTTTTCCGCATCCTGGCTTTCCAGAGTGTCAAGATTCATTTTCTCACAAAGCTACACAAACTCCACGCAACCCTTCTGGTCACAGGAAAAATCTCCCACTTTCTATCACCCCGAAGGCTGGGTTGTGGCTCCCCCCACCCTCCTTGCTGCAACCAGGCCCTTTGCTCCTTCAGGAGCCTCCCAGCCCATGCTGTGTGTACCCACGTCTTCCCATCTTCATCTCCTTCCTTTCCCAGGAAAGAAATCTCATTCTCAGGAAAGGTGCGGCCCTCTCTTTCTAGAAGTTTCACCTCGGACGGAGTGGAGATGCCAGAACAAAATGAACAGGCAGCCTTCCTTTCTGCTGCTTAGGGACACCTTTTGTAACAGAAAAAAAGAAAAAAAAAATACATACATGCATATATATTCTTTGTATATGTATGCACATATACATACACACACATATGTAAATAATCTGTACGCATACATATATGTGTATAAACACACACAAAAGTAAGCAGAGACAGAGCAAATCAAAGACTATAGCACTTCTTACAAGGTGCATTTTTCATACAACACTAGGGGTATGAAGGTAACTAAAAAGCACAATTGATGGCCAGCAGTCCCTACCCAAATTGGAAAATTTGTGGAAGACGTATGAAGTCAAGTATGGTTTTCATGAATAAAAATTTTTCTTAAATCTTGTTCTGACAAACCTCCAAAGTCCTTTGCTGAATTGCTGCTTCTTCTCCAACAAACAAGCTATAACCAGGCAGAGGCATAGAAAATTACAGCTTCGTGATTCAGCTCTGCCAAAGTTATGAGCAGCTGAAAACAGTGTTGTATTTATGGAAAATGCTAAGAATTTTTAATTCCAGGTGGCACTGCTTTTGCCACCAGTGCAGCAATTCTCTAGCTGCCCTTGCACAGAGTACAGACTGCCACACTATAACACAGAAAAGTATTTACAATTTTCAGTCTTCATTATTAGCCAGAAAATAATTTATCTTCTGAGTAAAGGATCATTTTAGACTGAGTTTTATGGTTAAGCAGATTAAATGCACTTTTTTTGGGTGTTATTCTCTCTTTTAGAGTTTGAAAATAATATTAAGTAATGGATTTTTTTCAAATATTGTGGTAAACTACTTAGTCAAACCTGGGTACTCCTTGGGAGATAAAAAGCAAACTAACCACTATTCCTAAAAGCTACAAAATCGTTTACTTTTATTACTCTTTCACAAAAAAGCCCCAAAGCCTCAGAGCTATGATTCTCCAAATCACTGCTTCCTAAGCTTGACTGATTGATTTAAAAGCTTGCAAGAGATTTATAATGATTCACTGTGTAAGCCACTGATTTTATATTTAAGTCAGAAGACTGCTTTTCAATGACAGAAAACTTTAGACCTAACATTGGACTCAGCAGGTGATCCACTGTTTCCTCAGAATTAAAATGGCAGCAGTTCGCTGGCACAAGTGTTTGAAGTGGAGTTTTGAAGCACACGCACAATGCATTTTATCTAAGATTATTGCAGAAAGCATTGAAATCTATGCCAGAATTTTCAAAGCTCCCCCCTCTCTGTGTTTAATGTTGTAGGTATGCAAATAGCTGGATGATCAGTATTTTTCCACAGGTATTCTCAAAGATAATTTTAAGCACCTGTCTTTTGAGATTCTGTACAGATGGCCAGAATTTGAAACAAGATTAATTACTCCAGTAATTTTGTGTTGGTCTAGGAAAAGAATTAGTTTCACAGGCTGGTTGGCTGTGGGGTAAAGAAACAAAAGGAGGCTCTGCTGTATGGTGGATGTAGCAAACCACGTACACACACCCCAGTAATGATGAGTTGGTGGAAACAGGAAAGAGAGTAGAGGAGGAAGGAATGAGGAAAGAGAGAAGTCCTGTAAAGCAGTCTCAACGATATTTTTTTTTTTTAAATGTTATCCTAGAGTGTAAAATCATGATAACTGCTTTAAACCGTTTTGCAAAATGAATGGAAATAAGTAGAAATGCCGCATATTTATGTGATTAAAATCTGAATTTTCTATTTTAAATTCATCTGGCTATGGAAAATGACCTATGACCACAGGGAGGTACAAAGCAACCTATCTGGAATACATTTCAGCACCTTCCCTGGTTTTTGCCTCTTGCGTGGTGTGTTTGGCAGATACCTAGATGAGCACATTGCTTTGCAAGTGCATGGACAAGTACTCTCAGGAGGCTTAGAACGGAGGTTGTTGCTCCATCTCTTCTCAGGCTGAATCGAGGACAAAGTGACTGAGCTCAACTGTTCTGTAGGGTGAGATCAGTTAGACAAGACAGCAAATTTGCTGAGGTCCCTACAGTTTCTAGCCACAAGGAATAGCAAATTTGCTTGGGATACCTTGTCAAAAAGTCTTCTCCCATGTGGTAGGGCTTTACAGGGGAAGCTAATGTGCTAGGTAGCCTGCATTTGGGGAGTTTTGGGTCCGCATCTCAGGTGTCCCCCATCTTGATCAGGATGACAAGAAAATACTTGATGTCAACGCTCAGTTCAAGTAGGAGTTACTAGCAGTAACCCCTATTGGCTGTTCACCTGCCCCTTCTTCTATACTCGTGAAAGTGAATATAAACATCACTGCCAGCCTGGCATAAAAAGACATCTTGAACCACACCAATATAATAAATCTGGCACCAAACACCCAAAAGCTTTTCCATATTATTTCTACGGGATATTCTGCCTCTTCTTCCTCTTCACTCTGCAGGCAGAGAGCTTGCCCCTGAGGTCCCAGTGTCTGCAGTCCTGGGTCAAGTGAGTTGCTCCCAGAACCTCTCTGTTTAGGGACTCCGTCACAGGCATTTGCTTGATATTTGTTTATCCAAGATACCTATAAGCAAGGTGGGGATAGTTTTCCAGATTTAGGGTTGTAAGAGGAGAATGGAAAGTTAAGCTATACACTAACTTAGAAAGAAGATTTAAATGTTTTCAATATTTTTTTTTTTGCCAAAAGTAATGTGACTTGTGAAAGTGGATGAAATCTTTTGCAGACAATAAAAATCTGGGGATATGGGCTTCTTGAGATGCACATCTGTATGCGGTGTACCACTTCTTCCACTTAGATGACTGTCTCTGTACAGAGGAACAATTTTTAGACTTGCCTGAGAACAACAAAAGAGAGATTCCCTGTAATATTGATCCCGTCACAACAGATCACACATGCTTGGGAATGATAATACAGCCATACAGAAGCATGCCCTACCCAAAAGTATGTCCCTTGGTAATCGTGACAAATAGAGAAACACTGTTGTATTGCTTTACATATCAGTGTGTTACTTATTTTCTCTTTTCCTGACACAAAAATTGAGGATCAGGGTCTTGGTTTTGCTTTCATTTATCATGTAAGCTTATTGCAAGACAGTACGTCAGGCTGCCTCTCTGTTGGTTAATAGCAGCTACTTGCTGACGTGTTTGTTCAGATAATTTCAGGTCCAACGCCTTCATAAGCCTTAGAACATGAAATCGGCACCTCCTGTCAGCTTTTGGTCAGGTATAACCACTCACCCTCAAGATTCATGCTGTAAGTGAGGCAGGGCAGGAATTATCTATTGCCTTCCAGTTGGAGTTTGCAGCAAATAGTACAATATTCATATGGCCTATAGTGAGGCAAGAGGTCTCTGTAGTCTAAGAGGTACAGACTGACACACTATAAACAGCCTTGGAAGGGAAGGACCTGGTTGTGATTCTCTGTGCAACACTGAAAATGAGTCTTTAAACCAAAATGTATGAACAAAGTGACAACAGCAAGAACCAGAGCTCTGGACCAAGCCATAGGTGTGAGGTCCTCAGCTGGATGAAGCCATGAGTATGTAAAGCAGCACTCTTGTGCTACCTGTTTCTTGTCTTTAATTCCTCAGCAGGTGGCAAAATCCTACCCATAGCCACCTATCCATTTTTGACTATTCTTTCTTGCTGGTTTAACATTTTATAGAATTTTTTTCCAACTGCTCTCTAACCCAACCCTTAAAAAATCATAGAACGATCTTAGTCTTATTATGGCCATTTTGTGACTTGGTGTCACTGGTATCTCATTTTTACCTGTGGTATCTTCCAGCTTGTAAGTAACTCATAGATGTTTTGTTCTCCATTTGCCTTATTCTGAGAATCTGGTGCAACTGCACAAGCTATTAATCTCTCTGCAAATTGGCTGTGATATCTTTTTCTTTAGAAGGCAGATTTTAGTCCTTTTATCCCTTTTTAACCCAGGGAGTAATATTTTATATTTAAAACTTGCAAGCTGAAAAATGAAAGCCCAGACTAAAATACTTCTGGAAAATCTGAAGAAAACTGAGTATTTTTTTTCTAAATTCAAGAGTTCTGTGTTTTCTGAAATGTTAGTGAAGTGTCTGCTGCCTGTGTCCCTGCATCCCAAAAGTGAGCTGCTGCTAAGACTTGTTAGTTCTACATTAGATATATTTATTTAGAACAAACCAAACCGCTGTGAAAATTGTCTGTATTAATGGTTTCTTGTTGATAATTTTTCCTTTTCCTTATTGTTTAATGTTGCATGTCTGATAGAAGAGACATCTGAAACAACAATACAGGACCGTCATCATTTCAACCCATTTTTTAATCTTTTTTTTATTTGGGAAGTATCTGAGACAGGAAGCCAGTTTTCTTATGTGTCTGACATAATTCTCCTACCGTCACATCCCGATCCTCATTGATTTTTGAACACTATGGCAATACAAACAATATAAAGCATTTTTTTAATTACAATTCAAGATTCAGGTCGCAAATGATTTGCATTATAGCCGTTAGCATAGACTAGATTTACAGCAAACACATTAAAATAATTAGCATTATTCTTAAATATGAGTCGGTATAATTGAAAGTGACAGATACTAAGTTGATGAAGGTAATAAAAAAACCTTAATCTAGTTGAGAGTGGCTGAGCAATAAAAAATATACCTTTGCAGAGAGCAAATGTTTCATGCCAGTGAGTCTGCAGAGACCGTGTGTCCTGCGTGTACTCAGTTCGGACAGACACCTCCCCTCCTGCGCCTGCCCAGGGCTAAGTCCAGGCTCCCTCCGAGCTGACCCAGCCTTTCCATATTTTCAAATCCTCAGGAAAAACGGTGGCACAAAGCTGCTCAAAAGGCTCTGTCCTAGCAGCGTCTTGGATCAATACCCGTTTTCAGTGAGCTTTGAGGCACACCATGAGCTGCAGGGCAGGAGAGGGAATAAAGCCGAGTTGTCAGTTACTTGAGGACAGGGAGACCTGTGATAGATGGCATCTGGTTTATGCGTTTGCCTGCTGGTTTTTCATCAATGTATGTCATCTTCCTTTTAAAGAGGTAGCCAAAAAGAAGGCTCCTCTTTCCTTTGTTTTGGTGGATGCACAAGAATTGTGGGAAACTGTGTAAAGAACAGGGAGAGCTTGGCTCATCCCTGGGAGGGAGTCGTGGGAAAACTGTCCTGGGTGCCGCTGTGGGCAGGCAAGGGAGCGAGAGGCACCACCGGGAGGGAACCTGCGGGGCGGTGGGGATGGCAAGTACCCACAGAGAGCAGGAAGCTGACACGCAGCCAGAGCCCTGAAGGGGAGAATCCCCCCCAGAGTTCTCCCAAGGATCTGGGAAGACACACAGAGCTTTCTGCAATAGAAAGGCTGTTGGACGAAGTACAAGCCTCAAGAAAATAACGCATCCTGAGAGTGGGCAAGGAGGATAGCTGTTCATCAACCCTTTCATTTCTATTCTCTGTCATTTCCAGTGTTTTTATTTTGAAAAAGCCAATGGAGCCTGGGTTTGGAATTTAAAAATCTCTTTTCTTTTTTTTTTTTGAGGTGGAAGAAAGTGGCTGATGAAGATTCACCTGAAAGGCTTTGGCTGAGTTGGAGTCCTGTTGCTGAGCTGCATTAGCTAGGAGGAGCAGACATCCTTTACATGATGATTTGTCTTTTTTTTTTTTTTCCTTAATGGCAGCATTTTATCTGTATGAACGCTTATGTGCAGTCTTGCTGCACAGGAGCTTCACACAGAATATGCAAGGAGAGGACTTTGGGTCCATAAACAGCGTTATGTGTAAAACTCTGTTAATGTCACCGTGCAGAAGCTGCACCGTCCTATCCTATTGTCCCATCTACATTGTCTTTTCTTGCTGCATGGACCTCCTTTCCCAAATCCAAATCATGCTGCTACCTGGACAGGTGCAGTACAAATCAGGTTTTGAGCTGTTTCATCCCGCATAAAGCGTGAGCTGGGATGGGTGACAGTAACATCTTAATCTTAGCATGAAACAGAAAAACAAGGCTGAGTCCTGGCTTGCTCTTTGCCGGTTGGTTGTTTTGCTTTAACTTAAATACCAACAAACATAAAGACTGTGCCAGTGTTTTTACTTCTGAACTGGACTGCATTGAGGATTTCTTTCTTTGTTCTTTCTACATTTCCGTGACTCAAAAAATGACCCAAACACCTCAGTATCCAGCTAGTGTAAATACATGGCGGTTGATCTAACACAACCAAACAGCTCAAGATCCAAACACCTGATAGCAAGGAGAATTGCTGTGGGAGTCTTTCATATCCACATAGATGTTAGAGGCTGATACCGTGTGGCTTGAGCCGGGAACCAGTGCGGCTACAGGGGAATGAGCCCAGGGAGACGGCCCCGGCATATCGCTCTGGTGCAGAGGTATGAGCGCTTGAAGCAGGTGATGACCGGGAGGTTTGAGAATGGCTTACCCTGTAGGATCAAACACACAGCAGAAATCACTCACACTTTTACTGTGTTTTACATGCACCTAAAAAGTCTGGAAGGAACTCCGTTAACTGTGGTTAAGTTTCAGTGATAAGGAAGAGTAGCTATAGTTTTAAGATCAACCAAAAAATATGCATGAAGGAGTGTGGAGACAATTGTAAGTACAGGGATAGGTTATGGCTTCCTTCAACAGTACAGAAACCCAGTCTGAGGGATTTGAACAGTTAATGAAAAACAATATGAGCTGTGGGTCTGTGAAAGACACGGTTCTGAGATCCGTTTCAATGTACTTTTCAGCAGTACAGAAAATAAAAATTGGTGAATTTTGAAGGTGAAATTTAATCTTATTTTCTGGTTCTTTTTTGCTGCATGATGTCACCATAACCCCTAGGTGGTATTCAAACTTTATAAATCAAATTTGTCTGTTATTTATTCTATTTGTCATGCATTTGATGTGTAGTGCAATTTTCAGAGATTAAAATGATATATCCCTAATTCTTGGATGCTCTTTGATCATGTTTATTCCTTTACTCCTTTAAACATTGCTGAATAATTGTATATGCATTCACTGGCTGACAAGTACATTCCCTGTTTGATGGGCTAATTATGGAGAGACACCAGTCTCTTCATAGTTAAGTTTGTAACTAGCTTTGAGCTGTAAGGCCGGTTTTGATCGCTCTTCTAACTATACTAGAATAAATTCATGCAATAGAAACTTAAGATGTATGGTATAGTTGGAGAAAATTTTCTGAAGTTTTGTGGCTAACTGTATGTTGCAACAGATAGAATTTAAGATTTTACTGTTAGAAAATTCTTTTCTACATTGTTGACGTCTCAGAAATACTGCTTATCTCTGTACTGGGAAAGTACGTTGCGTTAATTTTGATACTGCTGGATATGTCTAGCCTGATTCTGAATTAATTTGGGAGAGCCTGTTAAATATATCAGTCTTAGGGAGGGGAATTTCAGCATTTCACTAGTAACCTTTTGAGGATTTTGGCCAAGTTTCTGCCAGACTACAAATTAAAACAAGCACCCCCACTCCACAGGGTGGGTTATTCTCCTGCACGACCTCCCTGTCCTTGTGCAACAGAGTTATACCTCACAGCTCCGTGGAACAGAAAAACTAGATAAACCTTCTAGAAATGAGTTTGGAGTAGCACTGTGACAGAAAACCTTCAACACCACGTAAAATTCTAAAAGAAAAGTGTTATGAAGGCACAGCTGTGTGAGCAGAGCCAGCCCTGAGCGTGTACCTGGTAAGAGACGCGCTGCTTGGCTAAATACGGATGCTGTAACTGTATTGAACAGCTGTTAATCTCCCTTGGGTAAAACCAGCTAATGTTGCTGGCAAAGTTGGATCTCACCTGGGAATAATAACTTCTAATGTGGTATATAGTAACAGCCATACTTCCTCTGATCCGTCACAAGGGACGATGCTGGGGCAGGAGACACAGCGAGACACGAACCATCTAAGGTGCAGAAACATATTCCCTGTCCTACTATATATATATATATACGCTCAGGATTCACCTGCTGGTATCCTACCAGGTGGCAGAGCCCTTGGGGCCCTTCCAACCTCCTCACACAGCAAAGCTGGCCAAGGTTGCAGGAACGCTCATTTAAATACCAACAAAACCAGACCTGCTGGCCGCTGAGGAGAGGGCAGAAAAAAACCTGAACTACACAGAGCAGTTTGTTGGTATGGGAAAAATCCTTCCCATCCCTCACACCTGGCAATCAGCCTTTCCATCTGCAACACAAGAAAGCCGGCAATTAGATGCAGGGAGAGGCTGCAGCAGGCAATTGTAAGCAGCAAACCTTCTGAGGATAGGGGCTCCTGTCAGGAAACTCACTGAAGAGGAACCAGTAACTGGCCCAATTACAGGGTAAAGCTGTTTCTGGGAACTTTTATCTCAGCCTAACATTGTAATTCTGGTATTGTACAAGGCTCCGCTTCCAGTCCAAATCTGCGTTGCTCTGTCACCTGGTGGAGTGGTCATCTTTATTTTGTGCTAATATACTTACACTGATGCAGTTTAACAACTATGGATGCAGTTATATACATAAACATATGGTAAATGTGTGTGTTTATATGCATATATGTACAGAAAATATATATTTTTTTATAAAGTTCTCTATCAGGGCAATCTCTTTTCACACTGTGATGAGCAAGGTTGTGCTGGTATACTCATGCACAGAGGTATATATTGCATTCACACTAGCGTGGAGGCTAAGCTAGAAACTTTGGCTTGTATTTCGTGCTGGCCAAATGTGATTTTACTTTTCACAGTATTTCCATTTTGACAGAAGGTGAAGTGCAGAGGCAGTGACAACAGCAAAGGGAAAAACCCTGCTTTCACTGGTAGAGGTCCCGTTTGAAGAGCTGGCTTAAGAAGTTTTACTAAGTAAAGCACGCTTTTGTCAGCATAAGCTCTATTTATACTGGAAAGGCTTAGTGGAATAAACCAACAAGCTATACATGATCTGGAAACCTCACCAGGGGTTGCACCATTTCTGTTAGTGTAGCTTTTCTGGGCGGAGGAAACCCCAGTGCGGTATTCTTTCATGCCTCTGGACAGGAAGGTTCAATGAAAGGTATGTATGGGTCTGTTGGTTTGGCACCGAATGAACACCTGCCTAATTAGCCTTAATAGAGTTTTCCTCATTCTTTCAACTATTTTTGTGTCAAGTTATGTGGTTTATTCCACAGACCTTCTAGCTGCTTTTGACTACTCTGTTTGCAAACCCCATTGTTCCTTTCTAGGAGAGCAAATATGAAAAAAAATTAAATTTCATTTTTCCAAGTTGCAATGTCATTCTGACACAATGTTCATTAATACAGAGTGTGGTGGTGTGGTAAGAGCTATTAATTCAATTTCTTTCTCATGGCCTTTTTTTCTTTTCCCAGAGAAGCTCAGTCTGCTTCATGTTTTGAAAGTCTAATAAGTATTTTGAACAGGTTAGAACCATAAATCTAGTATTGCTAAATCCTACGGAAAAAAATTGCTTATGAAATATATTGATTACAACTGATAATGATTTTTTCCCCCCTCTCTTCACTGGAGGCAAATAAATAACTATGGAAGTACAATGGAATTGTCATGGCTGGAGCTTTTGCTTTAGTACATTATAGAAGCCTGTGAATACCCTTAGCAATAAGACTTATTTTTCAGCGTGATAAAGTTCATTGTCTGTGCTTTTAAGTTCTTACTGAATTTGATAGTCAATGCGAGTGATTAACAATTACATGTCCTCAGAATTCCTGATTTGTTTCCTGTGTCAGGGCTGCGAGTCTATTAAGAAGCGATTAGGGAGGATCTCCTTCAAGTCTCCTTCATATCAGGATTCTCCCTTTTTTGGTTCAGTTAACTTGAGGTGGGAGTTGCCTGTGATATTTTCTACATTTCACCTTCTGAGGTTATTGGCACTATTCATATGCCAGATCTCCCTCTGAGATGAATAAGTACGACTTTTATGAATTTTTCTTCACTTGTAGAATTTAATTTACATGAATAATTAGAAAGGGACGAGTTAAAACTCCTGTTTAAAGAGGTAGCATCCTTTTGTTAGCCTATTGTCCAACTTTGGAACCCAATTGTTTTAAAAAGGATCTGGGCTCTTCTCCATAGGGATTTTCCTCTTTGTAGTTTTGCCTTGATCTAAACTAGCCTGTTGTAAAGCAGATTTGGGGATGAGCTTTGACAAAGAATTGTTATCTAGACAACTAAAGGGACTTTCAATTTTCCCTCGGAAATGTTTGCTGGCTTCTTTTTCTGATGTGGCCAGGATTTGCTACCAGATTTATGGCAATGTTGTTTAATTCATACATCAAAATAAATAAATGAAGCGCTTAACTTCATTTAGTTCTTTGCGCTGTTTCCTGTGCTGTTAAGGCTTTAATGAGCCCAGCTGCTCTGTGGAGTTGCTGAGGGTGGAAGCTGGCCTGGGAGGGGAAGTAACAGCTTTGCTTTGAAGTGCCGCCGTGGCAGGATCACTAAAGGAAGGCTTCGAAGGGGAAATTCCTGTTTCCCTGCCTATCCTACCTCAGTGGGCTTGAGGGCAGCAGTTAAATTTGGGAGCTGCGCTAAGGCTTTCAGATTCAGCTTCTTGGCCATTTGGTGCCAAGCTTCAAATGGGAACTGTGGGGAGAGAGGAAAGGAAATAACAGGAAAGAAAAGAAAAAAAACAAACAACCTGGAGGGAAGAGCAAGGTGTTTATCATGGCTCTTTACTCACGCCCGTCCCAGACCAGCACCCACCCGTGCTCTCTGCGCCCACCCAACAACTCAGTGCTGGACCTGTATTTGTCGAGGTTTGTTTTTCTAACAACACTGGAAGTAGCCACTGGCCTCAGGCCGTGAGAGGAGAGGCAGCGCAGCTTTAGCCGGGTTAGGCATGGGAAGGGGAAAGCGACTCCTCATGGTAAAGGGTGTCTCAGGGACATTCAGGGGGCCGCATAGTGTTTCATAGGTGTTCTAGACTCAGGTGTTAATTCCAATTAAATTCAGTTACAGCAATTCTTCTTATCACTCCCCAGCAATGTATTTGCTGAAAAATTATGGCCAAAGCCATTCACAGTCTTGTATTTGCTGAGTGCAATTAGATACCCTCTGTGTTTGTATCTACACATGTGTACATACATGTGTGAGTAAAACAAGCCACATATAGGACAAAGAGAGACTCTGGATCACTCTCTTCTCCCCCTCCCCCTTCAAATTTGGAAATGACCTGCAAGGACCTGACTACTCCAGCACTACTCAGCTGGTGGCCAAAAATTCGGTCCTCATAAAGATTGCCTTCAATGGGTCCACCTGTCCTATGCATTCATTTTAGGGTGACTTACCCTCTGAAGGTGCTTTTCCTCCTTATAGTTAATGAAAAGATGCTGGATAGCAACTAAGAAATTTAATTTTTAGATCGCTGAAGTTAGCTGAGATAAATCCCTCTAACAGTACCAATCCTGGAGAGGCAAAGCTGTAACGTTGAATCAGCTGTTCTCAACAAAATACCTTCAGAGGGTTGCTTCTTACATCTTAGAACAGAAAAAATATCCTGCTGTTGTGTAGGAAAGGAAGGAAAATAAAGAAGAGAGTAAGATAGTAGTAACAGTGTTGTATGTCTGCTGAGGAACCTCAGCAGGGTCTTCCTTCTTTTTCCTGAAGACAGTCATCTTCTTGGGTACCTGTGAAGCAGGTGTTAAGCAATAACAGTGTCTTACTGCAGGGAGACTTTTTAAAATTTTAAACTTTAAGTTTTAAATTTTTAATGCATTCTAAAATTCTGCCATAGCTATAAAGCAGAGTGCACTTGTTCTTATAGGGTCTTTAAAATATCTTCCGTACTTGGACTGTTTGCCTTGTTTAAATATTTAGGGCTAAATGAACCACTGGATTTAAGAACAACTATGGATTTATTTTTTTCTCTCTCAGGACCAATATTTCATGGAGAGATGAGTTATTTTGTACCTCTTTGTGGCAAGTTTGATGGCCAATTTTCTAGGAGCATGTAGGCAGTTATATTGGGAATGCCCCAGCTGCTTGGAGAGGCCTAGAACTCTGATGGAGCTCATCGTCCTTCTTGGACACATTATGGCTTCAGTTGCACTTCAGGTTTACTATTTATGACATGGGGAAGGGAACTGTTCTGTGGCCTGTTTAGTGTGGTGGTTTCGGAGCAGGTGCCCAGCAAACCTCCTTGAACCCAGTGTCTGCTGCCCACAACTGTAAGCACCTAGCCTTGGTGACCCACCTGGTCCCTTCTAGTCCTGTGCTCCTAAAACCAGACAGCTGCATTAATACTACTGAACTAATGCCTCTTTCCTAATACGTATATTGGTTATGTTTAAACACATAGTTTGGATCGCTTTGCAGTTGTTGCATGAGCCTTCTGTATGTGAAAGAGGATGTAGTTTAAACAGCAGTGTTCAAGTGTCCTCAATATTTTTCACCTGCTGGTATTCTGTAAAATTGTGGAGTAACATTGGTGATTCTTGTGTTCTTTCTTACCACTTTAACAGTCAGACAAGCCCTTGATGTGCTTGGTTACATAGCCAAGATGGTTAGATAACATAATATAATTCCCATCATTTCAAATAAAACATACTTCTTGCGTGCTTGACTTTGCAAAGCTAAGAGATCTAAAATGCTCTTTTTATCTTAAGCATTTTTACATTAAATTTGTTCATCAGTAAAGTTGTTTTTTTTAAAAAGACCAACTGTATTACAGATATCAAATTGCTCCCAGTGGAACATTGTTTTCTGATCCTTCTAAGGGACGTCTGTCTTCTAATGGAAAGACCTAGAGGCATTCTGAAAGCTCAAAGGAGTGAATGGAAGCTCTTTTCCTTTGATTTTTACACATCTATAGTATCAAAACCTACTCATCTCATTCTTTATTCGTCTAAGTTTGCCCAAGAATCATAGAAGATATCTTAAATACGTTCTTTGTCCTAAATTAAAATACAGATAAGACTCTGAAGTGTAATATACTTCACAACACAGTATCCAGGTAGCATCAATTTACATAATTGGTTTTGCTCTACATGAGTGTACAAGTCTCTATCCTTTTTTTTGCCTCTAATTCTTTGCTTTTCTAGAAACAGTGAATCTGTTATTTTCATGTTCTCATGTCATGCATACAGGTTTTGATAATTTTAACTGAGAGTTTCTTCCTGACTCTTTTTGCTCCTTGATACTCTTAAGATAAAGAGAAAAAGTAATTTGTCATATTTTTTTTTCCTCCCTCAGAACTTTAGACAACAGAGTAAAGAAGTTGATTGATACCTTATAAATGTTTCCATTATTTGGGAAGGGGGAATAACCCAAAGCCAAAGCAATGAGTTTTTTTCATTATAGGCTTGGTATTTCCTCCCTGGACTTTTGGTGCCACACTTACCTGTTTCTACAGGAGCCTACAAAAAATAAAAAAATTCAAGGTTACCTGCCAGGATGTTCATTTTATTTTTTCTCTTTTTCTTCTAACAATGTTTCATATGTCTTCCCTGTCTTATTTTATGAGCTGTTCACATTCCCCGTTTATAGGATCTTTGGTCTTGGCCTCACAGACTTGTTGTCATCCTTAGATTCTCAGCCTCTTGAAACCTTCATGTGGCATCTACTAGCCATTTCCATTATTTTCAGTTACCCTCATCCTACTGGAGAGAAGGAACAGTTTCTGGAATCAGCTACCTGTACACCTCTCCAGCAAACATCTCTCTCCCTTCTCCATATCTAAACCTGTTGAATGCCACATTTGCAGCTGCTGTGTGACTCTTCATTCCTCCACTCACATTACGTCTCGTTTTTGTCCAGTGAAATTGTTTACACCTACAACTGTAACCTTTGATCATTTCCACTTTTTTTGATGATCTCCACTGGTTTAGCTTCTAAGTTGCTTCCATACCCCTAGATGTCTTTGCTGCTTCGATCACTGTTGGACACATCCTCAATTGCAACTTCAGCGCTTTGACCTTTCTTAACCCTCCTAACGGTTAGTTCATTACCTGCACATGCTGAGACACATACTTGACTTCTGTATCTAAAACTTGTTGAAGTCTAAAGCTCTTCCCTTTCCTCTCAGAAAAATAATGCTGATCTACCTCTTTTCACTTAGAGATAAAATTCTTGCTTTACAACAAGAACAAATTCTCTTTGATATCTACACAGTTTCAACGCATGGCATTAGATAACCATTGGTACAGTATCCTATGCATGTGTTATGTCTGGAGTTGGTGGTTTTATCTGCAGCATTAATGTCTAACAGTTCTAGAACACTTTTCTTCCATGATTTCATGTAATTACTTTTAAAACTGTTTTGTTTTAATGTGGCTTTGTTTTGATGTGGCTTCTGCAACATCCAATATGAATCGCACAATTTAGTTATGTGTTATGTGAAAGAATACTTCAATTTTGGTTTGGTTTTTGTTCTGTTGTCTAAAAATTAAAAAATGGCTCAACACTTCAATGCTGTGATTCAGCCTAGACAGAAAATGCAACACTTGCTATGAAATTATGAAGGCCACATTTGTTCGTAAGTTCAGTAACATTTTTGGTTCTTAAAATCCTTTAGTAGAATATTGTAAATAATAATTCCTGTTAAAAATTATTTGAAGGTGATAATTTATGGTCTAGTTACAAACTTCTAAAAATAGGTCCGACAGAGCATTAACTGCTTCAGGAACTGCTATTATATACCAGTTAACCACTGATTATCTTTAGACGAAAAGGAAAGAAAGAGATTAATCAGCCATCACACAATGACAATGAGAGCTAGTAGAAACTGAAAGTCTTTTGAAATCTCTGTGGAAGTATGACAGCGAGGGGTAGAAACAGCTGAATTTTTTAAAGATTATTTATGAAAAATGTATTTAAAGAGGGAAAAAAAGGGCCACAGGTAAATATATCAAGCAGGAAGACATTGATAATGGAAACACCTGTTTGAGTTTAAAAATTATGTGCTTTTAGGTTTTGTTTGGTTTTTTGTTCTTGTTTTTAAACAGATGTGTGTGTTTGCATCCTTGTACTTCAACAGCAAGTGGATTCATTAGGATCATTATTTTTCTGTGGTGGTGTTACATCAGGTACATTTTCATCACTACTGCTGCCAGTATCATCAGCTAATGTGAAGATTTAGATAAACAGAAGATTGTTTCCTTGTGTAGTCAATATGAGTCTTAATTTCAGGCAAGATGAAGAGCCAAATCCCAAGAGGGCCTAAGCACCTACACCTCCCATTGATTCATTCTTTCAGCCCCTCTCAGGATCTGGGTATAGTAATAATGCCACTAAACGGCTACTTAGATCTGAATGCAGTGTGTTAGCAGTCTTAGTTCATCAGCAGTTTTTTGGGTTTTGGTTTTTTGGGTTTTTTTTTCCCCTTCTTTCTAATCTAACCTTTTTAGTCCTTTCAGTTCATTACTGAGTCAGGAACATCATTGTCTAGTTTATTTCCTCACTGTCTGCTATCTCTTCCTCTTGCATTTAAAGAAATAGTTACTGATTCATTGTAAGCATTGACATTTCCTCTGCTTTCATTTGTTTCTGTACCACTAGCTGTTTCCTCAATTTCATTATTATCAAACAACTCTTCAGTGATAGACTGCTGTTCCTCATCTTCATATTGATAATTTTATTTTCACATGCATCATCCTGATTTTCAACATCTTCAGTGCAGTCCTCAGAAGATGAGTCATTTGCAAAAGACAGATTTTCATTACTGGAGTCATCTTTAGAGTCAGGATGCGTTGGTCTATTCTCAGGGATATTGTTTGCTTCTCTGTGCCTTTCATTATCTCTTGGAAGGGATGTGCCTGATGTACTTGCTTGGTCATTATCCAGATAATTAAAATCAAATGTACTTATTTTGTAGATTAAACAAGAACATTTTTTATTATGATTGTTTGTCTTTGAAGCTTTAAAAACATCTTAGTATAAATGTTGAGCTTAATTTTGCTGGCTATTTAAACATTTAATGTAAGAAATATTTTCTTTCAATAGGTAAAACAATGTTAATTTTTAATATGTTTACTTCATGGAAATAGATGTGTTGACATAGCATCATTTTGTAAAAAGTGGAGGAAGATACATAAGAGTGCAGGTTCTGGCAGCTCCTGTATAAAGATTGTCGTTTGCATCCATCACAGCAGTTACTGGTAAAGGCCAGAAATGGTAGATGGTAAGAAAGCTAAGTGTAGCTGCAAGCTGTATGTGGGTAACATTTCTAGCCAGTAGAAGGCATAGAGGAAAGGATATGTATGTCATAAATCAGACCTGGCAGTCTGAGGCTGTCCCAGCTAACTTGCCCAGCCTAAGCTAGTAATGTTGACTCCCTCCACAGTCCCTGGAGAAAACTTCCTGGGGGAATGTCAGTCCACATGTTGTACGTGTCTGAGCACAAGATGAATTGTTGTCTGGAGCTATTTCTCTCCATACACTGATTATGGATTGAGCCTACATGTTAAATTGACTAAGCTAGGTGAGAAGTATCCTTCCTGAAGACATGTTAGATAAGTTGATGGCTCTTGCTGGTGCAGGAGTCCATTCCTACTCAGTTACTTTTGAGGGGTGTGTTCAGCCACCCATTGCTGGGAGGTCAGCTCTACTGACTAGTCAGTTACATGTCCTTTTATATCTGTGTCACACCAAGCTTTTTCTATAAATGACATGAGGCACTTAATACTTTGACTTCCCTTGCAGCTTCTCTTTGTCAATGATTCTATGTAGTTGCTTTAATTGCCAGTCATATCACTGCTTTTTTTTTTTTTGATTCTTAAGTATTTTAGAAATTATTTTTGTTAAAAAATCGGTTTCCTACTATGTAAGTTTGGCACCTACTTAGAAATATTTCCATTGATTTTTGACACAATGAATGTCACAGTGAGCTAGAACAAATGGCAAGCTCTTAGAATCATAGAACCATAGAATAGTTAGGGTTGGAAGGGTCCTTTAAAGGTCATCTAGTCAAACCTCCCCTGCAATGACTAGGGATATCTTCAACTAGATCAGGTTGATCTTCAACTATAGCTTCTTGCAAATGGAAATATTCATGTTAAATCTTATCAAGAGCCCATGCAAAGTTTTACAACTTTACATTTATAGCATACCTATGACTTCAGCATCCAGACACCAAGTGTACCAATTAATTAATTAATAATAATAAAAAATTAAAATATGGTAGTGGATTATGGGAAAAATTTTATATTATAGAATCATAGAATCATAGTATGGTTTAGGTTGGAAGGGACCTTAAAGATCATCTAGTTCCAACCCCCTTGTCATGGGCAAGGACACCTCCCACTAGACCAAATTGCTCAAAGCCCCATCTAACCTGGCCTTGAACACTTCCAGGCATGAGGCCTCCACAGCTTCCCTGGGCAACATGTTCCAGTGCCTCACAACCCTCAGAGTGAAAAATTTCTTCCTGAGATCTAATCTAAATCTACCCTCTTCCGGTTTGAAACCACTACCCCTCGTCCTATCACTACATGCCCTTGTAAAAAGTTCCTCTCCAGCTTTCTTGTAGGCCCCATTTCAGATACTGGAAGGCTGCTATGAGGTGTCCCTGGAGCCTTCTCTTCTCCGGGCTGAACAACTCCAACTCTCTCAGCCTGTCTTCATAGAAGACATGGTCTAACCCTCTCATCATCTGGCTTTTGTTATGCTTTTTGTTTCTTTTGTAGGCATTTCCAAATCTGGGAAAGTAGATTTGACCTATGGAATGTTATTACACATATCTGTAACACTGTTATGAAATTTGAATCAATATGTTGTGTAGTACTTAATTCCCATCAATGTCAGCCTCCCTAAAATCACTGTGCTTGTATTTTCTTGTGCACACGGTGTCTTCCTGATTTAATATTTCTAATACTGTTTGTACAAGATGTTCTGTAGATGCAGCCTTATGGTGCTAATCGTGCTTGGCTCATTCCCTTGAACTGGGTCCAGAATAACCTGGTTTTGCATTAGAGTTATCCTCTTTGAAGAGTCCTTACATCCGGTGGAGGGATTTAGAGTCTCAAAGAATGTGATCTAGTTAAGGCCATCCTTCATATTTTTACATAAAGTAGGGAGGGAATTACAGCACTGTAAAGTTTCAGTTAATGCAATTAGTAGATCACAATAAATTCTGCCAACATTGCCATATTATTTTGCTTTTAGATACCTTAGTCATTTTTCATCTTCTTTTTGTTCACCAAATTCCTTTTGTACATTTTCTTGGGCTTTCATCAAAAAAAATCCAAGCAAACAAACAAAAAAAACCCCAAAAACCCAAAACCAACAACTAGCTTTAGATCTCTGTAGTTTGAGTTAAAACAGGACAAAATACTGTTCTGTGCCCTTTAATGTACATTACCATCCTGATCTGGTTTGCAGGAAAAACATATACTATGGATTCTGAAAATGAGTTCTCCTGGCTTGAGGTTCCAATACATGTTTTGAGAAGAACGGTCATTTCTGTGTTCAGATACCAGGTTTTGAGGCAGACTTCTGCTGGCCTATCTTGATTTTTTGCACATAGGCTTACTCTTCTGAAAAACAGATATTTAATTTTTCCTTCTCTATTTCACTATCTAAAAAATCTGTCTAATTTTTTGTGGATTATATATAAGTATATATAATTATAAAGATGGTGTGACTGAGAGTAGTAATGTAAAGAAATCAAGCTTATGGCATTGAAAGTGTCTGAGAATTACCAGCAGACCTTTTGTTTTCACTGTGTCATCTTCAGTAATACAACAAATACCCTCCTCTGAGAATTCAGGGAAAGGAGGGGAAATATCTTTAGAAAGTGCAAAAATCAAACAAGATAATTTTTGACAATAATAAATTCTCTGAGAAAAGCCAAAACCTTTTTCTGAATTTGGTAAATGAAATTGAAAAAATAAAAAAAATTTAAAAAAAGCTTTACTTTTTTATTATCTCTCATTTTTACATTTCAGATCTTTGGAATAAGAATTTGTTTCTATTTTTAAAATAATTAAAGAAAAAAGAAAGAAGTTAGAAGAGAGAGAATTAAGACAATAAAAAATTGGAGCCTGAACCAATTGAGCCAAAATAATTTGCTCAGCTGTAGTTACAATTCAAAACTGAGTCCAATCTCATAGTAACTAAGAATTGGTTTTACATGAAAGTTGATCAAAGGCACCTGAAGGTCACTTTTTTCTAATCTGGTCAGTATACATGACTCCAAAATGCTGTGTTGGCATTGTCATGCCAATCTGGCCAACCAATCTGGTCAAGGACTAAGCAAATATAAAGGCTTAGCTTTCAGCTTGGCTTGAGAGGGTGTTCCAGAGCAAGCCAGGGACATTTTGGCAGGTTAACATGAGTAAGACATGCAGGATTCAGCACCTAATTCCAACTTGTAGTGTTAGTAGCATTTAAAACATCCCAAAAGGCTAAAATGATTTGGCACCTTCTTTCTTCTCTGCTTCTAAGAAAGGGTGACTATATCCAAAATAATACTGGAAATGCTTCCTTATAAATGCTCTTCCTATGTGTTACCCTTGAGGCCAATCCTTGTCAGAGTTTGGAAGGAGCCAGGGTATATGGTAACAGGCTGTAGGGAAAATCATGGGAAATGGTTTGAGCTTTTGTGTTGGCCCCATTTTATTCACTAGCAGAGAGTTACCCACTATCTCCAGGGCAAAGCTGAATCTTGAAGGTGGATAGCGTTGCTGTCTTCAGCTTTTTTGCTGGTTGGATATGCAAGGGAAATCTTGCAAAAGGTCACTACCTGTTCTCATGGAAGGATTTTGGGCTCCAAACAGCAAATGCTCACAGCCCTGACATATTTGCCTAAGGTGTCGGAAAAAGCAGAATTTTAGTCTTATCCTCATGTTTAGGGGACTAAAGACCTAGTTCTAGGTATATTTCTATATGTCCGGAGAGAGAAGGTGGAAAGCAGAAGGAATTTTGTCCTATGCGGTACTCTAAAAACTTTATCAGGTGAGTATTGGTTGTTTTAGTGCAAAAGTCCCCAGTTACCCAATCAAGAAGGAGTTCCTGTGTTCAGAAAGTGACATTGTGGCAAGGGGGGAGAGAGCTGGGGCATGAAAGGGGTTGCTTGTTTTAGTGAATGTTTCTTATCGTTCTTCTGCTGGCTTTGCTAAAGAAACCCAGTTTGATGACTGGTCCAGCGCTTGGGAGAGCCTGGATAAAGGCAGTGCAATACAAGTGCAAGATATTCTGAGCAGATGACTTTGTGCGTCTCCTTCATTATCCTGCGAATCCATACCTCACTTGGGAAGGGAACTGCTTTTCGTATGATTGGTGAGATGATTGATTTTCACCTGTGTTTGAAAATTTCATACATTTTTGGGAAATGAAAAATAAAATACTTTCATGATGGTCTGCTGTAAAACATTGCAGCTACTTGCCATGATGTTGACTTTCAATAACTGAAAATTAAAGGTCTACTGAAATCATTTTGCTCCCCAGTGATTTAGAGACCCAGTCTCACCATAATTTAGAGTCAACTTTTCGTCCCCGCATAGTTCCATGATTTGCAAGCTGTTTCTGGCAGCCATCGTTGTCAAACCAATGATATTTCTTCTTCTCCTCCTCACTTTTTGGCCCTTTTCCCTCATAATTAACTTCTTCGTCAGATTTACAGCTATTTAGGTCTACCTTTCTAAGGGATATAAACTTCTGAATGAAAATACTGTGGTAAGAGTACTTTTTTTAACCCTTTCCTTGCCTGACAGGATTGCATTTTTTATGTACAAAATTCGAATGGAAAATGCCTTTCCTCACAAATGTACCATTTTATTTCATATACACCATGTTCTTAGACAAAGTAAAACTAAGGGTTCATGTCCTCAAATTTCAGAATAAACTGCATGTTAATAAGAATTAGGAATGCAATTAGTTTTGCTCATGTACATCCTTTAACAGCAAATTGCCGTTAGTTTTTAGGCAAAAATGAGAAAAACATTACATTAATGCTGCAGCTTGGATCAAAGTGTATGGGAAACTGCAGTTAACTTTAATCTTGCTGGATCTCTTTCTAGCAAGCAAGCAGCCTGATGCACTTGTACAAATGTTGTATTCTATTTGCTGCTCCCTCTTCTCTGTCATGTGTGATACCTAGGGCTGCTGATATCTTCATGGGATTTTGTGTTTCAAAATGGTAAAAAGACAACAGATCAATCTAGGTTAAAATAAACATTAAATCTGATGGAGAAGGGACAAGTAAGTCCCTTGGGATTGTTTTTTTCTGGACCTATAGAAAGGCCCTACCTTTACTTACAGTTGTACCCTGCTCTTTTCCTTTGAGACCTTCGGCAAATTTCTGGACCCAAACCTATTTCTCTCCCCTGAACTGAGTCACTTTTTAATGTGATAAGTGGGTTCATGTTTCCAGCATTTATATTGTCAACTGCATGAGGCCTGTTGCTTCCTGAGGACCTCAAGGGCCCATGTATGCTCTGTTACACATCCTGATTGAGAAGGAACACTCCTATCATCATCTTTGAGATTTAAAAACTTGTACTTTCATTATGACCTGCAGATGCTCATTTCCGTTGAGAGAACGTGATCTAATCAACTGTGAAATAAATGTGATAATTCCACTTTCTGTGGTGCTCTTCAACACAGCTTATTTCAGAGAAATCTAGTTCTGTAGAGACTGTTTTGCCACCAAACTCAGTGGAAATTGCTGCTCAGCTGTATGTGTTGTATAACACAATGCTACTTAATAATTCTGCTTAGATTGAGAGCTTTGAGCCCATTCCTCGGTGACCGATATACTTGTTCATCTCGATCAGCATTTCACCATTTGGTACCTTACAACTTTCATTAACGGTCCTACAGATTTAACAAGTAGGACGGCTTACCAAGATAAAAAGTTGGATCGAGACAGAAGTTTTAATCTGTTTTTCATCCTTGGAGATATTAGCACGTGTGTTCTGTAATCTGAAAATAGGATGCTTATAATGTCATGGACAATGTATGAAATAAAACTCAAACTTGTTCTCATAGACATGAAAAACCTGTGTTCTGTCCCCATTATTTGAATTACTATAAACCACTGCCATGAACCATATCCCAGTTTTGCTAGGTACTGGACAAAATCAGAACAAAAAGTTGGTGACGGATATAACAAGTTCTGAATCAAAACTGAAAAAACCACAACAGATTGATATAGACAGATGAGGGAGTAGAAGGAAACAATAAGTCAGTGTGATGAGAATTGTTGCCAGCACTACCAACCTAACTGCTGCCGGGTCTTTCACAGGCCTTGCAGCAAATGGATTTGAAGGTGGATGTTTATGGAGAGCTCCCAAGCATGAAGGGTAGCATGAAAGAAAGTGTTTGAGGATGCAACAAATGAATGATGGGCATGGGCATTGTTCACTGGCTGGTGCTGGGAGCTGACACTCTGAAATAGAGAGGGGAAGAAATAGCATGGGGGCTAGACCATGAAGGGCCTGTGTAGTAAAAGATGTATTTAGGGGAGGGATTTATAAAAAGAGGTGATATGGTCAAAACAACCACCTAGAAAAATAGAAGGCTTGCATCTGTCATGAAATGTGGCCATAATCAAAGACTGGGAGGGTGAAACCCTGGGCAAAAATTCCTAATTGTGGAATATTTAAGGCGGCTGTGTCTTAAAGAAGATATGCATAGAAAATCTGCAAAATTTAAGTATAACTTTCACCTGAGTGATAAGCACGATACCAGTTTTGTTGGCAAGACGTGCTGGCTGTGACTTAACTCCATACACCTCATCACTGAATTTGCATTTGTGGGTGAGATTCTCTTAAAGCTAGGGTAGTGGGGGCCCACGTACCTTTATAACCTTTCTGCCTCCCCAAAGTTAAAGGCTGAATGAGAGACTTTTAAAAACAAATAAAAAAAAAATTAAAAAACACCCCCCCACCAGACTGGAAACACAAGTAGAGAAGTAAGAGGACTACGGCAGCAAAGTGTCTGGGTGATCAAGGGAAGACACAATTTGAAGATGTTTGAGGAGTAAACAAAGGTTGAGCCTGAACTTTGCCAGTGAGGAAATAGAGGTCATGGGGAAAGAAGTTTCAACAGAGGGCAATTCTAGAGGTCTAACATGGATTTGGAAGAAAGTTCCCAATGGTAACTCTAAACACTATGTTTGCTGAGTTTGGAGATGAAAGGGAAGAGCAATTCCAGGCAGAGGTGAGTGGGAGGCATAAGATGTGAGAAGTTTCATCACTGATGACTACATATTATAGTTCAATGGAAGCGTTAGATGTGGTCATGTTCAGGTAACGGTAACTTGTCAGAGCAGGTTGCAACTGACTTTGCTCTGTTCAGACCCTGATCCTGCAGCAATCCCGAGTGAAATTCATTTGTCTAAGATGTATATGCTGTTAAGGAAAAAGAAGTTTCCTAAACAAAATACTGAAATATTGGAATGTGCTAACAATTCAATAATAGTACATTACCTTTTCTCTTTATAGTTTCACTATAATTATTTTTCAGAGCTTTACTGAGAAAATTAGGCTTAGTGGGATCATCTGTTCTAGTCTTATTTATATTTCACAATAGATACACTTAAAATTCCTACTTCCTTTAGAACAACTTAAAAATAAAATCTGAAAACTGCTAAAAAACAAGAAACTTTTTGTCGCATAAAAATTCAAAAAGCCATTTTTAAAAAATCACTATACTGAAGTTATACAATTAGCAGCTTTCAGTTTGACATATTTCATACTTGGAGATGTTTCTTTGAATTTTTAAAAAAACACTTTATATAACAAGTTAAAAATAAATCTTCATGGTGATTTAGTAGCATGAACTGAGATTAAAACTTCAAAGACGATTGTAAATGTGATGCAGTTACTGAACATGTGACTCTTTGAAAACATCGTTCTGTAATATCACAGTTAAATGTCAGAGCTCTGCATTTACCTCTGAATGGTATAGTTGGCCCGTGTTCAATGACACTAGGGGAACAATGCTTCATTGTATCATTTTAAATACATTTTCCTTGTGGTTTTTTTCCCCCCTCGTTAAACATTCAACACTAAACAGACCTATTACTGTATGGTAAAAGCCAGCTAATGTGAAATGTACAATGAACGAAAACTCCCACCTTATTTCTGGGAACAAAATCATGAACTAAGAAGCTGAGGCAGTGTTCAAGATAAGGGATTTGCTTGTTGAATAGCTGGTTTGATAAACTACTGCTGAATACACATTGCCAAAGAAAACTTAACAATGATAAATATAAATTAAAACAAAAGATATACAATTTTTTTTTCCAATTTGCTTTCAAATTCTCAAGAATGCTACCTATACATATATACTTTATTATCTACAGGTTTTTCGGGTTTTTTATTTGGTTGGTTTTGGTTTTGTTTTGTTTCGTTTTATTAGTGGGCCTGGATTGCTACTTTTTATCTGGGAACACTAAGTACAGTCTCTACAATGATAATACATAAGAAATAGACGTGACAACGTTTCCTCAAAGTCAGCTCTTGGGAGATTGAATTTATGTGCTTTACTGCTTGTCATGCTAAGGATTTCTCTGTCTGTTGTAATATCCAAGTTTAGTGTGCAAATATTGGGAGTTGCAGGGTAAGAATAAAAGCTGAGGAGCCTTCCCTTCCTTCTTCCTTTTGAAGGAATTCCCTGATCTCCTCTTGGCACCCAAATATCATTCATTTTCTTCCCGTTTGCCATTCCACCCGACAAATTCCTTTGCAGAATTATGTGTTAGCAGAGAGTGATTTAAGATCATGACATTTCTGCTTTATTTGGGCAAAGAAACCCAACTGCAGATGTTCCCTGGTAGGCCACTTCACTGCTTTAAAAGTGTTACACGACTCTCTCCTGCATCGTGTCACCTGAAATATCTGGACTCCAAGGCTGGGCAGAGCCACAACCTGGGCAACTCGATCGCATCGCCGAGCACAAGGCACACTCCAAGTGTTGGGCACCGGGCACAGGGCGGTAGCCATAGGTAGCCATAGGTACCTGTCTGTCCCACCCCAGTAAACCAACTCCTGCAGATTTCAGTCTTACACGTTGGATTAATATCAATCTGTCTTTCTGCTTCTTTGCACCAGGATAATTAGGCAGATGGCCAAGCATGTGGATTCTTGCCTTATTTTAAATTTCATAAACTGTACTCAACGGATTTTTCTTCTTTTTAGCATCTTCATAGTAATACCTCCTCAAAACACTACCCAACCTCTTAGGTCCAGGCGGGCTTTCCCAGAGGCTGTCAGTCAGGTTTGTGCACCAGACTGCACATCTCATTCTGCAGCAGACGTTCCTGAAGTACAACAGACAGCATCCTGCCAGCAAGGTTCACAACATGTTTTCTCATCTGCTTCATCACTTTATAACAGAAGTTACAGACACTTTAGTTGCTTCTTCATATGCATTAAGTAGAGGAAATTGAGAAAGGCCATTCAATAGAAACTGTGGAGTGAAAAACAAATGGTCAAAATAGAGTCCAAAGTATTAACTAGGAGGCTGTGATTGTTCAAAGGGCTGAACATTCCTGTTTCCTGTTGACATCACTGATGCATGTACACCATGAAGGCATCTTTGCTTAGTATCCATGACTCTCATGAAAGCTCACTTTTTATTGTAGTTTAGAACATAGGCTTTTTTGCTTATATATCATTCTGCTCTTTTGTAAGTGCCTTAAAAGGTGGCCCTACATTACTAAAAATAATGGGTAATGAGAATGGGACATAACACTTGCCGTCAAATGTGTAATTTCCGTCCACTCCATCTGCACCTCACCTCCCTCCACGTCACTGGCCTAATTACTTATCATACTACTAGCCAGCGTAGCCGAGGAAGGGATGACACTTGCCTCCTTCCCTTCCTGCGTAAACATGCACTGAGAGTCAGGTACTCATCTGTAATCTGTTCTTTTTTATGGAGTGTTATTATTATTTTTATTATTATTGTACCTAATGAAGCTGATATTTGTGTGTTGAGCACTAATGCGTTTGCTTGCTGGGGATACAAATGTTGGTTTTGTGTTATTATCCTATATTTGCAGTTTTTCCTCAGAAGTGGAAATCCTGGAACTGAAATTCTCCTGAGAGCTAATAAGTGCATTGGCCACAGACAGCAAAGCATTTTGTCCTGCTGGTGCAGCCTATTTTTTTGGTCAGTGTCTCTTGCCTTTCCTGAAAGAATGATTACATTGCACCATTGCCATCTTTGCACAGGTTGACTTCTGTGTAAGATTTCTGAAGCTCATGTAGGGCCAGTGGTACTTCTGTGACTGTGCTAATAAAAGAGGTGGGGTTTGCACAATAGCTGTATCTATTTCCATCGTTTACTTTGAATCCAGAGATACAGGAGAAGACACACAGAATGGTAAGGGAAACAGGCTTTTCCTGAGTTTATTCTTTTTATTGTGTTCCCACCGCCTGCCAGAAGCCTAAACCCTACCACCTAGCGAAAGTCTCTGCCTAGCAGCTGGATGTACTGGGAAATAATCCTACATAACATTCTAGCCACTATTTTAATGAGCTTCTATGTCATTGATTAACAAATCCGTCCTGCGTAGGTTCTTAGTCCAGATTCATCATGAGTGCATTCAGGCACAGTAAATGGAACTAACAACTGCCATACATTTCTTTTGTTGTAATCTTTCAGAACAAGTCAATGAAATGGGGAAAAAAATGTTTTAGAATGTTTCTTAATAGTATTCATGTATTCATAAGTATATTAGTTTATGTTTATGTCAGAACAAGTACATCAGTGGAGATAAACTCACATTTGACTGAAGAAGGTGAAATCTGTGGTGGTTCTTTCTGTGGATGCTGTTTTACGATTCTGGAACTGCCTGAAGACTTCTGAAAAGTGAAGTTTTACTTATGTTGAGGGAAGTTGGATTGTGCCAAAAAGGAAAACTGCCTTCATCCTTTTTACATGATATTCTCGTATACCCAAGTCTGAACAACTAAAGTAGGGAGCAGCAGAAACATAAAACGTATTTGCAGCGATCAGTATAATGTAAGTAATATGTATTATGTGTTGTTATATATCTTTTGGACTTGGGCACTTTATGCTCAAGTATCACATTGCTGTAGTGTAGGCAAAATGTGACAAACGTGAGTAATAGAGGCCAAGACACAATTTTCTAGGATGAAATGGAGTCACTGAGCCAGCTGGAGAGGGAAGAAAGCGTTTTTCGTGAGCTTTGCCAGATAGGCTCTAAGGAAGCCTCCCTGAGGCTGCACTAGGAGCCATAAATGTCTTTGCTGGAAGATAAGATTTTGAGTATCTTACACCAGCCCTTTTCAATCATCATCCACACTGCCAACCATCTGCATTAAAAAAATCATGAATCAGACCCCCAAACAACTTGAAACTTACCTAAAAAAAAAATTGGTTTTATGTATCTCACTAAGTCTCTAAGTTGTTTCATGATTCCGCTTCCGTTAGCTTTTTTTAAGGGTCTTGGATTTCACTAAAAGAAAAATAAGAATAGGATTATTTTATAATACTCTGAGTTCATGAGAAAATTCCAGAGTTCTGGAGGCTGGAGTGAAAAATGTGGGGCTCACTGGCATGACAAAGGGGCCAGCACAGGTCCAACTGCTCTGCGATCTAATTAGCTAGTCCTTGAGTGGACAGCTCAGGGAAAGAGAAGGAAGAAAGCTGTGAAAATAACAGGTAGGGAACGTCTGCTCATTTGGAGGGCATAAAAATTTCTATCACTCTCCTTTCACAAATTTTATCACTGGGTGAACAAGGGTTGAAGAGCTGGATGATCACGCTACAGCATCTCTAACACAATCAGACTTCTGCTGCATAGTTTGAAGCAATCTAACAGACACTGAATTATGTGAAAACTTATTGTCATGACAAAGACCATAAAAAATGGAAAATGAGACAATTAAAGACCCCATGACAAATTTTATAACGAGTATAGAAAATAACACAAAGGTAATCCATAGTATTATCTTTTCAAGGTTCTTCTTAGATGTTGTAAATAGGGTTTATAGTACTAGCTATTTTTTTGCTACTTTGCCATCAATCACCCTGAGGCATTACTAAACTGTTACTTATCTGCTGACAGGTAAAACGAAACTTTAGTGCTGATATTACTGAAGTTTTATTAGTGAGCATCAAGAGCTCAATAGCAACCAAGAAAGAAAAAAAACAAACTTTGTTAAAATATTATGTTGAGATTTTTAGATTGCTCACTTTTCTTTTGTTCTCATGACAATTTTTTCTTGAATCATTTGAACTGACTGGAAAGGGAAGATTGTTGACCCTTCGGTTACCAGTCATGGTGACAATTTTTGTTGTTGTGGGTTGGTTACATTTGAGTAAGCATTTTGTTATACTATTACCTGATACCTAGAGAAATGTCTGATTTTGGACAACTACTCTTTTATAATGGAAATTCTGGGTGCAGGAAAATGTTGCAGTACTTGACAATTAATGATTTGAAATTAAGGTATCTTTATGTCACTAATTCTTATTACTAAATCAACAGATTTCTACGAGAATCCTGTTTCTCTTTTCATGTTAACTTTGATAACAATTACAAAGAAGGTAGTCATATCTCAAAGGCAGGTAGTACAGAGGTTTAAATAGTGTCACCAAGTCACAAAGAACCCTGAGACTATGAATTGTACTAAACACAGTTGAAATGAGGGCAAATTGCTAATTATGACCATCTAGGTTATCTGTTGGTGAAGGTCCCCTCCAAATATGTCCTGCCCAATCTTCTGCTCTAGTGCAGCACAAAATGAAGCTGGCTGAATTTCACCATAGTCTGTCTCTGTAAGCATAAATTTTAAATATATTAAAGCTTTATTTTTGCTTCATATTTCTCTTTGTACAAAGAAGACCAAAAATCAATCATATATCTGGGATTTATCTGCTTCAAACAGAGGTCAACTGAATAAGAGCTGGCTTGGTATTAAAGATAATCTACAATGTCAAGGTAAATGTTTAAAGCAAGCAGTTTTTAAAATACTGATTTTAATAAGATGCGTGACCCTGATGCCTGTTATTTAGTCTTGCACATCTTGCTAACATTAGCTTTTCTAGACTTGGCTTACAGAGAAGCTACTGTCATTTGCTTCAGCAGCAGATATACTTATTAAGTCTTTTCATATAGCAATTTCTCAGCATACCAAAATTCTATTCTCCTGCTTCATTCAGTGACAGGCTTAGCCTGCTGTCGTATCTAACTGAAAATTAAAATTATTTCACTACTTCATTCTAGAAGTCCAGCTTTTAACCAACATAGTTGCTCCTCTGAAATTGACTAGTGATATGCACATATGATAAGTTGTAGCCCTTCAAATAATGTCTTTTACCTTTGACTTCTGCTGTGTCTGAAGGTGTGAAAATACATAGATTTCACAGACAATACTAAATTGAGATGGCATGTGAAAATCAGTACGTACAGAAGACAAAGCCAAAGAACCTTACAGTGGTTCAAGTATCAGCAGGAACTAAAATTAAATTAATCTTGTAAAAATTAGTTTGAAAGACAAAATGAAAAAGTCTAAAATGCACTGATAAGAAGACAAGTTGGATAAAATCCTGAGGATGCTGAATTCTGTGGGAGCTTTGCCATTTAACAAACTCAGCCAATACTTAGCCCCTGGCAAATAATACTCAAGGAGACCAAGGGTTGGTAGATGGCAATAAACTAAGTATGAAGTTGTTTGAAAAAGTTTGCTTATGTAGGCACGCTGATATGTTGGATGCATAAATGTCTTTGTTAAAGAATCCAATCCAAAATAACATATTCTGTAATTGGTACCTCATTGCATTTTAGCTCCTGTTTCAGCCACGTCATTCATTTTGAACAATGCACTTGCCTGTGTGCTGCTTTTTGTGATTCATACAGTCAAGGGTGACACTGCAGTTGGTTTGGATATGCTGAGCACAGCAGTGTGAAGAGGACTGCACAAACCTTTATGTGATCAGTGATTCCTGTCACCACTTCTGCAGTCCCTTGTGAAGTAGACACCAGTCTGCTATGTAGTTCACCTTGTGTGCTTTTCCTGATGGAGGACTTGTGGCTTCTATTCACAGAAGCCTGTGGTTTCCCTCACATGCTGTTCTGCTGCTGTCTGCACCTGAACAGTCAAAAAGTTGGTAAGTCATGCTCCGTGCACCATGCCTTCAAGATGACCTTGAAGTCCTTTCCTTGAAGCTGATCCCTTCACAGTTGTGCCTTGTTTCCTAGATAGACTCACAGCGTACTGCAGGACGGCTTGTCATACCACTCTGTTTTTTAGCAAATATATAAACATACCTGTGATGGAATTACTCTACGTGATCAGTGTACCTTCTTTACAATACCCAGCTCTCCCATGGATAGTGCCATGAAAGAGGCACAACATCAAAGGTGCAATTACTTGTAGAATTCTTAAAGCAGAAATTGCATCCATGAATACAGAGGCTTGGAAATTTTCCTAGTTTTTTTGGTTGATTGGTTGGTTTGGTTTATGTTTTGTGAAGAGTCTTTAGTCTCTCATGGTCAGAAGTTCTTATGGTGATCAAATGTTTTTTATTGGAAAAAAAATTCCTAGGAATAAAATTTGTGGTGAAAACAAGAGAATGAAAAGACATATTTTTTGAGATCTAGTGGAAAAACGTCTTCTCCTTAGCTAGGCAGAGCTTTTTAAAATGCAATCTAAATTGCTTCAAGACTGAGGATGAAAAAGCTTGAATATGACTTTCCGTGAAGACTTAACAGGGATGGAGGTCTGGTAGGATGGTAGGAAGACGAATGTGCTGTCATGTTCTTTTCCTGGGTAGACGTAACTAGGAGGGTGAAATGGGGAGACTTAAATAAGCTTTATTTTGTCATATTTCTTAACATATTTGGGAATGTATTCTATTAAAACCAACTAAACTATAAACATAAAAACACAGTGAATTTTACAATCTTATTGGAGAAAAGCTGGGCAAACCAGGTTTGCCTGTCATGAACAGAACTTTTCTTAACTGATATTTCTTACACCCTTGGGCTGAGGCAGAATTGAGTAAACATTTATTTTTGCATTTTCCTTTCATAAAAGAAAAAAGGAAAGAGATCATTAACACTTATCCATGGTAAAGACACCCTTATGTCATAGTTCTCAAACTAAAAGTACTAAGTCCTTAAGATGGTCTAGCAGCCAGTAGCAGAAGCAGTCCAGAACAGTTGCGTTGAGCTCAGCAAGCAGGAGCAGCTAGTAGTGATAACGTGCAGTGGAAATAACTATTTTAAACGGCATATATATTTAACAAAGTTGTAGAATCCTGTGGAACATATTTTATGACTGCTTGTTTTTCTAAAAGGTCTTGAGCCAGTGCTGGGTTTTTAAAGTGTTTTACTCTGCCCCCTAGAAACTGAACCTGCAGAACTGACTGTGGAAGGGTCACAAAACTTTTGTGAAAGATGCTCTTAGCTCATGACAGTGAGCAGTGTAGGTAGGATGTTCCTTTGAGCTAAAAGTCCCTGGATTAAGGTGTAGGTTAGAATTTCAGAAACTGCTACAATTCCTAGGAAATTTCCTTAATCACCAGGCTGTTGGGTTATTTTCTGTGGTTAGTCTTTTTCTTTGAGAAAAAGGACAGATCCTACAAAGGAATGGGAAGAGTTGAATTTTTAGAAGCTAAAAATACCATTTTATTTCTTCTTTTACCTGAGCAGAGGCAGGATTTAATCCCTTAGATCTAAAAATATGAATGTTTGGGCAATTTGTATCATGAATCGCCTGATTCATCAGAGTAATAGATAAGAAATGCCCTTGCACAGTAATTCAAATAATCTATTTCATATTGGAGGTCTACATAAGAAATATACAAAAGAATTAAAGAGCATAGCTGATAAATAGAAATTAATTTTGGAAACTGAAAATGCAATGTGTTGCTTGGGACATAACATCCTGAAATAACTGTTGGATTCACAAGTAGCTCAAACTTAATGTCTCATGCTAGGGCCATGAAGAGATTTAAGTGTGTCTTGTGCCTTTTTTTGACAAGTCAGAAGTATATCAACTGTGTGCCTCAGCAGGACCAGATTAGAGATACTAAGAGCCTAACCCACGGAATGATTTGAGGTCCCCACCTGTAGAAATGAAAATGCATAAATGTCATAACTCTTCCTGCGCTCTGCAGCGGAGGCAGCTCCACTGCAGTACCTCACCCTGCCATTTGCTGTCTGATATGTCTAATCTGCCTCAGCTGTCCAGTCTCTTGCTATGATTCATTTCCTTAATATGTGTTTGTCCTCACATACAATTTTGCTACTTTACATAAAGAAGCAGCTCTTTCCCCTCCTGAGATACAAATAGTGGAAAAACTGAAGTGTAAAAGTTATATTCTGAAATAAAGAAATTAATCGGTGTATTCTGTACTTTGCTTGTGAGAACTGTTAGGGTTTCACACATCATAAATGCATAGAGGGGTTCTGTTCCTTGCATCCTGTTTGGATAGCTCTGTGTTTATCATTTTTCTGTCCACCTTTACATCATGGCTCAACATTGGCTTCAATCATGGGTTGACTTTTCCTTGCATTCAGATTTAACTTGTATCTACTTGTTTTCCTTCTGTTTCCCTCATTACCTACCTTAGCTGTTCCAAATATGACTTCTTTTACAGGTCTGACAAATGTTAATTTTGGTTTTAGCACAACTTTTAAGGTAATCAGGGCTTTTCTTAAGTGTCAGGTTCTTACATTCAAACTTATGAGCAAATCTTAATTTTCATTCCTGTTACTTAACAAGAAAAATTAAGAAAATAAAAGAGTGAGTTTTCAGCACTCATGCATGCAGAGTAAAATTAAAAATTGCAACTTAAAGAAGGTATAAATGTGAAGTCTATAAAGAAAGTTGAGCGGTATATTTAGACTAAGGTGTCCTTGTTTATGATCATCTAGAATGGGGACCTACTGAATCCCTTCCAACAAAGGCGCCTGGGAATTCTTCCAGCAGAAACAAAGGTCCACTGGGAAAGAAAGGAAGAAAACATAGGCACTTATGTCTTGCCTTATAAAGGTTGGGAATATGGCTGGGACATGAAGTTGCTTCTAGATTCCACTTTATACTTAGCCAGAAATTACCACCTACACACCCACATAGATTTCTTGCTGTCATCCTCACCACCACCACCAGTCCCTCTCACCCATCCCTTTCAACCTTCCAATTACCCCCACCCCTAACACTTGTCCTAAACATCTTTACACACATCTCCTGACATTGAAATCTCCTTTACTTTAAATGAGTTTAAAATTCAAATGGCTTCTTAATAGATGCTAGTGAAATGCAATATTGCCACCATTTGTCTTTGATAAAACCATTCGTCATTATTGCTAAGGCCTCTGTTCCTCCTCCCCAAAGTCTGCTGACAGAAAGGAGCTGTTATTGCTGCCTTTGCTTCTATCACATGTGTTTTGTTGTTGGGTCTTTTGGGGTTGTTTTGTTGGTTTTTGTTGTTGGTTTTGGGTTTTTTTTGTTTTTTTTTTTTAATTTTCCCACCTTTAGGGCTTGCTCAGATGATGCTTGAGGGTGGTACTTCTTCAGGGGTGGAAGTTCTGCTCCTCTACTTCATCCACCCCCAAAGAGTGTTGAGAGAAGTAGAATCCATTCTTTCTTTGCTAATGCTTAGCTCCTCACAAAATACAGAGCAGGAGCAGCACAATACTTGTAATATTCTTGAGCACTTTAATGCTGCCCTCAGATGTGAGAAATTCAGTTCCTCCACCACCTTTTCTCCCAGGGACCGATCTCTTCAAAGCTAGCACACTGCAAGAGGGACAAGGGAGCTCTCTGACTTGCTTTGTCTGCCCAGCTACCAGGGCTGTTTGTGCTTTTTGTTAGTGTCTTTTTACACAGGAAAGTATATGGTCACCAGCAAATAGTAACTTAGGCTAAGCACCTTAGGCCCCCACTTACTTTAGGAAAGTCTTCACAATTCAGCGTTAGCAAATAGGTTCTCTAAGGCAGTTACTGCAGCAGTGTCTTTTCTTCTCCCTGAGGGAAACAGCCCATAGAACCATTTTGTGAATTTATCTTGAGATTCCTGGCTAAGGGAATTTCAGTGAAGGTTTAGTGTTTTGTAGACACAAAGGTTTCAGACTGAAGTACTTTGAGTAGAAAAATGAAGAATTCCTGAACATGTACAAAGAAAACACAGGAGACTGATGTTTTAAAAGAATAATTTTTCACTTTTCCCAGGTACTGTTTTCAGTATAAAACCACTTTTGAAAGAAAGGAATCAGGTCAATGTTTGGGAGAGCTCAGAAAAGCTGGATCAGGAACTATATAGGTGTATCTATATATAGGTATGTCTCTATCTGCAACCAGAACATGGCTGGAGAGCTTAGAATTTCTTCTTTTATTCAAGTATGTCTGTTACAGTGAGCTGCCAACTGAAGTTAACAAAATACTCCCACTGGTTTCGCTGCGTGATGGATTGAGCCCCGAAGGCTCCGCGTGGTTGCGCAGTCAGGTACTGACTAGTTGTGTGTGTCTGCTGGTTTATTTTTTTTTCATCCATCTAACCTTGCCACACAGAGAGTGTTGGTAAGCCACATAATGGAAAGCATGTAAAACTAGTTTTCGGTAGAATATAACCCTTGTGGGTAAATAATTTAACTCTCCTCCCCCAAATGCTGTGTTAGAAACAATATTCAGCATAAACTGATTGTATAGATAGCCTGATTGTAAAGCAAGATTAATATGAAAAGGCAAGAAGTCTGCAATAAAACCTACTAACTTAAATCATCCACATTTGTGTACAAGCATTCATATTTAGCAACAGTCCCAAGGCTGAGATTAAAGCTGTTTGGTAGGTTACTTCAAGGCCTTTTTATTGCTAAATCTTATTATGTCTCTAAAATGTAGAAATTAATCACCTGTCATCAAAGCTACAGTGGATTATTGACTTCTAAATGTCTCTACAAAGTGATTCATGACAGAACGAAACAGGAGACTGAACTAGCACTGAAATTCTTTTTGCATGTGATAAAAAGGGTCTATTAAAAGTGTTTGAACAAATGCTGGCTATTAGGTAATCATCACAAAGGATTTTGTTATCAAAACGTGGTGCTTCTTGAATAACCTTATTCAGTTACATAGATTTGCAACAGCAGTCCTCCAGCGGGGAAGTTCTCTGGAGAATTTAGATTGTTCATCTGAGAAGCCTGACATTAGGTAAATTGCAGCAGGATTTTCTAAACTACCTGCAAGCCAGTGATGGCGAAGTGTTGTTTGCACTTGCTCCAAGGTATTTTAACCCCAAATCATGTGGATATTGCAATTCAAAATCATTGGGTTGTGACAGGAGAATTTCTTACAATTTGGATATTTTGCTGTATATTCAGTGTCAGTTTTTCTTTGAAACATGTCAAAAAATACCACGAGGATATACTGCTGAGGGGAGGAACAATCTGGCTTTTGATTAAGTCAAAGTGTGTTTCTTAAAAGATTGATAACGGCCCCCATTCAATTATAGCTATCATGAGGCTGGATAGCTGTGACTGTGTGGTGTGATCTGGGGATGCAAGCTGCATTGGCTGGTGTTACTTGGAGAAGTCTATAGATCCCAGACTGCTCCTGATAAACCTGTGTTTGTCCTACTCAGAGGTCCTTCTGGAAATCAGAAGGGAAGTCCTCAGTAAAGGTGTGCTGATAAACATTTCTTCTCCAAAAAGGGGACCACTAAAACTATTTTCTAAGAAAATCAATATGGAGAACATGGAGATTCTGGACAAATAGCCCAGGTGTTTCGCTATAAATATTAGAAGGCCAGGTTTACAAATGTCTTTGGAAAGGGAATTTTTGAATGGATTTTCAGTTTCCATCAGTCACATTATGGGTCTGCAGAGTGTGCCTCTGTTTTCTGCTTTCAATAGGCAGGGTGCTAGACTGAAGGGTACTTCTTCCCAAAAATTTCATGGCATGTGCTCTCACATTAACTCTTTTCAGGCTGGCAACAAGGGTACCCTAGTTCATCTGTTCCTTACATGCGTTACAAGACAGACTCACTAAATTTTCACTTAGAGTCACTTTGCTGTTTAATACAAGTTAGGGGAAAATGAAGGAAAGATATCCAGCAAGACTGACCATTATGCTATCAGGTATGAGATTGGGGAAAAGAGAGGTTATAATTGCAAAAAATAATGAAACAGCAGGTTTTTTAATCTATGTACAAACCCAGAATTTCTCGCTAGCTGGTTTTAGTACCCCTCCTCTGCAAGTGGTTGGGCATGTCTTAGCTGCTAAAGCCAAGAGTCTTGAGTTCCTATAGTCATCCTGCCTTGTGATGGCTTCCACAGGGCTCAGTAACTGCAACTTCCTCTACCCTTGCTTCTATTTTCCGCATTGATTTTTACAGAAAAATGGTGACATTGATTTGGATAAAAATGAAAATGCTTTTGATGGCACCATGTGGAGTCAGGCAATTTGGGCACTTAAAATGATTACCCTTGTTCAATCTGACCTGCTTAGACGAGGGTTTGTGTGTGCATGTGTCTGTGTTTGTCTGCTTCCCATGTGCTACGAATGGCTCTTTTTGTAAGCCTTGGGGTGTGCAAAGGGTTTTCCCCCTTTGCTCCTTGTCAGCTCGCTGCCTCTGTCCTTACTGTCCTAGCTGGGTTGTTCATTTTGAACTCCCGTGGCTTTGTTGTGAGTAAAAATATTACATGAGACATCCTTAGATGTGCATACAGGCATACTATAGGTTCATGCTCTCTGCAGAGACCCCAGATTATTGATACAGAAAATATAAACAAGTTGCTCCACCTGGACATGTCAGTGCAAGCAAATGCTTCTGTTCTTATTCCTATTCCTCTTTATTTTATCTGATATTCCTATTTTTAATAGTTAAACACAGATTAAAACATTACTGTCACTTAGTTCTTACAAAGATGTTGGCAGTCTTCCCAGCTGATGCACACTGTCAGTAGTCACAGAAACAACTGTGAGAGTCACAGGCATGTTGGTTGGAAGGGAAATCTGGTGGTCAGCTGATGCAAACTCATCTGACGCAAGTGTGGCTGTCACCAATGCTGGAACACATCAGCCAAGGCCGGTGAGTGGTGAAGACCTCTGGAGATGGAGATGCCACAACCACTCCGGGCAACCTGTTCCCTCTAAACAAAGTTTTTTCTTTGATGTCCATCTGGAAATTCCCAAACCACAACCTGTGGCCCCTGGCTTTTGTTATTTTCTGCCACTGACAGAAGAGTTTGGCTTCCTCGTCTTTGTAACTACTCTTCAGGTAATTGAGGGTTGCTGTTTGATCACCCCTTAGTCTCCTCTTCACCAGACTGAACAAGCTCACCCCCTCAGTCACTCTTCATAAACTGTGAGCTGTAGGTCCCTGTCCATCTTCATAGCCCTCTGCTACCACCTTGGGATACTTCTTCAGTTTCTGTATGTCCCTTCTGAGCTGGGGGGCACACACTAGACACTGCATTCTGGGTGAAGCCTCACCTGCACTGCGCAGGGGGGCACACTGCAGGGCACACTCCTCCTCATGCACCTTACTCATGGTGAACTGCGTTGTTGGCTCGTATTAGTGGTGTCTACTGTAAACTAACTCTGCATTAGATATCAGCAGGGCTGTCCATTGGGAGGTTTCACCCGTCTTGTACTGATGTGTGGGGTTATTCACCCGGGCGCAGAACCTTGCAGATTTCCTTGATGAGCTTCATGAGATTTTGTTGGCCCAACCCTCAAGTTTCTCAAAGTACCTCTGGACCAAAGCTCAGCCATTCATCCTGTCAACCACCCTCTTTAAATTCTGTGTCATCATCCATGTTGTTAATGAAGATGTTGAAAAATACAGGCCCCAGTATTGACCCCTGGGGTACTTTGCTTGTTGCTGGATACCAGCCATATGTAGAACCATTGATCACAACCCTTCAGGCATGGCAGTACAGCCTATTTTCAACCCACCTGACAGTACAGCCCACACAATATTACAATTAATATAGAGTAATATATCCTTTGGGAATTTTTTTTTCATTTTAGAATAGATAGTAATACAGAAATATCAACCACTTAAAATGTAGCAGGTGTGGCCAGTGATGAAATCAGAGTCCACGTGGGCCTCATACTATATTCAATGCAGTTTTGGTTAATTTTTGAGCCAAGTAACAATGACACCTTAAAGTGACTATGAATAATCTTTTTTTAGCTTTCAGTTTTTTAAAAAAACATTTATTAGTTGTCAAAATGGCCACCTTGTTTGTTTATTTTTTCCTAGAACTTGGGGTCCAATTAAGGTGAATAGAAGCTTGACTAAACTCCTAGGTCATCCTAAAAATTTTATCATTATTATTTGCAAACACTTTGTGGCAATGCTGTAGAAATGTAGGTGAAAGGAAAAGTTATTAAGATTCAGAGATGACTGACACAGACGTCATAGCTATCAGCTTACTAATATCTGTGGCAAAACTGAGAAATTCATTTTCTAGAAATACAGCCTTCTACCATTTGAAAAAACCCACAATGCTCTCTGAAAAGCCTCATACTGATGATTCCAACTTCTTGTGCACTTTTAGACAGAAAAATGGAAAGATTCTTTGTTATTTTGAATCATCCTCTATTCCTCCTCTTAGAAATGAATTAGGAATATGTTACTGCTTATGTTATGAAGCTATGATTTTTATTTTAACTTGACCTTAACTTTTATTCAAAACATTGTTGAAGAAATTTTTCAGCATAAAAGCTGAGGTGGGGAATTCAGTACTGGCCTACGATTACACAGATGCAATAACATGACATGCTGGTTGAAGAACACTGGCTTTACCTCTTTGCCACAGAGTGGCTAGAGAGCTCGGCCTAAGATGAGCATGCAGCTTACGAAATTCAGAGATGCAGGTAACTGCAGACAGGGACCCTGTCATTATCTCCAGGTGTCTCAAGGTCTTTCAGGCTCTTCAGTAGGTTCTCCTTTCTGATAGACACCCTCTTTTCTTGCTTTTGACTCCCCTTTGCTGTAGATGCCCACAAAATATGAGGGAAGAAGTAGGAAAGAAAACACAAACTCCTCACAAGTGTCCTCTCAGCTCATCTGCAATAGCACACCTATGAGACAGGAAAAAACCCCAGTTATTGGAGGAAGGACTTAAGAAGAGAGAATGAGGATGATAACAATAGTGTGGATGACACCCGACTGATGTTTTCATCACTGGATTGATGTATGCATGTGTGTGTGTATCTGTCAGGGGAACGGGATGTGCCTGTATACCAGGCATACGATTGTACTTAAAATTGCCTGTGCTGAGAAGAACAGGAAATCTCTTTTCAGTGTTGTATGTGAAAATGAGAACAGTGAAAGCTCCTTGTGCTGTGTTCTCTTAACACAAATGTTATTGTTAATGTGTGTGTGAAAAAATGAGACAGGTTGTCGAAAATTTGTTGGACATCTGTGGAAATCACATGTTTTGAACTAATTGGTTTTAACAAAATTCTTGTAAAATACCTTTTGTGTAGAAAATTTAGTCAGATTTTTTGTGATGTTTAATGAATCAGTTGCTGTACAGTGTGTGACTTTCTTGGGAAGAGAATTACGAGTTCAGATTCACAGCCACGCTGTGTGAATAGGGGTTGCTCTTTGGGGCAAAAGTCATTTGCAAAGTTGCACTAAATTCCAAACCTTATTCATGGACCAGATTCTCTATTAATCGATGAAATAAGCTAAGCACTCCAGAGAGCCTTTCAAGCCCTTCACTCTGCATCACTATCTATTTTGACTAAAGAAATAGCTAGGCTCCTATATAACATGATAAACCCTCTAGACCCTGTCTGTCTGAAAGAAGAGGCACGCATCTTTGTAGCATGGGGGACTTCCAAGACACACCTTTTTCCTCTAATCCTAAAATGGCAACTAGGAAAAGGATTTACATGAGAGGCTCTAAATCATAGTGATCACTCTCTAATTCCGGTGTATCTATCTCAGTCTGGGTACAGCACCTTTGCAAAGAGAATCTGCTGGCAGTGCAGCACAAAGGTGCAGTTCATGAATGGCTTTACTGAATGCAATGGTATTATGCTGGTGTAAAATATGTATAAATGAGATCATAATTAGGTTCATTAAATTAACTAATAGCTACCCTAACATCTCATAGTCCCATGGCATCTGGCACTTAGATGCATGTTTTATTAGATAAGTCAAGGGTGGGGTTGTGTTTCTCTGTTTACTCATAGTTCAGTAGTTCAAATGAGAATTTCTGTGAATATGTTGTATATATTTGTGCCCCCTGAGGCACATTCTCCTTTGTTTCCCCTACAGTAACCCACTGTAATATCTCTGGTGTCAGATGAGTTTCTTGTCCAGAGTAGTGGTGTTCTCTGCTGAATACTGGATGTATGGAAAGCAAAATTCGAGCTCTCATCCTTATATTCTTTGTTTTATTTCTTTTCAAGTTAACTTCTTGCTTCACTTTTGGTGGCACAGTTGGCGATTCCCGAATCCTTTTGCAGAGCTAAATTTTCGCTAGTAGCATATGGCTATCTAACAGGTGGAGCAGACACTGTACAAATGAGAATTTGCCTTTGGGTCTTTTCATGCTTTAGCTTCTGTGAATTTGGCTGTTGCATTTACTATTCTAAACTCAGTTAGTTTTTTACTCATCTTCATCCAGCATATTTCTGATGTGTCCGAACAAGTTTAAAAGATGGTTACAAAGTGAAAAGCCCCCACGCACAATGTTTTGTTTCTCCCTCGTCTTACTCCTCCTCCTCTCTGATTATGTTGTTTTGGCTTATGATGACCTTTCCGGCGTGGCAGTACCTTTTCCTGGCCTCCTGCCAAGCAATCTAGGCTCCTTCCTCGATGACTTTCGTCACTGATTTGTGTAAGCTACCTGCCTTGCCTCAAGGGTAGATCACCATTTGGATGCAGTATACTTGCTTTGTGTCCTGCATCTTCAGAGCAGGAAAGGTGGGCAAGACCCTGAGTGTCTCACCAATAGCTCAGAGAAGCCATTGACCTCAGCAGACAGGCTAAATAGGGCGGGTTAAGGACTACTCCACGTTGCTAGACTCATGCCAAATAACCAGTGAATCTGGCCCACTATTTTTATACATGCATACAGCATCAAGCACACTGTTGGGACTTAAGAGACAATAAGATAATGGATGCGTTAAAAATACCTATGACAAATTTAATACAAGAATTGAAATACAGGGTAAGTGGAAAGGTGAAGTGTTGGTGAAAGTCTTAAATCTCAGGCTGACCTTTTTTTTTACCCACAGGACTTGCCGTTGCAACTTCTGCGCTGCTCCATGGTTGCTTTAATTTATATGACTAATGACATGAAAGATGTAAAATCTGTAAAAATACTGTGTTTGGCTGCTTAAATTAAGTTTATGAGTTTTTCTTAAGCCTGCCAAACAACTTAAATATTTCATGGCTTTCACAGGCTACAGTTCTAATATTTATAACTCTTGTGTGCAGATTTCAAAAATTATAATTACAACTCCCAGGATCCCAGATATAGCAGATGTTCAATATTTTGTACGATGTTGGCAGAAATGCTTTTCATGCTCTTTTTGATCTCAGTACCCCATGTATTGTATCTGCTACAACAAGCTGTTGATAAGAGAGTTTATTGTTATTTCCCTGTAAAAGACTCTGTAGGGCAGATTCAGGATGGCATATAAAGGAGAATGAATGGGGTTTCAGCCCTAATGAATAATGAGGAACCCTGTGCAGTGTATTCTTTCAAATGCCGCCCTAGTAAATGACATATAGGATGTCTCTCATCACATAGTTCCACATAGGACTTTTGGAGTTACTGTGACCCTTTCATTTTAGGCTATACATCCTTGCCCTATTCCCCTGTATTGATGGATCATGTCATTTCCTATTCTCTCTTGTATATTCACCCCCATGGTGCCTCTGTTTCCTCTATGAGAGTGCAAGAATAGCCTTATTTGAGTCAGATGCCAAAGCCCATATATATGTTTTAATCAGAGAGCTGATGTGTGAGATAAAATTATGGCACCGACTGATTTTTCTAATGATCTGCTTGCATGAGGAGAAGAGAAATGAGCTTTAAACAGCTGGGCTTGTCTCAACTCTTGCCATGTTTTACTTATATTCCATTCCTTATTATTGTAATTGGGCCTTTTTTCTTATAATCATACTGGGTATGCAGTTAAACAGTTAAACTTCACTGTCACTCAAATGATTGCCCCAAATTTACAACACGATAACTGTCATCACACTCTACCATTTACAGGCAGATTTTAATGCAGTCCACAAAGGCAAAAATAAAAAGAATATCATATTAGTAAGTTAATGCAATATCCTATGGTATTACTGTAAATGCCTAACAGTAGCAAAAAGTAGAGGTCATTATATAAATGAAATTAAGTAATTTTAATTATACAATCATTCATTTAGGCCACAATTAGAAACGTATGAAAGAGATTAAAATTCACACTGTTTTTCAAGAATAGCTTATAAAAAATTCAAATTAGGTACCTGATATGTGTTTTTCAGTATTACCTTAAAAATATCCATGCAAATATAAAAATCAGATTGAAAACATAATGAAACTTGAAAAAAGCATTATTTAATAATATATGGACCTCTTTTATTATTCATGTCTATAGCACAACCTTAAGAAAATTAATATACCATGTTTTCAGGAAGTTATTTAGTTATTTTGTTTGAAGGGTTTGGGTTTTTTTGGTTTGGGGTTTTTTTTTGAGTTGTTCAAACACTGAACAACTCAAACAATGACAAATGTTGCTGGTTTTTGCTTGCAAACAAGGAATCTACCAAAACGGCATTTGTACTACAGATAAAATACAAATATAAGATGGATCCAGTATGTAAACCCTTGAAGCTTAATGAGATTGTCTGGAGCAGAAGATGATGACTATGTAAAAGTCCAAAATGGTGACTTCAGATCAGATAAAACTACTCTGGACGACAATGAGCTATAGGTGATTGTATGGTAGTTAATGTACAGAATGTTTTGTGAATTGAACACTACTACCCAGACAGTATTAATAGATTTAAGGTTGTATTACTTAGGGCATGTTTAAGGGCAATGTTTCACGTACTAAATGTAAGCTGAGTTTAAAAGAGTGATTTCAGTGACTGTGCAGCTAACTGAGGAAGTGAATTTGGTTACCTATTTTGTACTTGTCTGTTAATGAGGCAACACAGAAATCAACACTGCATTAAGCAATTAGATATCTGTAACCGTAGCAAAGCTTTTTAGCACGCTGGTAAAACATCGTTTCACTGTTTTCCCTCACTCATCACCATTTCTTTAAGTCTCTTGGAAGCTCAGTGCATTTATTACCTTTCACATGTATGGAATAGGTGCTCCTGTTGCTTCTCTGAGCTAAAAAACATATTTCCAACTTTTAGTTCTGTGATTTTTGTATCCAGTATTTGTAAAAGAAAAAGATAACTTGTCTTCTGAGCTGGGACCGCTGAGTTCTCCTGCAAACTCTGGGTTACAAAAGCGTTTTTAACTCTGTGTCTCTCCAGAAGATACATTGCCATCCACAACCGATGCAGAGGAGTTACTCAAAAGCCTGTAAAATTAACAGCATAGCCATGGGCAGTGGACTGAAAATGCTAATTAAGGTAGCATCATGGACTGTGGGATGAGGCAAGATTCATTATGTCCTGGCTGTGCCACTTAGTCCAGTTCTAGAGATTTTGTATTTTAATGTAACTGGACCTATGTGTCTGGGTGAACTTTGTTAAATAGTCTGTTCAGAGAACATTTTCACATACTTCTGTGGAGATTAAATGCCTTACAGAAGCCTCTAATTTTCCCTGGACAAAGTTGTTATTTATGGACATCATTAAACCCATGCTTCATTCTAGCAAATCCTATTGTTTCCACATTTCATCTTTGTCCAATTCTAAGTTACAATTTTCAGTTGATTATTGTACCAGACTTGAATTTGCTAGACTGTTCTTTGCCCAGAAGAGAGTTTGTCTGGGATGTCAGAGCAGAAAAAAGTGCAGATGTCTTTAAAAACCCAGACAGTGATTTTTTATACTTAGTATAATAATTTAATACTTTACCTGAGATACAATCTTACACTTTCTGTGGACTGATGTCTTATGTCAGTAAGTGATTAATAGGAGTTGACATTTGGAAAGGAATAAGTCACGTTTTGGGGCTTTCTAGGTTCTTCAAAACGTATTTCTTGTTTATGCACTGAATTTTTAACAGCAAATCTCTCTTTTACTACAAATGTTATGTTAATAATAGTAAACACGTGTGGTATCTGGGAAAGTCTGTAAGTTCTGCTATATCTTTGACTACTGAAAATGTGCAGACATGAAGAATGCTGCCACAGCGTTGTGAAGGAAGGCTCTTCCTTGCACTTGCCATCAAAATGACCATCTGAAATAAAGCCGATACTGCGTTTCAGTAGAGAAAACAATTGAAAATGCAGATTGCATTTCTGTCTCCCAAAGTGTTGTAAGCATGCATGCATCCATTAATGTTTGCGAGGTTTTCTGTCACTTTTTAGATGTGTCATAAAAACAAATCCTTTCAAGAAAAAAAATACTTATTTTCGAGGTGGGCCTTGGTAAATGAGGCATGGGACCGTATTCTGAAATACGAGGCTAACAGGAAACACAGAACAGCTGTCTTACTCATGGAGCATTCTCCATCTTGTAGGCCAAATGTGGACATTTTTCCTATGGAAATACATTGTGCAATTGTATAATAAAAGACTCATTAAAATACAGATGCCAAAAGAAATAATGATTTTTTTAGGATCCATTTCCTGACTTTTGGTGATTTCTCTTTGCAACTCTGAAGTAAAATTTATCATAAGAAAAATAGCTCTCTGAACACTGCCTCCCAAATGGGTGAAGCTGGTGTAACCAGTTAGGCTTGTTTCTTGGAGAGGTATTCAGCCCTTCACAGAACATACTCAATTGTTGTGGAGATTTCACATTCCTTTGCTCTAGATAGTAATTAATCATGATTTTGCAGCTCCTTTTTAATTATGTGATTGATGATTTCTGATACATCAAGAGAAAATGAAACAAATGGAAATCAATTGGAAAATGAAACTGGGAAAAAAACCTCAACACTGTGAGCACCCAGGGTGCCGTGTAAAAGCAGAAGGGGTGGAGGAGGAGGTACGTTGTTACATCAGATAGATAGAATCCTTCTATTATTATAAAGGCAATAGTTAAAAGTTAGAACTGCAGCTAATTAAAGTCCTTGTCTTCTCATGGCTGTAATCCCAGTTTGTGTAGATGAGCTTGTTCCTCACGCCTATGATTACAACATAATGAGTGACAAAGCATTATATGGCATGAGGGACTTGTCTGGAAACTTTAATTATTAATATCCAGGGGTTTTTTTAACATTCCTTCTCTCTACCTTCCTCTTCCACTTCCACTCTGAGACCGTAATGAGACTGCTGTTGAGTGTTAGTTGACTCTGCTCTAACATATTTTCATTGTTAGCTTTAAAAGATATGTTGGGAATATTTATCTATTGTGCCCAGGAGAGGAACTACGTTATATGGTAAAGGGTGAACTCTCTTACTCTGGGAAACAAGATTAATATCTCCCAGAGTGAGAATAGGAAGAGTTTTGTATATGATGAACTTTGGAGAGCAAGTAATAGGAAGCTCATGAATGCAAGAAATTCAAATGGGGCTGTATCCCAGGGAGCAAAAGAGAGGCCAACAGAGTCATTGTTGGCTTGACAATGTGATCCTTAAAGGTAGAGGAGCAGAGGCAGTTCAGGATGTCAGACACATGTCGTGCACTCTGTTTCTCATAGCATCTTTGAGAGAGAGGTGAAGGAAAACAAAAAAAGAGTAGGGGTCACAGAGACCACTGCACACACTGCAGCTAGAAGGCAAGAAAAGGCAGAAGTGCAAAAGGCCATTGGCAGGGCACATTTTTCTATTTCTAAATAGGAGAGTAGAAGTGATGAGCAGCAGGAGTCTCATAGTTGTGGGGCAGTGATCAGCAGGAGGAAGGGAACCAGCTCTGGATGGAATGGGAATCATCAGCTGGCCAGTCAAGCTGTTTTACAGTCTGCTGGGAGGTCTGGCCTCCTCTTTCATCTTCAGGACCTTGTAAGAATAGTTCTGAAAAAAAGATAACTGGACAGAGGGGTTACAAAGTCCTTCTTCAGTTCTGCTGGGACTGCTTTAGCTTGTTTTTTTGTGGGTTTGTTTTGGGGGTTTTTTTGGAGGTTGTTTTTGTGCGTGAGTGTGGGGGGTGGTGGTGTTATTTTTCCTTTCTCCCTCCTCCAAGGTAACCTAAAACCTTGACAGGAGATTTGAATCATGCTTTGGAAAAAGACAGGTTTAATATGCCTATATCTATCTTTATTTCTATAAGCCAGCATGTTCTGAAAGTTCCTGCTGACGCACAAAACTTGTGCCTAGCTTGGAGGAAATTTGATTCAAACCATTCACTTTACTATTGAGATGATATTATCTGTGGTTTCACAAGAAAAATTTCTTTAAATGGCTGTATAAATCTCATAAATGGGAAAACAGTTGCTCTGATTTGTACTTGGTATAACAGCAGATATACTGTGAATAAAGAGATTGCTTTGCGACAGGGCAGATATCAGATCATTGACATTTAACCCAGTGACTCTTGAGCCTAATAGGAGGTCATTGATGAAAACACATTTGGTAATTTCAGCTTATCTTCTTTCTGATGGAAGCTTGTATCATCCAAAACAATTACACATATGCCGTGTGTACATGCACAGCTGGCATAAAGTTACACACGAAGATGACTCTGAGAATACTCTAAATTGGAAAAGTCTACAATAGCAATAAAACTTTATCATTGTGTGTCATTGGCCTAGTGCTAATGTTGGAGGCTATTTGAAGGACTGGAAGACTCAGGGGATCTGTAATAGGCAGAGAAGTCTCTCATCCATAACTCACAGTTTCAATCAGCCCAGGTCAGCTGCAGACAAAAGTCGTCACTTGATGCGTATCTGTAGTAGTCAGCGTACGATGAGCTGATGTTCTTTTGGTCGCGCAAAAAAACCCCCATCACCAGTAAGCCAAATGCTGCTTGGGTCACCCATCTGCAGACGTGAACAGTCCCACCACAGTCAGAGGGACTGCACAAATAAGGCCACTGAAGTGTGGTGTTAAGGGTCTCCGCAGCTGGAGTCAGGGCAAACCCCACAAAGCCAGGCTTTGACAGACCTATGGCTCCTGCCTGGTTCTCTGAGATCCAGCAGCTTGGGAGCTACTTTTCCTGTGACTGGAGCAGTTCTTGCAGCTGTCTCCAGTGTGGAGTCTTAGTGTTTGATGGAGATAAGTTCCCCTTCTAAACTTGTCCTTAATGCAGGCACAAATACTGATTGTTTCCTGCCTGAATGTAAACTCTAGAAGCTTAGTAACTTTAGAACTACTACTTGTCAGATGAAATTTGATCGAAACTGCCAGTGTCTCCAGACATGTAGAGGTCTGGGTAGCAAGGACTCACACTGATATGCAGATTAGATAGAACATTCTTCTGTTGGATATTGAAATAAAACCTGCCCATTTCACAAGACTGGAAGTATACTGGCAAGGCACAGTAGGAGAGACTGAACTTCTCTTGATTTTGTCAGGCCTTTCTGTCACCTGTAAAGATGTTTTTCCTGTCATTTAATTCAAGTGGAATTGCATAGAGGGACACTGGGTTCCTCTCAGCGGGAAGTAAACGTGAGGTGCAGCGGTTTCAACTGACTTGTGTCACTTTGCACGAGAGTAAGAAAGCGTCCAGCTCAGCTGATAAATGGTGTCTGCAAGCTGATGCAGTTTCTTCAAGCCCTTCAAGGCAGACTGCTGGTATTTACCCTCCAGCTTTAATTCTGGGGAAATAGGACTGGAGAGATAAGTTGAAGTCAGAGGAATGGGGTGGGAAGATCAGTGTAGTGGGGTACTGTATTGTGAAGCTATCGGGTTTCTTACAGGTCACTTTGACTCTTCACAGTGGCAGGTTTTCTGATTATTACAATGAAATAACCAGAGCTGAATAGTGTCTTCTGAAATTCTCTCAACTGGCCAACAGTTGTAAAAAACAAAAATAGCTAATAGCTGGTGTGATGACAGAAGCCAGAGGTAGTATTGTAGCTAAAGACAGTGAGAAGCAACAAAGCAGAACGAGTAGGAATTCGTAAGAGGCTTGTACCCAGCATTTCTTGAGGTGCAAAATATAAAACTTGAGCTAGATGGCGGCAGCATTATATGACTTGCTTACATTATGCTAACCTGGCATTTTGATTAAAGAAGGTGGCATAGAAAGTGAGTTTGGAGAAAAAAAGATTTTGGAGAAAGTTGCCACTTTGCACCTGGCAAGAGGGGTTTGAATTCAGCTCACAACTTGATAGCTAAACGTAGACAAACAAGAGTGAGGTGTCTGAGCTTCTATTATAAATTGTCACTACACTCAGTGGCCTCTACAGTGATATCTAATGTCTTTTGAGACACCTCAAGGTATTTTACCAGTCCTTGGCTGTCTCTCCATAAGCGTATGGGTCTCCCACAGGTCCTGTGCCGTATCTGCCAATCCCAAGCAGTTGTCTTGAGCTTTGTATGGTGTCCCCAGGCACCTATGTTTAAGGAAATACATCAATCGTTGTCCTCCACTGAACACCTTGGGAGCCTTGATACCTAGCTCACGTGTAGATACCTAATTTAGGTGGCTACAGCTGGGAGCTGATTTCCACCCCAGATGTCTCTTTACAGAAAACCAGGCAAGCACTTTTCTTGGAGCTAGGAGTGGGTTTGGGAATTTCCCTGCTAGGGAGTCCAAGGGAGAAAGGGAGCGTAGTTTAGTTGTCAAAGAAACATCACTTGGTGATATTTACATGGGCAAACTGAGGATGTGATCTCTTGTTGTGAGTAAGCTAATGCCATGTCAAGCTTCCTCTGAAAGGGGCAATCCTTGTTCCCTGGCCCTGACGGTGTCATGGGCTTCTCCTTTTTAATTTAAGTGAATTAAATGACTATATCTACAGGGTGAATTCATTCAGCAGGCTGAGAGGACCAAAACCAGTATTTTTTAAAATTTCATACTTTTCAGAGTTTGTTTTCCACTGGATCACCATGCAGTGAATCAACTCACCCTGCAACCACTTGGTTATCCAGAGGGAGAAAAAGAAGGAGGAGGAAACTGCAGGCTTTCCTGCAGCGCCTTGGACATTTTTTTGGCTTAACTGTAGTGTTAGCATTGGCCTAAAGTCACTGGGACCAAGGAAAAACAACTTATAAGCAATAGATTTACCTAGGTGTTATGTGTAGTTATTGCATTTTCCCAAATTCATTCTTTCTTTCATACACAGTCAGTATTTATCACATGGGAAACACTACCTCTTAGAGATGCTCAGGAAGGCATCTATTTTTGCACAAGTTGTTGAGGAAGCTGGAGTGTGTGTGTGTCTTCACTTCAGGATGAATCTGGCATGCTTGAACCCACTACTTCCTCCTGGTGATCATACCATCAGATATGTATATTATGAAGACAAATATTTTAAAATAAATGCCTTTTTTTTTGTATTAACTGCTTAAAACATCAGTGAAATATTTAATATATTAGGTAATTTCTTTTAGTAGTTTAAAGGTATTTTTAATGTTTTCTGTAAAGCTCAAATTATATCAAAATTATTTTGTCTTTTCTATGTATGTTCCCGTCTTCATTCTGGCAGTATCTAAAGTATTTAAGAATACAAACAGCAAAACATTTTTTCCCCTTCTTCTTTCCAGGTCTTGGGGCAAATAGCTTCGTTATGTTAAGATGCTTGTTTGTGTTTTAAGTGTTTTGTGAATCTGTTTGAAGAAAGTATCAAAGGAAACCTGAATAAATGAAAAATGATTTGATGTAGCAAAAGGGCTCTAATGGTTGTGATCTGTGTTTGTGTGTCTAACCAAAGAAAGAAAAAACAAAGGAAATGAGATGAAGCCAATAACTCTCTGCTAATGTCTTCGTTTATGTATCAATATCTTTTTTAATGAAAAATCAAAGCTGCTATTGCAGCTGTAGGAATAGGGCTTTTGGGGGACAAAAGGAAAATGTGGAAATCAACATTTCTTTTTGGAGAATATTTTAGGAAAAACAAACACAAATTTAAAATTCAGTGCTAGTTTTTAAGTGCACACTTGGGGACTTAAAAATTTCCAAGGTAACAAACATTTCTCCGCATTCAGATAATTTTATTATCTACCTATCAATCAAACTTTGGAATCAGACCGCTCAGTAAAGAATGTTTGCAAAGATAAATAAAGGAACAGTGTTGCTTTCATCACAGTCTGAGGTGCAGAAAATACAATCCAGGCTTGAACATATAAGAAAGGAGACCTTCAAATCTGTTGTAAAATAATTATTTTTACTGCAATTTATAACTCCTTCTCCTTTTTTTTTCTTTCTGTCTAGATAACCCACTGCTTTTACAATATGTTGATCCCTTCATGTGTTAGAACATAGCTGAAGAGTAGAGTTATGCATATTTTCATCACAGTGCTCTGAAGAACTCTTTTAATCATATTTTGTTCACTGGCTTAGGGAAAATTTCCATAATCTTTGTTGTTAAATTGATATTTGATAAATTGGTAATCATGGCTATCTTGATTAAAATATTATTAAAATACTCTTCAAAGTAGGGAAAAATATGTATATTTTCATGGCTTACATTGCCTATACATTTTAAGATCATTTAACAGGAAATCGGTTTCACCTCCTGAAAAATCCTTGGTAATGTATTGCATATTATTACACATCATTATGCTCAGCTGTACAGGTTCATTATAGGCATGGAAATCATGGGCACTTAAGATCCCCAACATGTTCAAGTGCACGGCTCTCGTCATGTACAGAACTGCATGGGAGTGGACTGTACGAAACAATATGAACCTATGAAGTATGACCTAAGGCAGTGGAAGAAGCTTGTTAATTGCAGGTGGTCCTTGTGTTCATCTCTCCCTGGTCTTACAAACACTTAACTATACAAACTAGATGAGTTTTAGAGGAGAGTTTGAGAAATCCAAATTTTGGAGTAGCCAATGCCATCGAGATGAGGAAATAGAAGACCCCGTTATGCATCCGTAGCTTTGTTAGTTATTTTGGGAGAGTCTATCCATTGCTGCTTCTGTAGCCACGTCTAAATTAGCAAATGAAACTGGCCTTGATGTTGCATCATGATTCCCACCCACAGGGCAATACACACCTCTCCTCTTCCCATGCCATACCAAAAGCTCCAAAGTGATTATGTCTGTGATACTGCTCTCTCACAAAACAGATGTGACCATCGCTTTGGAGAACTCTGCTTGGGATAGATGAAACTCATGATTTTAATGATTCATTGTGGACAAGGCTCAGCCACGTGTTGTGGTTCCATTAGCTGTCATCCTCCTGACAATGGCTTTTGTCCTGGACCTCCTACCAGTCTTTGGGTTCCTGGAGTATTTTCTCTGAGCCAGTCACACAGTACTCTTTGGCCGGCAGGATGATCAAAGACAGGTGAGAGATGGGAAGTATGTGGAAAAAAGGTGAGAATCCCTTAAACTGAGAAACTGAAGGGAGTCCTAGGAAGTAGCAGGGAACAATTTCTATCAACTCAACTGAAAATAAGTTAGCAAACTAAACATTGAAGTTCCACTTGACCTGAAACCATCAACAACAATGAAAGCTGTGTACTCACTTTATAGACTATGCCCTTATACACAATATTCTGTATGGAAGCTACTGTATCAGTCACATTGTAAAAGACCTAGATCAACTTAAAAAAATAAAACCCAATAGAATGATTACAGCCGCTGCATAGAATGACAAGTATTATCAACAAAAATTAATCAGGCGCATCTTTTAGTGAACTCAATTAATAATGTGCAACAACAGGGTCTCTTTTCTTAAGATGAAAATTAATTAGTGGAGGGAAGGTCACTTGGAGATGCTGACATCACTCATCAGAATGCTCTGGCAGCTCTAATTATTTGTCTTCCAGGCTTGGGTGATCAGAAATTATTGCAATACCTGAGCAACATTTTGAAAAAGCTTTGTGCATGGCTCTTTTAATTAGACCTGGTATTTGATTAATGCAGTGGAAGCATTTAGATCAGCCTCTTATCATTGAGTGACTTAGAAGTTTTAGGGAACTATACCGTGCAAGACAGGGTCACTACAGCAGATTTTTAATAAAAACCTAAAAAAAAAAAAAATCAGCTTTAACAATTTAAATGAACATATATGTCTTTTCCATCCTTTACTTGATCATTACCTAGAATGAAATTACATATTTTTTAGCATCAAATGAGGTAAACTGCACACTGTGTAAAAATGTAATTTGTGTGTGCATAATAATACATGATTTACATATATGTATATAAATTTAAAAGCACCTGCTAAATTTGTGCAAGTTGGATTTATATAAGATTATAGCAAAGCAGAACATTGAGCTACACTATGCAATCTATATTGCATTGACTTTTTATTTATTTTGTTTTTATTTATATACAGAAACACACACACTTGTGTGTATGCATAAATACATAAGAATGATTTCCAGTTAGAACTGTGTAAATAATTTAGAGCAATTTTCAAAGTCTTTGAGGCCAGGCATTGACTCTAGTTCTACTGAACCTATCTGCTGGTACAGGCCATACAGGCAACAGAGTATTAGGCAAACTCAAAGAATGTGAATATTATTAAACGCCATAAACACAATAATGAATAAATAAAAAGATTACACAGTCAGAATAAGAGAACAGTACTAAAAATAATATCATCAGATTTCACAATTAAACAAAAAAAAAGCCACCGCGGGCACTTAGGAATCACAAATGCAACTAGTAAATGGCAGCTGTCTCCGAAGACCTGCTGGTTAGTCTGGAAACGCAACTTGCTTTTTCTATCCATGGCTCCTCTCTGGCCAACAGATCTAATTATTTCAAAGTGTTCCTAGAGCAAGTCTGAGCTTCTAATCTACTGATTGTTATATGTACTCAAAAATGTGTGAAATATGTTGTTTACTGTTATAATCTGTTTTTTTTTATTAATCAGTTTTGATTAGGAATGAAGTTTAAATGTAAAGCATATACAGAATACCATTTCATAGACAAACAAGAAAGCAAACCAATAGTATATTTTCCCCTTGTTTTTAAAACAAAATAAACTCTCAAATGAGCAAAATTCTGTGGATGTTAATGTAATCGTTCTGGTTGAAAACTAGATTTGGCCCATTATGTTGCATTTTCTCTCTGATTTCCTCCCAGCATGGTTTTATTATGACACGGTTTTAAATCATAAACTTATTCACTCTAAGAGACTGTAAAATAGAGTAATCAATTTTTATTTTTGATGTATTTGGTTATTTACAGCTTCATTGTCCAGCTAGGGAATATACAGCACTGATATACCACCACTGACTTCAACAGAATTACACCCTTTTATACTGAGGCTGAATTTGGCAATAACAGCTAAAAATGAACATAACCAGAAAAGGTAATAAATTGTAATTTCTCATAAAACCCTGTGAAATAAATTGCCTGGAATCTCCTATTACTTAAAGTTCTAAAAAGATTATATTGTACTGTATCAGGTAGAGTTTGTTAGTATCACCCAGATGGTAAGTGGCCTAGAAATTACTTTCTGGGTGGAAGGGATCATATCCTGGTGGAAAAGATCATATCCTGAAAAATCATATCGAAATATTTTTGCAGAATAACCTTAAGATCAGTCAAGACCACAGAGAATAGTTTACCTTGAAGTTTATGTTGTGGTAAGTCTGTTTTGTTTCACTTGCCAGTTGAGCTGACTTTCAAGATGAAGGGGTGTGCTTCTGTTGCTGGGACTGGCAAAATTGTTCCAAACATTGATTTCTCATTGCCTGCCAAAGCTATAATCATAAAGCAAGTATAGTACTTCTCTGCAGCAAGGTTATACTAAGGAATAGATTTTAGTGAGCTTTTAATTTAGTTTTTGTGGTCAAAATTTAGTATTGAAATAAAGTCTCATGCTACTAAATGAATACATATTGAAAATATCCAGAAGATTTTCAGATTGAGCTAGTGCTTTGGATTTTATTTTCTATGAGGGAAGAAGCTCTTTCTGGTAATTTTATTTAGGCTTACAATGCATACAAATTGGGAACAGCTGTTTGGCTTTTTAGACAATGTCCTGGAAAATTTCATACACACTTATGAGGCAAATTCTGGAAGATTTCATATTCAATGATGCAAAACAAGCATTCTTTTTTTTTACATCACATGGCCAGGTGCTAAAAAAGATGTTAAGATGTGTTAAAAGTTATCTTTGAAAGAACAGAGCAAAGCAAAGAAAAATGTATCAAAAGAATACAAGCTAATTTCTCTTCACTTATAATTTTGGGCAATTTAAGATTGATCCTTGACTTGTGAACCAGTTAATCACTGGGCTTACCTGAATTTCATTGCTTTGCTAGTCCAAAGAATGTGTTTTACTCTTTGACCAATTTTAAGTTAATGTAGTTCTCCAAGTATTACACAGTCACACCTGTTTGCATGAAACGTGCTTCAAATTTATGGGTGGAATTCATCACACCCAAGCAGGGATATGATTTAGTTGCTTACTCAGAGGAGTCTAACGTCATGCGAAATCCCCTGTGGTATCTCCTCTGCCTCCAGCTGCTGTTCCAGCAGATTGTCGCACCTGTACCACAACTCTTGGCCCAGGCAGATGCAGACATTTAGGGTACCCTCCCTCAAATGGTACTAGGTTTCTCTGCTAAAGCAACCCGATCACTCTCCAGCTGTCATGGATGACAAATTCAGCATCTTAGGATGGACAGGTCTAGCCTATGTGACCATCTGTAGTAGATTTAGGCACTTTGGTAAGGCAATGGGTTCTATCCTAAGGTAAGTGAATGAATCTGTTCCTTGAAGTGACTGTTTCTCATCATTGACTTCAGAGCATAGGTTAGATCCCTGGCAGTTAGCTAAAGTTACATGAGGTAAATCCCACACCGTATCTATCTATTATTTTACTGTACTTGGGATCTGAACTTGAAGAGAATGAAAACTCACAGCAAATGCTGAAAATATATGAAATTCCAACACAGTTTGACACTTCAGAATAAATCAGTTATGGAAATCTCCTTGAGCTGCACACAAAACAATGTCAGGTCCTTGCAAACTCAGATAGATTTTATGGCAGTTCTGTTTAGCAGTTGTTTCCAGTCATTTTGTGTTTAGAAATACATTGTATGTCTTTATTCATTTGTAGCTCTCATTAATTTCTTTTCTTTATCACTTATCACTGAAAAAACGAACTCCTAGGACTTTATAGCTAAATATTGCTGTCAGTTTACTTAGCGAAATTCTGGGATAATATTAATCTAATTTACAACAGTAAACTAGAGAACAGAATTTAATCTCAATAAGTGGAGAACTTCATAGGCACATGCCAATAAAAAATAAATGTACGAAAGTGAACTGGAGTTAGTCAAACACTTGGGTTCATTTCACAATCCATTATTACAGTTAGATTTTTTCCCCCCATATTTTGATGTTCATGAATAGATAAATTTTATAGAAAACCATACTTGCTGAATTTTTATGAAAAATAGCTGTGTATAAAATATTGTTCCTTCCAGATTTTGATATGTCATAGCTCCATTTGCCATATATTTATATGAGTGTACATTTTGATGCTTTCTTGAAGTAAGAATCTATGAAGTTTTTTAAAGGACTGGCTTTGCTCATTGTTTAAAATGAGTTCCTTTGTACCAGATGTCTGGTGCAATTTATGTTAATGTTAATTAACAATATTTGAAGCAAATCATGATAAATAGATACCCCCCCAAACATTATGCATCTAGTTGTCTAAATAATCTGATGAGTAACGAATCAAATTAGTGTAAGCTTTGCCAGTGTTGAGACATAGGTCTTTATTAGAAAAAGTATACATCATTCCAGCTGCGATATTTCTTATGTTTATTATTTTGATCAAACCTGAATCACAAAATTACTCTAAAGAAATCTACTGCCTTTGGAAACACCATTTATCTCTGATTCTGGAGGGTAAGCTTTATGTCTTCTTGCAAATACAAGATTAAAAGAACTCTACATTTAAAAAATAATTCAAAGTACTTTGTTTTATACAAACCCTTTGTTAAAAGGCCCTCAGCTTTCATAATAACACTAAAATCAGATTTTACCATTCAGGTATAAATACATAGAAGTCTCTTCTTGAACTGCTTTAGCAACATAACAATACTAAGAAGCTAAATTTTTATGCATTTTGATTTTGACCTCCATACCAAATGCTAACTGATAGACAAAGGGAAAGTACACCCATATATATTAAAGTTGTCAGTATTACATTTTATAACGATGAAATAAATATTAGACGAATTCCTACCACCCGTTGTTTAGCTATATGGGGCTCAGCTGTGTTGCTTCTAACCCTAACTACATCACTTCAAATTACCAGTAAATTAACAGAGTAACACTTTCAACCTCAGAGCAGATTTGATCCAAATAGTCTTTAAATGCCATTTCTGTTCCTATTAACCTAAAGATCGGCATAGCAGATATTTTCGTAAGGCTGCCCAGCAATACAGGGCATTAATGGCTAAGTTGTGACAGCACTTTTCATGATGATTTATGATTCAGTGTTTAACTTGATTACTCTACTGCTGACTCTGAATACTATTTCAATTAGTGCACAGAAGGTCACATCACAAATATTCCTCTATAATCTATTCCTATTAACACTAATACACAGAGTAACCAAATCTTTTCACCCTTGTTGATTCAAATCATCCATAGCACTAACTGCAGGCTTGTTTACCAGTTTACTGCTCTGGACACATCCGAAATGGTAATTTTCAGTCCTTTGAGTATCATTAATAGCTGTACCATGACATCGTGAATAAAGCATCCCTCTGTTGCTGTGCGTGCATTAATAATTATCAAAGGTGCAGATATTTTAAACGGAAGGTACACTTTCAGAAAGAACTCCCATCTAAATCATTGTTTCACAGCTAATCATGACGGGGAAAATAAGGGGAGTTAAGAAACATAACAGGAGAGGTCAGTAAGTAAAATTCAGGATGATGCAAAAAGCTAAAACACTAGGGGTAGGAGGCTCAGTAAAGATGGGATTTGGGAGCCTTATTTTGCCTGGTGGGTATCTAGCACTTTCCTGCATACACCTCTGATGTTATGGGCAGTAAATGAGGAGTGATTGAAGCTTGGAAACCTAAAAAGGGAAGCATGAGAAAGCTAGTCAGCTCAGTCAGAAACCTTGACTCACCTGGGCTTGCTCACAGCTGCCTGCTGCCTGACTCTAAGAGTCTTGAAGTACTTTAGTGCCTCAGACTTCCCTAGGAGAGGCCTGACGGTGCTTCCAGTTCTGCTTCTGGCTACCTCGCTTTTGGCAGGATGGGTTGTCTTCTATCTGTTTCATATTTAAGCTTTGTTGGGATCAGTAAATCGAATTTTTCTCATACCATCTTCTCCAAGGGGCGTGCATCAGTGGACATTTTTAACAGGCAAAGGTCAGTCTCTACCAAAACCATAGATATAGCTGCTGCCCCATGTTCTTTTGAAAATGTAGCCAGTGGATTTGGTACTATTATTTTAATAGCTCAGGGGTTAAAGGGCTCAACTAAACAGTAGGAAATTAAAGTGCAAATTGTGTGTCTGCCACAGAGAATGCAAGAAATGCCCCCTCCCAGCAGGGTATCCTCTTTGACAAGCTGTGGAGAACAATTTCCCCCCAAACTTCAACCATCCAGGTATTACATCTCTCTTCTGAGTTAGCTCCCCTCATAGCCAAGAGAAACTGTGAGGGCAACGCATGCCATGCTAAAATAATTCCCAGGTATTTAGTGTCACTGTAGGTGCCTAGAGGTGTCCTACCCTGGCCTCTACCTACTGCTTCAGTAGGGTGCAGGTCTCCTGTGATGCAGCTAGAAGGCAAGAAAAGGCAGAAGTGCAAAAGGCCATTGGCGGGGCACATTTTTCTATTTCTAAATAGGAGGGTAGAAGTGATGACTAAGTGATGCCTATGCTACTCCTGGTAGTCCTGTATGCTTTGAATCCTCTGAGACACTTCAAATGTTAATGGACACCATCCCACTTAAGAATCCTAGCTTTTGGTTGTTCCACATTCGGTGAGATGATGGGCTTTGCAGAGATGATAGAAGTTCTCTAGACTAAGGTCTGTGTTACATAAATGATGATATTTTTTACTGAGCAGAAAAGGGAACAGAATTCCCTGATGTCATGGGCAGGGCATTAACTGAGCAATAGGGTGGGACTACTTCCCAGCTCCTGCTCCACAGGCCATTTATGCATCTAATACAAGTTGATATGATGTTAGCATCAAGTAGGATTAGACACCTTTACAGAAATAACTTGGATTTCTAGCCTTTCAGGAGTTTTAAAAATACAAATATTATTAGTGTTGATTTGAAGAATAAATTCACAGTCTTATTTCTTGAAAAAATTTTTCTTATCTGGGGACAGACCATGCTTTAAGTTGGCTGACTTTAGTGGACGTGACTGCATTAAAGCTTAAATTCAGATCAGGAATCCACTTTTAAAGTCAGTATCCAAATTGTTCCCACTTTCTGTGCTGTGGTTGGTATTGCAGAGCAGGTTTAGAGTGCATGAACTGGATTCCCTTTTGGATGAAACCAGCACAAAGGATGTGATCTAGCAGCCACCTAATGAGCTCCAGCTGCTAATTTATGTTCATCTTGTGGACCAAATTAGAACAAGTCCAAAGTAAAATCCCCCCCAGACATTTCTGTGTATGTCAGGTCCTTAGTACCAGCTGTTTTGCTCTAAAGACATTGCGTGCAGGACAAAACAACGGTGTCTTTAGTCATTAAAAACCCAAGTACAGTACCTGAATTTAGTAGCTAACACTTTGATTTGTTAGCAATGTATACACTTGGAAGGTAATAAGAGTGTTTCAAAATTGAATTAAATTATTTTGTTATTACATTCATTATTTTATAGGTAAGTTTCCTTTTTTTCTTTCCCCAAATATTGCATTCACAGCTAGCTTACACAAATCTGTTGTTAATTTGCACACAGATGTCACTCTCTGCAGGACATAAAAACAAAGCAGAGATAGCCAGCAGTACTATTTGTTGTGGCATCGTACTTACAGAAGCAGCCTGGCTTTCATGTGTGTTTTCTATAAAACAAAAGCAAGCTCTCCAGACAGAAAATGTACAAAGCTCTGATTTGCTGTTCACGTATATTTATGTAGATAACTATTTATTTGCTTTAGTGCATGTGCTCTTTTTCAAAAACAGAAAATTGCTGAAAATTGAAGACTTGGATTTGTTTCTAGAACAATGGTACTGTTTCCCACTGTGTTGCAAAATGTGCTTGAATACAATTTTGGACAATGGTTTTTGGAGGAAGAAAATGGTGACTTTTCTTTTCCAAGTTTTATCATGCTGAAACTTCCAGCAAACATTCTGAAATGAACCATGATGGCAACCTTTTTTCTCACATGGCTGGTGGGAACTGGATTGAGTAGCTTACATGGACATCTGAGAGTTGTAAGAGAAGAATTTACTTTCAAGAATTACTGCTTGGGAATAGGTGTCTAGTGGTGACTTGCAGACAGAGGTTTATAATAGTCATCTATTGACTTATACCTCTGGTGAAATCCAAGTAAGCTTAGACAAATTTATTTTGTCTACAGGTTTCTATCTAAATCTACAGGTAACCTATATAAATAGCTTGAACTTCCAGCATCTAAGGATGCAGAAATATAGGATTGTATTAATTACTGTGTAGAACAACGTTACCTTATCTATATTGTAAGAATTTTGTCTCTACTGTAATCAGTGTGAATGATTATATGACAATACAAACAGCACCATTGTCTTGTATTTCACCCCTGATATTTGTGATTCTAGTACAAAGTACAAGACACTTGGAGAAGTATTAAAGGAATAGTGTGCTTTAAGAACTGCAGAAACCGTAAGAGTAAAGCTCTGCCCTTGTGTAAGAGTTTTCCCCTGATGCACCGAGTACAAATACTTAGGGATATGTGCAATGTTCTTACATGCCTGACTCAAATATTACATTACTCCATTCATTATTCCATTTTAGTTTTAGCGTACAGTTCACTAGGCTTCTTATAGACAAGAGGGCCTAGATTTGAGAGGGAGCCACTTGTAGGTACACTTGAGTGTTCGTGACATGATTTGCATATATTAAAGCATCTCTGGTAATAATGCTGCTTATGAACTGTCACAGAACATACTGTGTTGCAAGTTGTAAATTGTGTTTTGAATTTCTGTCCAGATTGATAAGATTCAAGGACTAATAATGTTTTCTTCATGACATAAAAATTTGATTTATTCTTCTATATTAACCTTTTCTTCCTGTGATAAATATAAAAGGATACCAGTAACAAAAAGTCTTTTACATCTTTGTTACCTTCTGTGAACTCCCTTATTGTTCAAATTTCTATTCTTTATTGTAAGAAATGTCCAAGTGAACTGAAAAAGGACAAAACTCTACCTAAAAATCACCTGTGATAATTGCAACTAAATGACAGAACTTAATTTCCTAAAATAATCACTACAGTAGTTCTCAAATGACAATGAAAAAAAACCATAAAGAAACCAACATTCATCTGTTTCTTGCTCAGTGTGAATTCTCAAATATCTTCAAATAATTCAGCATTGCATGTGATATGTATCCAAAAGCAGTATTTGTAAATACATCTATAGGAAAGGAATTGGTGTTTACTGGGGTAAGGGAAGCCTCATTACTTCTAGTACTTAAGTGAATTTGGGACCACTCCTGCTGCATGTAACAAAAATTGCTGGTCTTTTTAACTTGTATTTAACATCTAAAGTTATCTTTATGGAAGGTCGTATTGGTTCTTTAAGAAATGGACCGACATTTTCAAATGTCAAAAGTGGTCTGAATCAATGCAGAAGAGAGGGAATGAGATCCAGAGAAGGGCAGGCTGGAGGGAACATGTGCAGAGGTGGACAGAGGAAGGAGAGTTTGATAGGAATAAAGAGAGAAAGGACGGGCACGGGTAAAGCCGGAGACAAGCTGTGGGTGGACATTAGCAAGGATGGGGAAGGAAAGCCTGTAAGCGCTAAAGGCTGCTTCTCTCCAGAGCCTGAAACAGAGTAGCTGAGTTGCCACATCCCTCAGTTGTATGGGAAATGGCTGCACAACTGACAAAACGGGCATCTCACTCCCACTGGAGTCTAGTTCACAAGGAAGAAGAGTTTGTTTTCACTCTTCATGGTTTTGTATGATGTGTTTCCTGGCTTTGTTCATTAGTTCTTTTTCTTTTTCCTTCCTTTCTTTATTGTTTTATTTTCTGTTTCATTGGGAAATTACGTACTGAGGGTATGGTAAATTTGGAGCTTCTTTATTGTACGACCTATGCACAAAGAAATATATGATATAGTTTTCTCAGCTATAGTAAGTTACTTGTAACTTCCAAAGTAACTTGGAAATGAGCATCGTTGAGTTCCAGAGATGTAGAATTGGCAAGTGATATTAACAGTTGCTTAGAAACTTGCTTTCCTCACATATTTGGTGTTACACAAATCCATTGACTGGTAGGTGGCATCAGGAGGAGAAGGACTTTGGGAATTGCCAATGTTCAAACCATTTTAATGACCCTCAGCAAGGGTGCTGAATTAAGGTTACACAGGTACCTTGCCATTCCTTAAATCTTACATGAATCTTCAGGAATGAATTTTTCTGTGACCCACTTTTTGTAGGTAATTATCCTTTCTGTTGTTTTTTTCTAGTGCAGGGAATACCCCAGCTAAGATTTCCATCCTGAGATTTGGTATATCTGTTTCCAGTCATCATTACAACCAGGAAACAGTGAGAAGCATGAAAATTGGTTTTGGAAATAGTCGACTTTCTCAAATGTTAGGTATTCACCAGATTTAACTTTTAAACAAAGAAACACAATATTTTCACTTATCTGGCTTCTATTGCTTATAACTAAAACTAAATAAATGCATAATCCAGCGAACAGTGAAAAACTTCCTTCCACAACATGAAAATCACCTCTGCCAGCAATTTGATTGTGTCCTAGGGATATGCAGAGATGGAATTAAAAGGAAAGATCCTCTATCAGCTTCTTTTTGTTTGTGTATTGTTTGTCACCGGATCCGTTTATTAGCTTGGAGATAATGTGACAGTTGACTCTCGCAGTAACACAGCACTCATTAGTAAGCTTGACAGGGAGGTGCCGGCAGCTACTTGAGATCGTATTTTATCAGTCTTCATGGCTCATTTGGGAGGCTCTAGGCACTGTGATCTGCTCCTAGTGCTCACTGGGACAGGGGCAAGCAACCACGAGTACTTCTAAGAATGAGGACTTGAAGAAGTTCTGTGTGACGAGATACCCTCAGTCAAAAAAAGTAGTGCTGACTTAAAAACTCCACAACTTCTACCTGACAGATTTGATGTCAAATGTTAGACACTTGTATAGAGTTTTTAATGTAAATTTTCTAAGATTTCTATACATCTTAGGATAGTTATTTGCAGAATTCACTCGAAAAGAAAAATTGAAAATGTGGGTACAAACATTAATGCCCCTCTTGAAACTGTATCGTCAATCAAAAGAAGCAGTGACAATACTTCACAGATTTCGGTGTTTGCTCTCTCTTGGCTTCTCTCATATTTTTGGTAGATTATGATCATTTTGAAGTAATTTAATTCTTTCTTTTTAATTTTAAGACGCTATTGATTAGTAGCACTATGATTCAGTACGGTGATGCCAATCCCCAAATTAAAAGATTTTGAATCGTTCCTTCCATAGATATTAAACTGTAGTAAATAACATGAGATAAAATAGCAATAAAATTCAGTAGTTCTTCTTTCATCTCTGCATGTTAATCTTTTCAGGGGCATTAGAATCATGTTTTCAGTGCCCCTGGTAAAGACAGTGACATATTCATAAAATACACACAAACTAAGATTCTAATGTATTTACACTGTTCAAGAATGAATACTTTGGGTAAAAAATTAACTATTACAGGATTCATGATAAAATCATGACTCTTGGCAAAACTGGTGCCTGTTGTATGTACTAGTGAAATATTATATGTTGATACAGTTTTCTACCGCTGCATGTTACTAATGTCCCCTAGATTATCAGCCGGGGAAACAGAGTGTCAGCTTTTGTCATGCAAGAAGAAATGTTTTAATCTGTTTAGGAGGTTGGTGCAGTATGAATTACTGAGATACCATATGTCCTCTGAAACACATGGCAAATTCATCTTGCCTGAAGAACAGCGACTGAAAAACACTTGGTTGTGTGGTCTGATACCAGGCATAAAAAAAAATTAAAAAAAAAAAGACAAAAAAGCCTTTATGTTTATGTATCATCTTTAGAAATAAATTTCATATACTAGTTAAAAATGACATTACAAGAGTAAAGAATGTGTATAGGGCAATCTGACTTAACTCATTAAAATCCTTTTTTTATCATCTTGAGATTTATTTCACTTTTTTGAATACCTTATCCATACATAGTTTGTTTATATCTGCAAAATAAACAATTTTTTTAAAAAAGATTGTATCATCTCTGTACCAGGCAATGACCAACCACAGATTCCTATAATAAAAAATATGTCGAAGCTCAGTCAGACTCGCTGAATAAAAAGAGCAGATACCAAAGGTAACATAACTCAGGGATTTAAGTATGAGAGGGAGAACTGGGGGTTACACATCAGATGTGAGGTGAAAGATGTGAGGCTGGATGCTTATTTGGGGAGCATGCATGCATGTGAAAGGAGAAGCTTTTGAAAGGGAAAGAGACAGCCACTCCTTCAACTCTGAACTGAATGCTGAACTCCGACTACAATTTGAAGCACAATAAATGCAGCATTCACTATGGTGTCTAAAATTATATTCTTTGAACTGATTATGCTCTTCTGTTATTGATAATTCACCTGTTGATACTATTTATATATTTGGTTTTTGAGATTCCATAAGTATGTGTAATCTGAAAGGAATTTCAAGTCTCAAAGCTCAAAATCAACATGTGAATGAATTCTCTCAACAATATCATCATTGAAGTAATGTTATGCCTGTAGCAGAAAACCATCAAAACAACAAAATTCACTGCTAGGGCTGCACCATGCCATATGTCCTCTAATACCTAATTACAACAGGGGCACAGAAAGCAAGTCATTAAACTTGCACCCTATTGTGCATAGGTATTAGAGGACATATGGTGCATTTCAAGTAAAAGTATGAAATTCCATGCATTTCTTTTATTTGTGGCAACTGTTTTTAACATAGGAAACTTTTGTTGCTATTTTGGTCTTCTAGGAAAATTGCCAAGATTATAGCTTTTGATAAAAATGATAAAAAACCCCTCAAACCTGTGGAATTTGTAATAGCTATTTACATTAAATATGCATCACCTTTCTTACAGAGGTCTGGAAAGTTTTCTGTATTCGAACATTTCTGACAAGGTTTTTTCATCATTTAAAGAAACTGAGTTGCCACAGGATGAGAAGAAATGTTCCTTTACGGAAGTTGGTTAAGAGATAACAAACAAAGGAAAAGCCTTACTAGCTCCTTTTCAGAATAGAGATAAAACCATGCTGAGATACTACATGAATAGTTGGTTGGACCAGTTTTATTGAACATCTTCATCAATGATCCAGAGAAGGGACTAGACCAAGCAATTTCTAAGTTTGTAGATGATACCCTTTTGAGTAAAATGTTACACCAATGATAAGGAACTCCAGAATGATCTAAAAAATCAGATCCAGTGGACAAAAACATGGCAAATGAAGTTCAGTGCAGATAAATGTAAAGCATATAGGGAAAAAAAAATCTAAACTATATCTTTATCATGCTGAACACAGACCTGGAAGTCACACCTATTCGAAAGGTTGATAGTCCTTGAAATCATCAGCTTGTGGGTAGGGGAACCCCAAAAAATAAGCCTTCAAAATGTTGGTCATCTCAAAGAAAGGAAGGAAGGAAGGACAAAACAGAAGCTCTCATTTTCCTGCTGCATAAGACTGTTGGCTCGACGTCTTGACTATTGTGGGTACTTCTGGCCTCTTCATAAAAGGACATAATGGATTTTAGGAGAGTATGGAGAATTAGGAGACATAGTAGCTGATTTATGAAGAGAGAATTAAAAGGCTTGTGTTCTTCAGTTTTTAGAGGAGAAGATTGAGGATGATACAGCTGAGATTCACAAAATCATGAAGGCTGATAAAGTGCAAGTTGGGTAGTTAAGTTTATACGTAGTTGGACTTTGCCTGTTTAGATTGTCTCGTAATGAGAATATATCAAAAGTATTATAAGACTGCATTCCTACGTGTGATTTCAAACTTTGCAGGACCCTTGAAAGAAAATGGCAGCTTAAAATCTAGGCTTGAGGAGTTTCCCATTATTACTGTTGTTATTATTATTGTTATTTTACAGTACTTCTCTTGTTTTTCAACTTTATTCTTCTTTCTCATTTGCAAAATTCTCAATTGATGTTCACTAAATAGATTTTGGTTCTTCATTAAGTGCTGACTGAGAAGTCAGTGTTAAAACATGGAAACCAATACAATCCTTTATGGTCCAAAGCATCAGAATGTGAACTAATCTAGGTCATGTTGTAGTTGACACTGGACAGGGCTCAAGCACTCAGAAACTTATTGGGCAGCTGTGTAGAAGTCACAGCTAAGTAGAAACTTCAGATATGGTCTGATACCTTGTATCTGTATATTAACACCACCACAGGTTTTTGTGATGTTCCTAAACTTGCTTCTTTCACTTTTGTCGGTTTTTAAACAGCTTTATAGGCATGAATCCACTTATCTTCCTCTTATTTTAAGGATTCCCTGGCCATGCATCACTCATTAATTCTAATGCAACTCTTCCAATAGTTTCTGTATGTGGTACAAGAAAGGATATATTTACTTTCCATGGCAGAATATCCTTAGCACAGACTTTTATTAGCGTAAAAGAGGAGGAAAATGGAAACCAATTATGTTCAACTTTCTTTGAAGTACAACGCAATAAAGCAAAAATTGTGCTATTAAAATGGACTCACTCCTATATTAACCTAGCGTCTCATTCAGGCTCTGTTTCCAAAGTGTTTTTTTCCTCTTTGGTGCTCTGATACAGACATTTGAGATATACAGAACAGTAATATGAACTTTATGAAATGTCAGTAATTGCTGTGCATGCACATAAACTCATTATTTTAAACAAAAAAACCTTCTTAGATTTCTCCCACACACATACAAAATAGGTAAAGAGATTAGCTCACATTAAGGTCCAGTGGCTTGCAAAATTAAAACTGTTAGAGCAGAAAAAATCCCTGATCAGATATTTTAAAATCTGAATGATAAGATCAACAATGGGCTACCAACAAATTTCAGAGGTTTGGAATAAATCATGTTGTATCCCATGCTTCTTAATGTTAAAAAGAATATTTTACAACTCAATATCAAAGTAAATAAATAGCAGCAGTATAGGAAACAATTTATTTAACTACGTTCTTGTGTTCATTAAGTTAAGGTTCCTTGAGGTTTTCATAAAAACTGGACTATCTCCAAAAGTTTTCCACCATTACCATCGCTTCAACATAGTACACTAAATGCATGTACATGTATATGTGTACCAACACTTACACTATAAATGTTTATATTGTTACTTTTTGTTAATATCGTGGAGGGTGTAGAGAAAGAAGGGAGCAAAAGTGCCTGCATTGAAAATATTGTGGAAAGCAAATGTCTGTGAAGGGAGAAATATGAGGTTTTTAAGTACCAGAAATTCATTTGCAGCCTCAGAATTAATGAAGTCTCCATTTCTTTTGCAGTCCACTTGTTCTTATAAATAGGACTTCTTACTTTATCCAAATACCTCCCTGGATTACTAGGCTGATGGTGAATCAGAATCAGAATCCTGCTTTTCATTGTCATTTTCATTTAGGCTTTCTTGTGATATTAGTCATGCCATTTGCAAACAAATTTCTGCTTGTTATTGGTTTTCATATGGTTAGTTGCTACTAAACCATAAAATTAAGATCATATAAGAAGAGGTAGCACTGTAGGTAAAATGGCTGGTGGTTTTGTGTGTAGAAGAGACAAGCATCCTGAAAAAATGCAAGTGACCAAAGAGATGGAAATTCTTCCCATGGGAAAGTTTTCTTTGGTTTTATGATAGAGATTTTTATTACATGCCAGATTAAAAAAAAAAAAAAATCAGATCATGCCAAGTACATTATGATCTTGAATAAAACACACTAAGCTGATGTTGGAGATGACAACGCCCTGATACATAACTAGTCCCAGTTAACTAAGTTGTAATACATTACACTGTGTTTTAAATAAGCAGCATACAACTTACATTTTAAGCAGAAGAATTACTTGTTATTACAACAAATGATTGAATAAAAACTTAGAAAAATACAAGTTTATCTAGTCATATTGTGGTTAAGATGCCAAAAACAAGTTTACTGTGTCTATTATTTTTGTCCTCGGCTGCTTGAAAATGCAGTTGGCAAAACAAAGCTGTCTGAAATCAAAGAGTATACAGACTTCCAAGTATTCAAATGCTATTCATCCTCTAGTTCATCTGTGATTAAACTTGGATTTGTGTGTGTGTAAGGAGGAGTAGCTTGTTGGGTTTTTTGTTTTCAGTGTTTTCTTGGGTCCTTCTTTTTGAAATCCACAGCCACAAAATAATAATTTCACATTTAGAAACTGCATTTTTGAAACTTTTTAGCTTTGGTCTTACCCTTAAAATAAAGACTATAAATGACTGATCTACACTTTGTAAGAGAAATGACTCAAGCTTCAGATAGATTCCAGCCAACATTTTTAAAAAATGCTGATTTATGAGGTGGATAATTCAAATTGCTTTTAAAGTGTCTGTTTTACATGAAATATTCTGAAACATACATTGACCTTTGAGATATTTTAGACTGCTGGCCAGAATCACAAGTCACCTTTGACAATAGTAGTAGGGTATTTTTCTGAACACCATTACCTTCTCACATCCCAAAAACTACAACAATAATTTTTTTCTGAATAGTGTCATGTTATCTGCTTTGAAGCTTTGTTTGGTATCTGTTTAGGTTTCTAATCTCTGTGTTGCATGAACTGTGTGCTCTGTATGAGCTGGAACAAAGCTGCTCAGGAAACCAACAAAAAGCTGTCATGCTACCCTGTCAGTTAGCTAATCTTTGCTGAGGAATCTCTCAAATTATTATTTGTTATGAACACTGCTTGTATGGGTCACACTGCTTGTATGGTCCAGATACCTTGGGTAATCTGAATGACCAGAGAAAGTCCTCGCAATAAAACAACTATAACTGGTGCTGCTGCTACCCTGTAGTTCCTGTTTTCCAAAGGGTAGGCTGTCACTTGTTCACTAACTATGTACACTTAATTTGCTAAGACAACAGAATAAGAGGAAGCAAGTTTTCACTGAGTTGTGGAGATTTTTAGTCACCTGTGGATGTAAATCTTACATATTCTAAAGGCACAAAATAATTCCATTTCCTACTACAGCACCTTCAATTCTCTTTCAAGCTTCCTAGAAATTCTTCTCTTGCTATAGTGCCCACGGTCACCTCCCATACACTCGAACTCCTGCCTGGGCAAGTGGCCACAGTGGCCACAGGGGGCTCACTGACCACATGTGTGCCAGCAGGCCATCTGCATGCACCAGTTAAGTCAGTAGGCTCATGGCTACCTCTGGAGACCATTCATAGCCCACCTGCTAACTCTTGAAAGACTTATTCCAATTAATTATCTTTGGCTCTTCTATTATTCTACCAAGCTTGGCTAAAATTGACCAGAGATTTGTTAATGGCCAGGAACTGACTAGGACTGATGGATGAGTAGACCTTTATTCATCCACAGAAACCTTTCTTCATTGGGAAACCAGAAGCTGGGAATTGCAGAGTGTCAGGCAGAGGTGCATGTTGGAGTACCTTTGCCAACCCTCAGTTTACTTTGTCTCGCCTGGCAGACCAGATTTTTCTCTTTAAAAAGTTTTTTTGTTCTGGCTTGTACTATAATAGAAGAACCCTTCAGAGATTCCAAAGCCTTTTTGTGGTTTTGCTGCACCCACTTGAAAGAAAAATTGCAGGCCAATTCATATGAATGCTCTGGCTGAGCTGGGTTGATACAGCTTGTTAAAAAAATCTTGTTGCTATGAAGTTTTGAGATCATGGCAAGAGCAAATTAAAATGTTCCACCTAATTTAAACAAAAGATAGCCTTTGAGGAAACCGCTAACCCAACTTTCTGTTTTGATTTTGATTACAAAGGAAAAAGGTCTTCCACATTTATGCTATCTTGGTCTAGTTCTGTTTGACTATTTCCCTCAACCCCTCCTCTCTTAATACCCTTTAGTTAGTTTTGACCGAATTCTGCAGCAGAGTATAGGTTTCACGGATCACGAGTCTGTGGAAATGTGTAATGTAGATTGCAAAGTTGAAGAGGGAGACTCTGTTAGTGACCCAGCTGAAGAAAAGATTGCAGGCACTGCTCAACCATCATTAGACATCAGAGAATCCACATGAAACAGATGTGCTTTCTGTGAGCAGGAAAGGTTCACTGGAAAGTGAAGCATCTGTAACAGGAGAGGGTATCAGCTGTGACACACAAATCCATAGGAAACTGGGCTTGTTTAGCTCTGGTACCCGCCATCCTGTGTATGAGAGTATTATTGAATCTGTTATATGTGAGAGTGTGCACATGTATATCCCTTCACCTAGATAAAAGCAAGCCTTATTATTCCCTAAACCTATAGTAGCAAAAATGCGTTGGGCACTGCATATATGGCTAAATACAGGTTTTGCTTTGCAGGGCTAGCAGTCCTGTGGTTACAACACTGTTACACGTAAATGTGGAATCAACTGTAAATTTTTTAAAAAGCTGTATTTCAAATTGTTTGCTAGAGATCTTATATTGTGTTTCCTCTACTATTCTTTCCAACGCCACAGCAACTACACTTTATACAGCAAGACGTACTGTCTCTGAAGCCAGATTATTGGATGTTCCTGGTTCCATAAAATATTGTGCCCACAACTGCACCGTGGAAAAGAAAGCTAAAAGGCTGAGAGGAGCTTCTCTCTCGGTTATATTCCTCTACATTTAAAAAATGCACAGGTCTTACATATTTCTTAGCCACTGATGCTGTTGAACAGAACATTTCTTCATTTTATGTCTGGTAATGGGCATCTGAGTTGGGGAGGCATGGAAAAAAGTGGCTGCACCATTCTAGGATGTTCTGTAACGTGAGCGTTTCTTGGAGACTTTGTAAGACTGATTGTGTTACTTTGCTTATTTGCCAGTTACATGCATTTGATTTACTGCGTGGTGACTATTTCTCATTGCTTTAATTTTTCCTTTGGAGGAAAAAGCCCTCTCTCATCCTATTCACCTCTTTTTTACCTTTGACATCTGTTGAGTACTTAGAGAGCCTGAACTGCCATGTGCTGTTGAACTAACAGATCAATTAATTTAAGGATTTTTAGTACATCCCCCTTTTTTACACCACCTCAAAAATAATGTAGTGCAGTAATAATTTAATTTACTAAATCTCAAGCTCTTCAAATGCATGTCATCTGGACCAGAAGAACTGCAAAACCATCAGTCTTTTCAAGAACTGCACTTCCTTCCCGTTAAGGTTCTTCTGTTTTAGTACTATGGCCCAATCATGTTAGTTAATACTACCAAGCAGTTAGATGAAATGGAATTATAGAATGATCCAAGTATTATCTGTGAATATTTTAGATATTTTTATTTGATGAAAATGACCCTGAAAAGCAAAATTTGCTGAAAAATTGTTTAAAATTACTAGTTTGCAAATGAAAAACTTCCTATATGAACCACTAGTTATTCTAACAATACATTAGCTCCATTGCACCCATTACACTTTCTACAGTGTAAAACTGCTCACAGTGAGGAATTTGTATTTGAGTTGGTAACATATATCTATTCATTTCCTTCAGTGTATTTTAGAGAAGCAAGGTACAAACATCCAGCATGGAAAACCTTTGGTTTGAGAAACATAGTTGATAATAGAAACAGTAGTGGGGTGACCCAATGCTATTGAGCTGGGCAGTAATGAATGTTCTCCTCTGTGCTGGTGGATCCTCTTGGACAGCAGAGAAGAGTTTGGGAGCCCTTTGAACGATCACTTCTCCAAGTGCTTAGCCAGATGAGTAATATTGTAGTCTAATTTGGCATACTCTAATAACCACAGCTGAGCCCTCTAGAGTTTTATGTTTAAGAATAGATTTCTACAAAAACACCAGTCCAAAAGTACATATTTTTCAGTGGTGCGAGGACTGTAAAAAATTATTTTTGTAATGAGGTAGCATTTTCTTTCCCCATGTGAAACACTTGTGGAAATCATAATAAATAAATACAATGTCAGGTTAGAAAAAATGTTGTAGTTTCATGTTGTTGGTTTGCAAATTGAATTTTTACATAAAATTTACACTAAATGGAACCTCATTATACAGTGATGAGGTCCAGTATGATCCAAATCATTAAAATCACTGTACTGCTTAATGATTCACTAAGTGGTACTGCAGTGCCATAAATTTAGCACTAGTTTCATGATTCAAAACACCAGACTGAGACACCAGCAAATCGTATGTGGATCATTAAATTTACAATGAATGTCAGAGATGAAATAAGGGGGAAAAAACACTTTGAGAGATAGGGATAATATGTGCTCTAAGGTGACATCCATCAAGATAAATGATCTTATACCACTTGTGCTTGGATAATAATGGGGGGTTGTTTTTTTGTTATTCTTCATTTCATAATTTCCAAAGAGGTTGGAAGTCTAAGCCCTTTAAGAATTAAAGTAGCTGTCATCTTCTGAGTACCTTCTGATCTATTTTATTTGTATTTATACAATATACATATGCTGCTACATTCTTCTCTGACCCCATTGGGCCAGATTCTCCCCTTAGCAGGATCAAAATAAGTCAGCTTTGTAAATTTTACAACAATGGATTACAATAACGTAAACAGTACACTATTAGTACTATCAGAACCCCGGAATTTATTTTTTTTTAGCTTTATATAATAGCTTTTTATTATACTAAAAGGTCAAATAAAGAAGTTCCTTTGTAAGAATAATAATAGAATTACCCTTTTATATTTCATGTGTACACACATTCTAACTTACATATGTAAATATAAAAAATGTTATCCAAAGGAGCAATATAGTCTTATTCAAGGTACAGGTATGGAATACTTCAATCTTTCGTTCTTAGGAGTTTGAATATTTCATTTTTGCTTTGATTGAATATTTCATTGTTTTAACTCTCCTCCAATAGTTATTCCCCATCATGAATCAGACATCATGAAAACAGTAGATAATGTTAGCTGCATTTTTCAGAACCAATGTATCCTAAGTGAGGTTTGAGGAGTAGTGCTTAGATTTCAAAATAAAAATTATGCATGGATTTTCAGAAAAAAAGATGTCAGCCACATCAGTGTGACTGAATGGGAGAATTTACAGTTTTATCGAGAAAGATGTAAATTGAATAGAATGAAAGATATATTCTTGAAGGTATTTTACTGTTCTACTATTATTGTTAGATCTAATGATACTATATGGAGAAGTAAAAACTCTGAATTTGCTTATCTAGGCAGGAGAAAGTATACAGAGGTTTTCTGAAGTTTGTCCCACTGCCTTATTCAAAATTCCATCATATTTCATTGCACTGAAATGCCAAATGCAGCAAAAGGTAGGACATAAATGCTGCAAAATACAGCACTTCACCAATAAAACCAGAAAAAGTAACAAGTGCAGAATACAAAAATATAAAAAGAATTATTATTTGAGAAACTGTATTCTGGCTTTTTAATGTCCACCTGATGTCAAACCATAAAGCATGTGAAAGATATATGGGACTTGTTTCCTCCTTTTCTTTCTTTGTGAAAGCAAATAAAATTAAGCTATTTGCCAAGCAGTCAGAAGTGTTAAAAATAAATATTCTTTTACAAAAACTTTGCTATGCAGTGACTGTGACCTTGAACCCACTTACAATCTAAATTGCTACTCTGTGCAGTTAGTAAAAAGAACAGTTAGGAAAATACAGGAAAAGTCCACAGGATCAGTCTCTCTCTCTTGTGTCTCTCAGTAATGTGACTCCTGGTAAGTGCTTCTGTCAACCGTTTTGCTTCACGAGCAAACTGTTTCTCTGTTGCCTGCCCTGACCACCTCTTCTTTCTTTCAAAATGTAAGGTTTCTGCTATTCTTGCTGACTCCTCTGCTCCTTTTTTAACCCTGCTCCACTGAATTTTCATCAATCCACAGGGCTGATATCAAATTCAGTCCACACTTTGCATGATGGAAACAATGATTCATGTTATTACAATATGGCAAGTTTAGGCTTCATATAATAATTCCTTTTGGATCAAGTATCGAAGTGGAGAAGAAGGAAAGTTTTTGGGTTCATATACCTTTCTTTTGCACATACGAGAACTTAAGCAGTGGACAAGTGTTCAAGGGCTAAGCAGGTCTTGAATTAGTTTGAAATAATATTTTACACACCCCTTTAATATCACTGACAGCTGTGGAAGTTTACTAAAAAGAATCTATTTACAAATATACTATCTGTTGTAAGGAGGTTGCAGGCTGTTTGCACTGTGAAATTGTATTTAAAAACGATTTATGTCAGCCAACCTGGATTTATTTTTTTTTTCCACACTAGTCTGGTAAAAGTGGAAAGTGAGATGAAAGGAAAATGAATTCATTTACTTTCAGACATAGGAAATGCTACTAAATTTGGATACGTGAAAATATTGAACTTTCACTGGGGAAAAAAATAAATGATTTGAGGCCCTAGTGATCACACAGAGGATCCAGACAATTTGACAGGTATGAATTTATCTCACTTGTGAATGAATAACCTTTGGTAACTCACTTGAGACTTAAATATTCTGAACACATTTTCTCTGGAACACTTCAAAAGACATAGTTCATTTCTGTCTCTACCAAACAGCCCCTTTGGTTACTTTCAGTTTACAGAGTTTTTTGCTTTGCAAGTTTGGAAAATTAACATAATAAAAGCCTACCAGTGAGTTTTAGTCATGTAGGAATGAAACTAGATTAACTCTTTGATTATTCTAAAGTGTACACAATCTTTTTTTTGTATCAGCTGAGAGAGGCTTCATTGATCTCCTCTAAATCTTGCTTCAGCTGTACATGGAAAGTCACCTCACTTTGAAAATACAGGCATACATTTTCAAAGCAGTGTTTCAATATATTCAGTGAGTGACTTCAACATAAGCCACGTTTTGTGCAGCTGAAAGGGGGGACAATCAGTTATGGCTCAATGGGATAAAACTGCTGCCTGGGGACTTGCCTCAATGTGCACCAAGGTGCAGCTCCAGGAGATGCTGCATACCCTCAAAGGGAGCAGAGAGCTGGGGATGCCACCGAGAGCAGAGGGCAGGAAGTGCACCCCAGCTGATGCTCAGAGCTGTGCACGACTGGGTTATAAGGGACCACAGCTTCCTGAGCATGCTTTGTAGATGAGTGAAGTCCATTAAACTTGTAGATTAAGGTTACTTTACTAATTGCTTATCTCCCTTCACTAGTCACTGTCTATCAGCTGGCAACTGTGACACATGCAGAGGGATTCAGTTTCTCAACTCGAACGTGCTCTTTGAAATTTAATGACAAAAATATATAAAAGAACTAGGAAATTAAAACAAAAAGGGACAGCGAATATGAAAGTCACCAGTGCTTTAAACTTTGGTTTGTGTTTATCAAGGTTAAATGTTGTTGTGCTTATGCTACTTCTGATGCAATGCAAATTTCTAAATAGTCTTGTGTAATATGTGGAAACAATAATGATACCAAAGTTTTCAGAAGGTTGAAAGAGGTATTCAAAGCCTTTTATTGCTTCATAATTTTCTGCTGGCCAGGCATATGGAACTAAGAAATCACAAGATTACAGAACGATTGAGGTTGGTAGGCACCTCTGGAGATCATGTAGTCCAACCCCCTGTTCACAGAAGGGTCAGCTGGAGCATGTTACTTAGGGCTCTGTCCACTCAGGTTCTCAATATCTCCAAGGTTGGAGACTCCACAGCCTCTCTGGGCAACCTGCTCCAGTGTTTGGCCACCCTCACAGTAAAGAAGTTTTTTTTTATATTTGAGTGGAATTTCCTGCATTTCAGTTTGTGTCCTTTGCCTCTTGTCCTTTCACTGGATACCACTGAGAAGAGACTGCCTCCATCTTGTTTACTGGCCCCCATCAAGTATTTATTACACACACTGATAAGATCCCTCCTGAGCCTGCTCTTCTCCAGGCTAAATGGTCCCAGTTCTCTCAGTCTCTCCATGTATGTCTAATATGCTACAGATATGAAGATATCTGACAACAGAACCCCAAGTATTCCTGTGTTTAAAGAAAAAGGGAAAACCTGAGAATACCCAGGTAAACTGAAGACCATTTTAAAGATTTTGGGGAAAGTATGTGATAGAAAGAAAAACGTTCTAAGATTGATAATGAACTGAGTCAAATTTAGCCTTTTCAAAATTCAGAAATAATTTGACTTTGGCCTGTGCTAAAGATGGCCAGACTGGTCTCAAGAAAGATTTAGAAGGGTAGTCCTAAATTATTTTTTAAAAAATTAGAAACCAACTTCACTTTTTTTTCAGATGTAGAAGCCTCCCAAGCCTTCCCAAGCGGAATCGATATCACATATTCCTGTCTCTGCAACCTCCTTTTCTTGTCCTCTTAGCTTTTGTGGTCTGTCCTGCATCCTCACACAACAGCACTAAACCCAATATAGCCTCATTTTCCTCAAAAGGTACAGGAGAACAAGTCTGGGAGGAGTGAGTTACTACTGCACGCAGGAGCAAGTCACACCAGCCCACTTGCGTCATGGTTTGTGTACAGGTCATTTGTTACTCCAGCACATATGACATTTTGAGGTTATTTGTCTCTCCAAAGAAGAACAAGCTACTTTGCATATGAGAAACACACTAGAGTTGCTGCTGTGTGGTAACGCAATAAAGTAGTATTAGGTAGGCCAGACCATGGGACTCTGAGAAGAAAGAGATCCCCCCAAAACCCCTTAACTGATTGTTCTTAAGTCTGTCCCTGCCTACAGGATTTTAAAACTTGTGGTTTTCATTTACATACTGAGTTCATGCTGAACAGCCAACAGGCAAGAATGCTTCTCTATGCTTTTGATTCTTGTTATCACAGAGTTATCGTTTGCTCCCAGAATAAGAAACACAGCCCAGGGCTGATGCTCAGCTTTGGATTCTGAAAATCTAACTTTAGGTTTCTAAATGTAAGCACCAACATGTGAGTTAGGTATCTAAGCTTCCATCTAGTCAATACAATTAATAGATTCTGGAGAGCTCTTAAAATCACCCCAAAGTAGCTAATGACATTTAGTCAGATGTACAGCCCTCTTGTTTGTATTGACTAACATTCAGCTGACCGTAATGGGAACTTAGACACTTGGTTTATGTATAGGTACTGACATTTACACAGTTAGATTAGGTTTTGCAGCCTGCACTGAATACCTCTTGGGGATGTCGATCCATTGTGTTCCTTGTTGTCTACTTCATGCTTCAGAAATGCACCAGCATTGTAGGTTTCTTCCCATATGGTATGACCCACTTAGAGAATGTATACATACTTTTCCCTCTCTCTCCAAAATTCCTCCTTTGTCCACATCTGAGATCTGTTCTGTAGATCTGGAGGAAGTACACTGATGGCAGTTCTTTTTTATACACTTATGAGACTAAGTGTAACGATTTATTCATTGTAATGGTGTCCTGATTGGGCAGCAACGGCCCAAGCAGAGAGGTTTTACTTCTGTGAGTGATACGCATCAGTGCTGATGTTCCTGTTGTCACCCGAGTAATACATCTGCTACAGGTCTGACCTTCTTCTGAAACCACATTAATGAGACAAGTATGAGCTAGGTGACTGATAATAGCTGGTGCACGTGCTTCCTAGATTGGATGCTCTCTCTGCTTCATCTTTTCTTCTGCAAAGTACTAAAGCTAAAAAGAAAACACGTCACTCATCTAAGAAGCATTATAAGCTTTCTTTGAAAACAACAGTGTAATTTAAACAGGTTAAATCAACAACAGAAATATTTATCTTCAACCAGCTTTATGACACAAATTTTTTCTGTTTTTAGAGTGCATTGTAAAGTAGTCAGATAGCATATGATATCTTAACTAGTACAAAAAAATGACAAATCAATCACTTTTATTGTGCTCCATCTTCATATGACATTTCAGCTCTTTGTTTGGATAAGAATCATTGTACACAACTCTGCAGAGCATTGTTTCTTTAGTCTACCCATGTCTAAAGCATTGTTATATTTAATAGGAGCATTTCTACTTACAATGAAATTACATTGTATGTATATAATTAGACTAACACTGCATGAGGCATTGATTGACAGGACAAGATGGGATAAAATGTAACATGAATAGACTTCATGGTAAATATCAGTGTTTGGTTTATAGCTGTAAAGAGATTTTAAAAACTACCTTAGTTAAAAATGGTAATTGTAAATTATAGTAATTATACTATTAAACTACAATTGGTTCACTAGCTGGACTGCATCTACAGCATGAAACTAGTATATCAAGATATGGAATTACTTAGCTTTCACAAGATATAGTTAGTTATTTATTTATATGTTAAAGAGTTTTCCATGTAAACACTCATTCTCCAAATGCAACGGATAATTTTAAAATTATATCGTACAGAAATATATATAGAAGCATTGAAAATGGGAACTTTTGTGAACCCTTTTAATGTCAAAAGAATGTCTTTTAGTTACTTTCTGCTAAACCCTCACAGCTCTGTGAGCCATCTGTTTAAAAAAAGCCTAGAAGAATAGATGGTTGAAGATAACAAGATCCAGTCTAATCAAGAGAGAAAGAAGGTTCCAGAGCAAAGCAGATCCCAAGCTCCATCTGTATTTGCACTTTTAATTAAAGCAATTGTAAACTTTACCTAGAACAGAAGTATATTCCTTGCGATGATAAATTCTGGTCTGTAGCCTAGCATTGAACAGGTTGATGAACAAAAGCCTGTGTTATGAATATTCTATTAATTAGAAATGTTAGCTGATAAAATAGTACCAGTTTAAAAAAAATCAAATACAGATGAACTCCATGAGAAAATGTTGCTGTTGTTAATGGCACAGCAGTGTAAGTGCAAACACCTGAGCTTAGCTTTGCCACAGTGATATCAGAGAGTGAGGGACAAAGGAGCTTGCACAGTCAGAAACATGTCTATTTGCAGTTTTATGGCTTCAAGTGACCACTGCAAACTTTATTGTGGTCATTTTATAGCTAGTGTAGCCAAGGTTCATGTGTTCTCTCAGAGAAGTTACTTAATAAGTAGGCCCACCAAGTTCTGCCTTTTTGGGTAGTTCTGGGTAGTGCCATATACCATGACTTAACCCGGAAGTGACAAAGCCCTGGGTTGCTACAGGAAGGCATTAGTCCTAAAGAACTGAGATGTGAACATCCTAAGTGAAAATGTTGAGTGAAAAAAGACCTCTTTTGGCTGAAAGTGATACTGAATAACCCTAGAAGTAGCTGGGAATCTAACGACATGTCTTGTGTTGAAAACCTTCGTGCCTATAAGGAGTGGTGATAGGTGATTAATTCTTTCTTACTTTTACTTTCTTTAAATATTACTCTTAATTTCTGTCACCTGTTTTCCATGAGGCCATCAATGCACACATTGCTCTGCTCATTGTTTATCTGGACTTGTAAATTAAAAAGAAGAAAATAGGGAGCTGCATGTTATCCATATCTTGGATATGCCATGGCATGAGCTTTCCTGGTGGTTCCTTATGTTGGCATTGAAACTGGTGCTAGTGATAGTCTAACTGAACGCATGCTCAGATCATAAGGGCTTCAGTGCTGTCCTCATATACCCCTCAGAAAACAGTGACCTGGTGAAAGCTTTGCAGAGACATAAATCTGATCTAATGTTTCAGCAGACAAGGCAACTGCCCAGAAGGACAGAGCATCACCTGAAGATTATCTAATAAGAAACAGATATTTGGGTAACATAAAGTCTGTCATTATAAATCATCAAACTGATTGAGTGACTTGTGGAATACAGATATCAGTGGAGTTAGTCACTCAGAAGGCTCCTCATTGACTTTTCCAAATGAAAGAAATGTGCCAAAGTATTCAAAGACATAGCATGGGTTTTGACCAAATATGTACATTTACACTGTCCACATGTGAATTAGTTGCCTAGATGTCCCTATACACTGTTGAGTGCTGTATATTTTCAGAATGTGATTGAGGGCATCCAAAATAGACATCTAAAATAAGTAATTGCATCCTAGAAGTTCCTGGTGCTCTCAATTGTAATTGGAATGTAGTCTAAAGTTTCTTTGAGTGGAGTGATATTATCTTGTTTGACACTGAGAGAGCATTGACAAAAATCACCAAACTTCACTGCCCCACACTTAACCTCGTGTCCCTTATCATCTAGAACAGGCAGATAGCTGGACTGCAGGCTACATCTTAATGTTATGTTTAGGATAATAGTGTCACAGGCAGAAGCCCAAGTAGACGAAAACAATTCCTAAATTGCCATGGGTTTTTCCTCTGGCTATCTGTTCTCTCACCTCTGACTTTTGTTGGAAGAAATAGATTTTTGTCCTTACATTTAGAAATGTACTCCTATCTGTGTGTGATAAGTTTAAACAAATTTCTTGAAATCATCTGTTCAATTTTTTGCAAAGTTGCTTTGGTTCAAATAAAGCTTATGTTTCCACTGCTAAGTCAAATTTTTTTATGTCCCCTCAGGAAATGTTCTTTGCTGTGAAAGGTTTCTGGAACATCAGCAGATCAGGGAATATCCCCAGCCTAGACTCCTCTTAGGTTCCATCATAGGTGTGCATCAGAAGAAAAAGGAACACTGTAGAAAGTGTATCCTAAGTAATTTCCAAGCTTCTGAGAACACAACTAATGGGAATTAACCTGGGTACAACAAGGCCAAGTGCCAGGTCCTGCACTTGGGTCACAACAACCCCACGCAACACCACAGACTTGAGGAAGAGTGGCTGGAAAGCTGCTCAGCAGAAAAGGACCTAGGCGTGTTGCTAGACATCCAGCTGAATATGAGCCAGCAGTGTGCCTAGGTGGCCAAGAAAGCCTGTAGTAACCTGGCTTGTATCAGGAACAATGTGACCAGCAGGACTAGGGAAGTGATTGTCCCTCTGTACTTGGCACTGGTGAGGCCCCACCTTGAATACTGTGTTCAGTTTTGGGCCCCTCACTACAAGAAGGACAATGAGGTGCTGCAGCATATCCAGAGAAGGGCAACAAAGCTGGTGAAGGGTCTAGAGAACAAGTCGTATGAGGAGCAGCTCAGGGAGCTGGGGTTGTTTTGCCTGGAGAAAAGGAGGCTGAGGGGAGACCTTATTGCTCTCTGCAATGACCTGAAAGGAGGTTGTAGCAAGATGGGGGTCAATTTCTTCTCCCAAGTAACAAGCAATAAGATGAGGAAATGTTTTCAAACTGCACTAGGGGAGGTTTAGATTGGATATTAGGGAGAATTTCTTCACCAAAAGGGTTGTCAAGCATCAGAACAGGCTGCCCAGGGAAGTGGTGGAGTCACCATCCCTGGAGGTGTTAAAAAGATGTGTAGATGCAGTGCTGAAGGACGTGGTTTAGTCGTAATTTGGCAGTACTAGTTTAACAGTTGGAGTCGATGACCTTAAAGGTTTTTTCCAACCCAAACAATTCTATGATTCTATGATTCTTCTGAATCAATATAAAATGTTCAAAAGTCAGAGTACACACTAATCAGTGGGAGCTGCCAGAACTAATTTGGGCTTAAAAGAGAGGAACGTGTGAAACTGATTGCAAACATGAAAGATCAAATGATTATCTGAGTTCACTCTTTTTGTGGTGCTGCACTTGAAGGTATTAATTTTCAATATAATTATTTCATAGGAATGGTAGATACTAAATAGTACATATGAAACCCATGCATCTAGGAATAAACAAAAAAAGTATACTCATTTTGACCTTGTCTTTTAAGGTTAAAGTCTGCCTCATAGGATACTTTCACTCATTAAATGATATGCTGGCAGATGACCTTGTAAATGTTTATGCATTTCCTTCCATTTTTTCATTTTAGAGTTGTCCTGATTAAGTGCACTGGAATCACTATATATTAATGTGACAGCTCAAATTACGGGTAGCTTGTAGAATAAAAAAGAAGATAAATTGGATAAATGGATTATACTGGGATAGGTAAATTAATTAAGTTTCTAGGGAAAAACAGAGTCTCTCTAATACTTAAAAATCTGGAAGGTGATTATTTGTAAATAAATAATGCATAGAGAATACTTTTAATAAATGTAGTTGACCAGATTTACTATTCTCTCTGCCAGCAAGTATTTTGCAATAATTTCAGCAGAATGTTCCACTCTGACATCTAACCTAAATCTTCTCCGCTTTGCTCATCCTTCTCCTCCAATTTTCTGAATTCTTGCATTTGTGAGTCTGTGCCTAATAGTAATGACTGCTATAGGCCCTTTTGTATTCACAGGATAATTAAATATGGAAATAGAGCCTTACTCACAATAATGCCAGAATGCCTCAATCTTGTTTTGGGATGGCTGTCTTGAAGGTGAAAGAAAAGCTTAATTTTATCAGCCTTTCAGTTCTTATCCTCTCACTTAAGATCTTGAAGTGCTACAGTATTAGACCACTTGTACTTACAGTTTTGTGATGTCGACTTCTGTCCACCATGTCCGAAACTTCTGCAGTAGCCACTGCTGTCAACGCATAAGGATTTTCATTGATAACAGATATAGATGAATTTAAATACGTGACTAATAGGTGGAAAGTGTATTACTGTTTTAACCTCCTAGTCTACTTGTCCTATTCCAGTTCAAGGTTTTATATTGTGAGATTCGTTTAGAGTGTCAGACAGACCTAACAAAATTTGGATTTACAGCTCAATTTTGCCTAATCTGGCAAAATACTACATTGAGGTCTGATGTAGGAAGAATGTCAGAGTGCTGTATGAGGAAAGATCAGCATTTACCTGGGGCAATTAAAACACTCCTTAATGATATATCTTTACTACGAACAGTTAAAATAATGTCAATAAAGATGGTTCTGTTTGCCAAGGTAGCATACAATCCTCACTAAGATTTATATATTTCTACACTTGGAATATTCTGAAACAAGGGCCATGTTCCTGTCATGGCAAATTAGGTCAACATGGTGAAACACAGAGTCATGGGATGATGAAACATTAAAGAGTACATTATTAACTGATGTCTTTTTCATTTTATTTTTCTTCAGTGACATTTAACAAATTGAATGTTAAATGCTGAGAGACACAAAAATGCTTTGTTAGATTACTAAAAACAGGGAGAAAGTGTTCCCTCAGCCAGTGTGTAACGTAGTAATATAAAGCTGAGCTTAGTGACAGGTTTTGGAGGTGCTGTTTGAGGTCCCTCATCCCCCAGATACATTAGAGATTGTTGCTCCAAAGTAAAGTCTACATGATTTATTAAGTTTCTTGTATACTTTTATGGAATTACTTCAGGAATCTGTAATTTTGCCTTTGCCGCATCCCATGAGAACTTTCAAAAATCTCAAGACTGCAAAAAGAAATGCAGCCGTTCTGAAATCCACATACTTCAGAAGGTACCTCTCTGTCAACAGCACATATCAACATCTTGAGTGAACAACAGGAAGGGTTTTTCCATATTAAGTAGGGTAAGAGAATTGGTAATGTTACCTAGAGCTAAACATTAACTGAATCTCCTTGCCTACTGGCAAGGGTTAATGTCACATTCCAGACATAATGAGAGCAAGAAAAGTTAACATATTTCAACTTTTCTTCTTAGGTGCAAAACAGAAAGGATAACATAAGTTTCTGCATATAATAACAAAGATCTATCAGGTGACAATGAGATTTGTGCACAAACTTCTAGGGCTCCAGCCAGGGGTCTAACAGAACAGCTTGCAAACTCATGTTTCAAGAGCACGTCTATGATATTTTAGATCAGCGTTATAGAAGATATGTATTATTTAGTTCATGCCAGCAGGTCATAAACCATAGCCATGTCCATTGTAGTGCAGTGTGAATGTTTCTTTGTTAAACACCCAGTACAATGAAGTCATTCAAAGGATTATGACAAAATGTAAATCATGTGGTCGGGATATGCCTTTTTTTCCTGTTAATACAAACAATATTTATAATTAGTAAATTATTAACCAAGTAACATCTCTTCAATTAATAAAAATAGATATACATAATTCTAATTCTGAGACAAACATGGTTTGGGATTTGCTCACTTGGAAAAAAATGATGGAAGTTGAAATAGTACCTAGGTCTCCCAACTTCCTCTCTGGCTCCTCTTAACTAGATCACACTTTTGAATTGTAACTGTGTGACTAATGTTGTATCTGCAATACTAAACAAGAGGCTAGGGGCATGGGACAAGGGACTTGAAACTCTGTCTCAGGACTGTAATTGTTTACCTCTGTGTGATTCAAATCTTGAAATACCCTGTTAAACCCCTCTATTTATACTATATATTTCGGTAGACACCACTGGCTTTTCTTGTGAGTGGCAACCATGGTGAAAGGAGTAAACATAATTTTTGATCCCTATAGTGATGAATACCTTGGGGATGTTTGATTTTTTAAGACAAAATCAATTTACTATGAAATGTATAAATAACTATTGAAGCATACTTTGAAAGTTCTTTTATACAGAATAACCTGGCACTAAATTGGCCAGTAAATGAAGGAGATAAAACCAAAAAGAACTGTTGTACTTAGTGGTGAGGTCTTTTACATATGAGCGTGAAATGACTTGTAGTCCTGGTGACATATTATGTGAAGCGTATACGTTGTGTCTCCCTGTCCAACAATCCATCCGTATGTGCTAGATTCTTGTATTTCTGCCCTTACCCCTGTCCCAGTTCTTTTCCCCACTTCCCCTCACCTCATCAGAACAGGAGGTCCTAGCTCTGAGGTGTTGTGGTACTGCAGCTACTTCCTGGAAACAGTAACCCATACAGTTCAGAAGTAAGGCTTCAGGCAACCAGGATCAAGAACCCGACAAATCTTGATTGTTCATGATGCAGGAGTTTGAGAAATAGAAAGTATGGGAACAGCGGAGTGGAAATGCACCATATGTGCTGGGGGCTGCCCACCTGGAAAGCAGCTTTGCAGAAAAGGACCTGGGGCTCCTGGTGGACACCAAGCTGAACAGGAAGCAACAATGTACCCTTACCACAAAGAAGACAAACGGTACCTTGGATTGCATTAGGAGGTTGCCGGCAGGTCAAGGGAGCTGGTTCTTCCCCTCTGCTCAGCACTGGTGAGGCCACTCCTGCAGTACTGTGTCCAGTTCTGGACTCCTCAGTACAAGACACACTGGAGAGAGTCCACCAGAGGGCCATGAAAATGGTGAAGAGACTGGAGCATCTCTCCTATGAGGAAAGACTGAGAGAGCTGGGACTGTTCAGCCTGGAGAAGAGAAGGCCTGGGGATCTTACCCATACTTGAAGGGAGGGTGCAAAGAGGAGGGAGCCAGGCTCTTTTCAGTGGTGCCCAGTGACAGGACCAGGAGCAATGGGCACAAACTGAAACACAGGAGGTTCTGTTTGAACACAGGAAACAATTTTTTCCTGTGAGAGTGACTGGGCACTGGCACAGGTTGCCCAGAGAGGCTGTGGAGTCTCCCTCCTTGACGATATTCAAAAGCTATCCAGACATGGTCCTGGGTGACTGTGCTTGAGCAGGTGTGTTGGACCTGATAACTTCCAGAGGTCACTTCGAACCTCAGCTGTTTAGTGATTCTGTGAAAGGCTAAGGGGTATGTGGCACTTAGGATTAAAATCTTTATTTGGGGATGGAGGGTCAGAGAATGGTGATGCCAGGAACATCATGCTGATGACCTGGCTTAGGGAAGGAATTTCAAGGATGGTGGCCATACACAACTTTGCAGTGCAGTTCAGCAAAGAGTTTAATGATGTTTGCTGTGCTTAGATTGATCTTTTGGGTGGTGGGGAATATAATTATTTCAGGCAGAGGAAGCAACTGATTGCTGATTTCACACATGCTGGGAAGGAGGTTTAACCTAGAAGCCCTTGTGTAAAAGAGCCATCACCCTTACTGCCTCATCCCCTCACACAGAAGGGGATAAGTACCTCTACCTCCTGGACACATGATTCTGAAGTACAGAAGGCATCTTCAGTGTCTTCTAATTGCAAAGTAAGCTGCTAAACCGTGGCCAGAAATATAATTCATTATATATTTCCTCTTTAGCAATAGCTAAAGCTTTAGAGTGGCTAGAATCAAGAGCCTTCCTACAGACCTTGGTGGCTGCTGTGAGGCAGCTATGTGCTCCCACTGATTTATACTGTTATTCCCACTGAGTATTGGCCATCTAATCCAGGATCTTGATAGCAGAAAGGAAGTCAAGCAGCTTAAAAGTTTAGGCATTACAAATCCCAGTACAGCAGCACCCAATTCATTTCATATATCTTGCCCTTCATGTCTAACACATACATTTTATCAGCAGCTTGTAGGGCATGTAGTCAGACAATTTCCATTATGGTCAGTGAAATAGCATGGTTAAAATCCTGTGCAATGCTTTATAAATTTAAATTTAAGCATAAATGTTCTGTAACAAGATTATTGTATCTGATCTGATGGTTGGGAAAAGCTCACTCATTTTGTATTGTCAGCACTTGGAGCAGTCATTGATGTATTAAGCTCTTACACAAGTCATGGCATCTTACTTGAACCAACGTGCAGTCACAGGGGATTTCAGTTGAAAGAGTAGATGCAAGATACACATTTATAACAGTGAGGGCAATCAGCTTTGCAACGGATTAGTGAAGAATATGGTAAATTCCCCATCACTTGGAGTCCTTTTATCAACGTCGGATGTCTTTCTAAAAGAAACAACCTATTTCAATAACACTTTGTTAGGTTATATGCACAAATAAGGAGAAGGAATCTACAGTTTTCATGCAGAAAATTGGTTTAGATTAGCAGCGTTTCCACTTCCGCTTTTAGCTATTTATGCTAAGTAAGGTTATGAGGACAAAAAAATAATAACGAGACAGTGGTACAAACTACCAGATTGTTTCCCTCAAAACCACTAAAACAGGAAGTGAGCTGTGACAGTATTGTCCTGAAATTGCTGCTTTAACAATCGTGCCTCCAGCAGAAAATTCACTTTGAATCTAGGCCAAATCCTCAAGGGCCTGACTGTATGGGTGTACACAAACTTTTTCTTCATGGAAAAATTTGTTCATATATTTTAAAAACGTTGTCATCTCTGCATGCATGTGATGGATCTAGCACTTACCTACACACAGGATAGAATTTTCTGAAGCAAATCCCTTTTGTCAAAATGGGCTTTGCAAGCATAAACTCTATTACTTACATGTGTGAATGCTTATGCCTACATACTTTAAAGCCCCTTTCAAAATTTAGTCTATTAAATAAACACGCAAATTAGCAAGACTGGTATGGTTCTCCAGCTGAAAGCTTTCCTTTAAAATAAATGTGATATTTTACTAGAAGTAAATGGAAACACTTAAAGAAGTGAGTTGATAAACAGTATTGAGTTGGGGTAGATTTGTAGCAATTGATGTCTTGACAAAATTGGAGATGCTGAAGCAGGCATTTTAACTTGACTTAGCTAAAATAATAAATTGCGGTAGCCCAACCTGGACATGACAAAGGCATGAATCAACTTCTCCATCTTCTTCAAGCAAAGATCTCAGGCTTGTACTGTACCTGTGATGGTGAAAGGGGGTTTGAATATTACATGAAGATGGCTGTCAAAAGGTAGCTCTTAATTCAATATCACATCAAGGGTTTTCATGCTGACAGAGAGAATATGAGATTTCTGGTCCCAGAAAAATATCATAGAGAAATAACTCTGCTCTGTGTGTTCCTTGCAACAATTAGCAAAATGCTGACTTCATTTGCGTTGTGATTTGTTGAAAAAAACATACTGGAAATACCTGAGTTTTTTTGAAGCAAAGTATTCAGATGTGTACTAATTTAGATGTGGAAGTCATGCCTACATTCTACTTTTTAAATGAAAATTTTCAATTTATAAAAGACTGAAGAATCTACCTGTTAAGAAGTTTACTGCAAAATTCGGTTTTCAAATATTGAAATCTACTGTTTCTTCTAATGCTATACTGTATTCCCAAAAAAGACACATTTTTTTTGTTTGTTTGTTTTTTGTTTTACTCATTTTAGATGGGATTCATGAATCCTGCTGAATGAACTGAAAAGGAGCAAACATGCAGGGCTTGCCTGTGCTAGCTACTTCTGGTCTTAACAGCCCAGAATAAGAAAACTTCATACTTGGGCAGGCACAAATCTTGGATGACCTTTAGTTATTAGAAAAGGTGTAGTAAAGACCTTAATCCACCACAGCTAGGAAAGGTTTAGTACCGTGACAGTTTTTAGATCTTACATTTGCTATTATCAAGCCAAGATGCACATTAAAAACTACCTGAAAATTGCTATTACTTTCAGTAAAATTTGTTCTTTCCTCATTCTTCAATTACCTTGTTCTGATTCTTTCCTTAAGACTGTATCCCAGTGAATCTATAGCCCTTTCTAGGGCATTGCAGTCATTTCTCCATTGTCTCCTCTTCTTGTTGCTATATGTAAGTCATACATGCATGATGTCTGGGGTATTGCAGACTGCCAGACTGAAGGCAGACTGTTGCAGACTGAGGATTGCCTGATGACAGTTCTAGTGAAAAATATTGCATAGAGGAAAATGATTGGGTATTTTCAGGTTTTGTTTGTTTGTTTGTTTGTTTGTTTGTTTGTTTGAAGACAGAGAAAAGAAGACTATGGAGTGGTTATGTCTATCATAATAGTTTACCAATATATGACTACTGTAAAGAGGATCAGCTCTTCCTGTTCATTGACCAAGTGAAGATGGGTATCAGCAAAAAGCTTTCCAGCCATAAGGATAGTGAAACTATATGGAACAGATTACATATGGGTGCTCTGGAATCCCCTTACCTGGGTATTTTCAAGAATAAATTAAATAGACTTCTGCTAAGTATGGTCTTGACCTTGTCTCAGCGGAAAAGAAAGGACTAGATGAATTTCTGACTCCTTCCTATTCTGTATTTAATGACATTTTCCAGTTCAGGCTAAGTTTTTTTCATTAGCATGATTGAGTTACAAACCCTATGCTTTGTAGCATTTGGTATTTGTTAATAACTTTATTTAGTGAGCTATTGCCAAATCTCTTTCAGAGGAGGCTCATCTAATGGAGCCCATCTTTATTCCCTTACTGTTTGGGGCATAGTAAGAGCTCTGACAATAATGTGTAAGATGCATATTTAATAATGGCTCTAATTAAGTTCACTGACTCTGTGATTTCACCTGGATTATCATGTATAGAGACCAGGTCACTCAACAAGACACACTGTTCCTTTCTCATTTTTGCTATGACTAGGTCCTTTTTCACATTTTTCGGGGTCAGTGAAGAGAATGAGTACCCTGAGGTTTTAAAAACGGAATCAGAGAATGGCTGAGGTTGGAAGGCATATTTGGAGATTGTCTAGTCCAACCGTCCTGGTCAAGCAGGGTCAGCTAGAGTACGTTGCTGAGGGCTCTGTCCAGTCAGGTTTTCAGTATCTCCAAGGATGGAGACTCCACAGCCTCTCTGGGCAACCTGCTCCAGTGTTTGACCACACTCATAGTAAAAATGTTTATTTCTTATGTTTGAGTGGAATTTTCTGCATTTCAGTTTGTGTCCATCGCCTTCTGTCCTTTCACTGGATACCACTGAGAAGAGGCTGTCTCCGTCTTGTTTACTGGCCCCCATCAAGTATTTATTACACACACTGATAAGATCTCTCCTGAGCCTGCTCTTCTCCAGGCTAAATGGTCCCAGTTCTCTCAGTCTCTCCATGTATGTCAGATTCTCCAATCCCTTAATCATCTTTGTGGCCCTTTGTTGGACTTGCTCCAGCAAGTTCATGTCTGTCTTATACTGGAGAGCCCAGAACTGGACCTAGCGCTCCAGATATTTCTCACCAGGGCTGAACTGAAGGAAATAATCACCTGCCTTAATCTGCTGGCACCGCTCTTCCTAATACAGCCCCAGGATGTTCTTGGTCTTTGCTGTGAGGGCATAATAATCAACTTGTGTCCATCAGGACCTCCAGATCCTTCTCTGCCAAGCTGCTTTCCAGCTGGTAACCAGTTGGTACTGGTGTATGGTGTTATTCCTCCCTGGTGCAAGACTTTGCATTTCCCTTTGTTGAAATTCTTGAGATTACTGTTAGCAAAGTCTATTACGTTTTAATAGGGATTAATCTTATGTACCTAATCTAACTGTTGATATGTCACATTTTACTTGTATACTGCTGAGTGTTATATCAGTCCGCACATAGTAAATATCTCTTTATTTTTGCCATGTATTTTCTTTATATAGTTAGGTAACTAAAAACATATCAGTAAAGCTGAGATACTTCTCATTTAATTAAACTGTTCAAGTTTGCTATACAGTCCAATTTTCAAGCTTAATTATAAACTTAGGTAAGTATACCTTAGGAAGAATTAGGGGAAAAGGAAGGTCTCCAAAGCAGCTTTCATTCCATCCTTAGAAATACCTCTAAAACACATGTGTTGAATCACCATCCGGAAATCCGATTGCTCTTGAGTGACTACAGATGGAACTTGCATGAACAGTTTAGATTTGTCAACTAGAGATAGATGAGAAGCCACCACCCTAAATAAGGGGATCTGGGGATATATTGTCATTCTTAACCTAACATGGATGAAAAGCATGTGACTTTACCCATCAGATAACAGCCCTGCAAACAACACTAAATATTTTCCAGCCCTCACACCATAAAGTGCTTTAAAATTAATAAAGAAATAAAATGTTGTGAAAAATTATTTTACAAGTATTGGTGAAGTGTCCCCAAATTTTAAATGCTTGGAATTATGCAGCAGTGCTTTTCACTAAGTTTTAAATGCTTTCAAGCAAGGTTTCATGATTTTATCTAGCCTTACACACTAAAATATGCTCTCTTCAAGTTATCATCTAAATTATCATCCATACTGGTTTCCAAAGATTGATCCATTTCTGCCCTACAAGATGGTAATAAAGAATCAAGTTACATCTGGTTTGATTTCCCTGTAATGAAACAGCCAATTGCCCCATGTCAGAAAAGATGTACTGCAGGTATTCTTCTGGGATTTTACCTGGCTTTTGCCAGTCAATAAAGAAATAAGATCTAACATTTCATTTATAAAACATGAATTCCACTGGGTTGGAGGCATCCAGAATGATAATAGGTTTTTACTCTTGTATACGGAATATTTTAGCAAAATCTTTTTGCTATCTATCATTAAGAAAACAAAAAATACCATCCTTTGTGATTTTTGGACTGGTATACTTATTTTACAATACAACAAGATAGTTTTCTGCAGTGTATTGCTTACAAATGCTGACCTGAATTTATCAGGGAAGAGTTAAAGAAAATTACTGTAAGAAGGAGCCTCACAAGTGAGAGGAAGGATACTCCAGTTTGCAGTAGGGGAATTTTTGGATGTACAAATTACCATATTGTAACAAATTTCTCAAGGTACAATTTTTATTCTTCAATTATTTATCTGCCGTGAATACTTTAGCATTTGATTTGACTCAGCTTTTCCCTTGTATTTATCTGTTGCCTTAGTTATCTCATTTTTTTAAATTTGACTGTACCATTCCTCATCCAAATCATGCTTTTGATCAGAGGTAGTTCCATTCAGCATTTGGATGGAAAAGATAAGAAGAAATGACTTCCTTTGCTTAGAAAGATAGTACAACAACTTTCCTGGAAAGAATACTTTTGTGTCCAGAGAATGTTCATTGTTTGCTCCAAAAATCACATCAGAAGTGTTAAAATTATATTAATCCTAGCAGCAACACATGCTTTAACTGAGCTAGTTTATCCAGTCCCTCTACACCTGCTGCTCAACCCAGTGCTTCCCTTAGCCCTTACATTCCCTGATTCCCTCTAAACTTCTAACTCTCTCTTATCTTAGTACCCCAAGTGTCCCTATGCCAACAAGGTCTCTCCCAGATATCCCTGCCTTCTTTCACTTCAGTGCTTGTCACCACCTTTTCTCTTGCAATACCCTAGAGACATTATTCTTCTGCTTTCTCCGGCTCCCTCTCTGGTCTGCAAACTGGGCAGGAATGTGGTCTTTTGCCAGATGACCTGAGGTGCGTAAATGCTGACTGATAGGGCAGCCCATCTAGCCTGTTCCTCTGCCTGTCTCTCGGCTCCTGGCTGCCAGGTGGACCAAAAAAAATGTTGTGCCCCTTGACAGGCCAGAAAAAAAAGCTAGTGCTGTATGGTAGTGTCTCAACCTCTTTACAGAAATGTGCTGCTGTGCATGCCAGAGTCTTGATCCACCACTCATCCTGGCATTTTTTTTCACTGAGAGAGCAATGAATCCCCTTTCTATGTTCCTGGAGACCAAGAAGCAGAAAGGTGATGGCATGTTTCAGTCAGAATACAGCCTGGGGTACTTGCTTCTGAATTTCCTTGTTTTAATATAGTCTGTGTCACTCACAGGCTGTATATTAAAGTCTTGGCTCTAGCTGAGAGGAATTCAGGTAGGTTAATTAATTAAACATTTTCATACTGAGGGTTACATGACCTTTCAGGTCCACAGAGAACATACAAATGATACCAGCCTCTGGGATAATACATCATGCTTCTTTGCCCCTGTGACTGCCTTTATGCATGGCCCCAATCTGGATTTTTAATCTTTCTGGAGGTTCTTGCTGATCAAACAATGTTCATGAGGTACTTTGACGATTTTTCTCTCAGCCTTTGAAAAACAATCTGTAGTTTTTATGTAACTTCATCTCTGACCTACCCTCCATATCTTTACTTGGCATGAAAACCTATCACCACCCAAGTAAGATCAGTTCATAATAAATCTCCTAGTAGTTAAGAAGAAAATCGCTTCTTAGTGCTCTTTTGTATGCAGCATTTTCTCTTTGCAATCTCTTTTTTTTTCTTAATAAAAACAGATGATGTCTAAATAGATGAAGCAAATATAATCTACACCTAAATGACATTCAACATTATGCCAACTCAGTGCACCACTCCTATTAGCTGTTTTCAAGGAGGTTTGAAGTGACAAGTTTAAAAAATTGCCAAGAACAATGCTCCAGAAATTCAGATGTGAGTGACGAGCTCTGAACTAGCACACTGGCATTGCAAATCTCTTCACTTCATGTGTTCCTTCTTGCTCAACGTGACATCACACTCACTGAGAAATAAACTCTTCTTCTTCTTTCAAATTCTGACACAATCGCAGTGTTGGGGTTGGAAGGTGAAGCTTTTGAGGAGCACTGTAATTTACCATTGTGCCAATTCCATGCTCTAAATTAAGGGTTGCAGTGACAGTAACTATCGAGAAAATTAGGATGCTAGCATGGGAAGTCTACTATGGCAAAGTATTAAAATTTCTCACTACAAGTATTCAGCACTAATAGATAAGTTCCTAGCATCAAAGTGGATGCAGAAAGTGAAGGAACTCGTTAGAACATGAATTAATCTTCATGCTGCAATGGACAGAGATAGTGCTGTATCATGAGTTTGAGTGGGAAATTTCAAGTCGATTTTCTTTCAGGTTCATAGTTACGTACTATAGATTCACAGATGCTGTGTGTTATATGCTATAATTTCCTTGAGTCACATATTATCAGGCTAATGAAGGGGCTTTGGATTTCATTTTAGCCTAATTCAGCCTTGTTTCTCCAAAAGGGGTTTGCTTCTTTATATATCACACAAAGAAAGGACTGCTCTGAAACATTGAGATGTTGTACTTACATCTGTATGTCTGTCATATGTCTGTCGGTTGGTTTTGCAATGCTGCCTTGGGGGGCATTCCTCCTCTGGAGGGGTAAGACTTCTCTCAGAGCAGGTCCAAGCACCAATTTTGCCAACAAGCCAAAAGGAGGGACTGTAAGACAGATATTTGGTAAGTGTAAAGTAAAATTTAATTTCAGACATTTTTCCTTTGATGAAGCATTATAGTTCTGTTATTGAAATATATTACAATGGCATAAAGAGACACTTTTAAATGAGACAATCAGTATTAGCAATCATATCTATTCTCTGTAACAGTTTATTTACATGGTGTAGATAACATAGACAAAAATAGTTTTGAATAAATATTATTTTGTTATTCTGCTAAATTTATCTTTTTGTATTTCCAGACAATTAAGGTTGTCTTTGAGCTTAGTATCCTTGAATAAAACCTTTGTAAGTTGATTCAGCTGGCAGTCAAATGATTTCCTTGGTTTTGAATTACTGTACTATAAACTGCAACAGAATTTCTGGGTGGGCTGAATCTTTGTGTGTGGCTTCTCCTACACAGGTAGGGCTCTAAACTCAGTAGACAAACGTGTGAAAATTTTTTTATGTGGGTTCATATGTTTCCTGATCTAAAAAGACGGACATTTTTTTTAGCAGCACCAGGAGGGGAAGGTGTTTTCTGTCATAAATAGATGTTTTTCAACATATATTGAACTCATGATACCCCTATCCATGCTCCCAATATTTTTTCATTTTTCATTTCTGAGCTTCTGTGGCTCAGAAGTAGATTGTGAACTTAGGCAGGTAGTCAGACACATACAATCTAGCCTTTAAAGTCTGAGCAGTGCTCTCAGCTTTTTTTTTTTCACCAGTTAAGATAAATGCTTACTTCCAGAGGACCCTGTTTTAGCCATAGGAAACGAAGGATGGAAACCACTCCACTAAGAAACTGAAGTGAGATCTTACAGCGACTAGTTCTGATGGTTTCAACAATAGTTCTCATAGGAATTGTGCAAATGGAGTTTTTCAATTCCACTTCCCTTCCTCTCGCTCACAACTGTGAATAACATCTTAGTTTTAAGGGTTTCATAAAAAAAACCAAGCAGGATTTCCTTTTACTGCAAGTAAAAACTGCTTTTTATGCTTCCTGCCCCATTTTTGGGCACTTTCTTTTCTGGAAGTTCAATAGCAATATGTGACCTCTCCCAATTGTTGCTGATACACCTCATCATTTGACTCATTTTTTCATTACTAGAATCACTACTAATGTGATTTCACTAGTTTCAGAAATGTTAACATATTCCCAAAACTATCAATAGCAAGAGGAATCCAAACTCTATAATTAGAGTTTACTTTTGCATTATCTGTTGTATCTTTTCATTCTGGTCCTTGTTTTGCATCCTTATTAAAGCTGAACATGTCCCATTACTTAACTGTATACAAGATACTTATCAGAAAAATAAAGTGTTCTACACCCAACATAGTTTGTACTGTAGTTTGTACTGCAGCTTTAGTTTGTACTTCTGCCTGAACAATTACTTATTTTATGTTTTGCCGTAACAGTGTTATACTGCTCCTATACACACCATAATTGTAAAACATACTGTGCTTCTGCATTCATTTAAAGAGCAACTACTTGGTAAGCACAAAGTAATTAAGCAATAAGACATGACAGGCAGTGCATTTCTGGGGAATTATTGCTCTTCTCAGATGTCTTGAAAGATACGAGGCTAAAGGTTGAGTGACTTCAGCCACCTGAGAAGTGGAATAATCCCCTAGAAATGCATTGCTTACCATGGTTTATTGCTATTATGAAATGGAAATTATGAAATGAAAATAGGAGGAAAAGATTAGATCTGTGCATTTATGGAAGATTACTTATACAGGTATGACATCACTGTCAGCTCTATATGTGTCCAGAGAGTTCTTAAAGACATTTTAGAATTAGCACGTGAACAACACAACTCATCTGAAACTGCTGTTTCAGCACTCCTCATTACCACCTTTACCTAGACCAGCTCCCCAACATTTCCCTACCAAATCATATTTGTATTCTCGGTACAGACTTTGTCTCTGATACTAATCATACAACCTCAGGGGGTGTGGTTATTCCGAAATAATCATACCCCCTGGAGGATTCGAGGCATTTGGTTGCTTCCTTGCCTTGTAACACCCCAAGGTCATTATCTCATGATAATCACATCTCCTGGAGTTGCCTTATTGCTTAAGTGTAACACTAAATTTTAATTACAATGAAATAGAGCTCTTCTGGTAGTTTATACAACATCCTGTGTGCGCAAAGCCAGATGGAAATAATGCCTAGCTTTTACTGTAATAGCATGTGGTGGGCTTGTGCTCCAGTGCAATAAATGATTATGTTTTGGTTGGTTTTTTGATGAGAAAATCATTTTGAACTGAATTTGCAGCACATTACTATCAAACTGAAAATGGGCTCTCATTATTGTTCTGATTTGTTGTAAATTCAATTTAAATTAAAAAAATATAGTGAAGAAATACATCGATAACATTCTAAGTCTCTGATACTACTAATACTGCTGAGCTCCACTTGAATTTGCTGAAGATGGGGAGTGTAGTGTTCTGCTCTTTAGGCATTTCAAAGAGTCATCAGTAAGAAATTACTTTTGCACTGAAAATTGAGGTAGAGGTTTCTTGAGAAAGATTTGATTTTGTAAAGGAATTCAAATTTTGAAGTCCATGAGGTTCTTCTCTTGTCTACCAGAGTAAACTACTATATGATGTTTTTGCTTAAGAACCTACCTACACATGTATTTTTTTAAACATTTTCAGTTGTTTTCACAGCAAGATCTTAAAACATTTTTAAACCACTTTCTGCTTTGGCTAGAAAAGCTGTGATGTTTTGTATTTACCAGTCCTCTGACAGGATGTTATAGTTGGGGATATGGAAAATGCAATTTTTCAAATCAAATAGCCACAAACATAAAAGAATATTTAAATCAAATAATCTAGACAACAAAAAAAAAGAAAACAGACAAAATCAAAAATGTCAGATATGTTGGACTACATAGTACTCTCTGGATGTGTTATAACTGCTTCTACACTCTTTAGATCCCAGTTAGAACTGCAATTGTATCTTGAGCATTTAGAAATAGATATTTGCAGTTCATTCTTAGTAACTGTCTTGTTATAACACAGCATTTTCTAACAGAGCTTTAGGGTTTTAACAGCATTGTTTTTCCTCTGTTACTTTTTCAGATATTTTCAACAAAGAAAATAATATGTAATTGCTTGTGAGAATGATCAAACTATATGAACTCAGTTTTGTAATGTTTTATTTTGCTGTGTTTTACCTTCCTGCACTGCAACTTAGTCAATTAATTGTTAACATAGTGTTTAGCTCTTGAAGGTGTATGTCCTGACATTTTTATTGTTATTAGTATAATTTTTATTTCATTATTAACTCAGCATGAAAATAAAAACATTATACTCTGGTACGATCACAGCTTAGGCGTGCTGCTTAAAGTGGAGTTCCTAGCTATTTGGTTATGGCAGAGAGTTTCAGACAGATCTTTTTGCTTCAACATGTCTCCCTAGTGATCAATGCCTTTTCTCCCATCCAGTGACACCTTCTTGGAAACTGGTGACCACTTTCCAGCTGACTTTTTAGGAATGGATGTTATGAAGATATTAAGCTTCTACATGCTTCATGGAACGAGTGGGTCTCAAAGAATGGACACCTTATTAGCATTCCTCATCAAGAAATGTGGAAAACTTTCCTAATGAGGAAAAAAATTACAAAACATCCTTTAGTACACCTCACACGACTGGTACGTGAGAGATGTTAGAAATTAGATGTCATTAGTTCTGTTTCTAGGGGATGTATTTTTAAATTTTTTTTCCAATGTTCTCTTTGAAGAGAGACTAAGCCTTTCCTCATATGCCCCGTGAAATCAGTACGTCACTTCAGGAAGAGTTAGTTCTAGTCTGTGGTAAGAGAGGTCTGTTGATTTCACTAGGGTTATGATGGTGTGGTAAATAGTAAAATTTGACCAATCCTTCTGATACTGAGCTAAATTGATTCTGTAGCATGGGGCAATGAAATTTAATCAGCTTTCTGCTGTGCTGAAGTCTGCTGTCACCAACAAGGGTTCATTATTTTTTAGTAGTATTCATGCTGAATTGCCTAATAAAGAAAGAAATTTTTAATTTTTGTCACCTTGTTCAGGATTTTTAATAATAATAATAGTAGTAGTAGTAGTAGCAGCAGCAGCAATAGTGGCAATAGTAGTAATAGTAGTAGTAGTAGTAGTAGTAGTAGTAGTAGTAGTATATAGTGTTAGGAAACAAAATTATTAACTGTTGCACAAAGTAACCATATTGTGAATATTTCACCCTTACCAAAGCCTCTTATCTTGTTCTGCTCTTACACATAGGTCATATTATGCACTGCTTTGTGCTAGTTTGACAAGAACTAATGTGGATACTTAAATATTTTAAAGGCTGCACATTTCAGAATGATAAAATACTCAAGTGATCTTCTTTTCCTGTTGAATTTGTGGTTAATGATAAAATAATTTAATTTTTTTTTTTTTTTTTTGTCTATTAGTGATTTTAACAACAAACACTAAATGTTCTTTTGAGGAAAAATCTTCAAATAAGGCCATGCAATGACACTTTTAAACTACCGTTGGTTTTTATTCAGCCATAAAATCTATCTTTCATATAGAAACCCACTTACATGTCTTACTTCAGTGAAGGTTATTTGTAGACTGAAGGTCTTTTCTTGTCAAGATATGATGAATACCATGTGTGAAGACAGAAGAGCATCAGGACCTGTATTAGCCGGAAAACCCACTGATCTGTGAATAACCTAAAAAAGAAAACCTGAAGATTAGCAACGTCGCTTTTAAGAATGATCCATCAAATTCAACAAGCAGATTCACAGAGATGAATCATCTAGTTCCTTTTATTCCAACAATACAGTAAAGGTTATTTTCCTTCCCTACAAATAGAAGTTCTGAAATACAAGAAATAGAGACTTGTGAGTCTTTTTCAGTCATAAGGCAATCATTCTACATTTTTCATTCAGTGTGTTTTTTAAATATTTTTTCCTTTTATTTTTCAATTGAAGTAGGTGTGGCTTAGACCATCTAGTACACAGCTAAGCTGTGTGATTATGTCCCATTTTTAGATGAGGTTATATTTTCTGTAAAGATTAAGTCCTCTGTCAAAACCATTTAAAAAACCACAAAAATTAATTATGCATTTTTAGCACATTTTTATTACTTTATCACAATGTATCTAACTATTGTTTCCTCCTAGCTTGAAAATTCAGTGAGACCATTGTGATAACCTCTCTAATGTCTGATAAAGACCATGGAATTTTCCTCCTCTCCTCTCCTCTCCTCTCCTCTCCTCTCCTCTCCCCTCCCCTCCCCTCCTCTCCTCTCCTCTCCTCTCCTCTCCTCTTTCTCCCTGCCCCTAAGCTGACTCTGACTCAAGATTCAATAATGTCCATTAAAGTCCATTCAAACCATTGGTGAACTATTAACTACCCTTACCAGAGAAATTTACTCAGAAATTCTTACCCAGAGGCAGAAATTTCATGTCAAAATTTCTGTTTTTAACTTCTAGCCATTAAATGTTTGACTACCAGACTGAAGAATCACTCCTAAGCAATTCCTGTTTTAGAAGTAAATTAGTTTAGGCTGTGATCCTCTCTTAACACTGTCTTTGATAAGCAGAAAGAGCTGGAACCTTTCACTACTTGCTATTCCTTTGATTATTTTTGTACAACTTCTCTCTGTTTTGTCAATATCCATTTGAACACACCATTTCTGGTTTATAAAAAGATGGTGATTGATGTATATTAATAATTTGGTTATCAAATCTAAGTCAATAGACTATTTATACTGACCAACAGCTATAAAAACTGTCCTGTAATCATTTTTTGGCATAAAGAATGGGAAAAATAAAGGAAACTATATTACCTGTGATTGAAACTGCTTTCTTTTCTGTTGACTTTGCATTCCCCCTTTTAACATTTGTTTAACATTTGTAAAGAAGGTTACTTTACAGCACCTATACTGATTCAGATACAGCTGGGATTCTCACAAGAATTTTGCGTCTTGCTCCTGTTTCTGGGAGGACAAGACCCTAAACCACCTTGAAAAAGAACACAGATAATTTAGGTGTGGGGTTAATTTTATAACTTCTGTGCATTTGGAAAGTAAATGGACTATCTCCAAGCAGCAGCTCTTACATTCTAGAAAATAAGGTAGGTGGATTATCATTAAGGGATAAATGAAGAACAAATGAAACAAAGTGTTTGAAAGAAATTACAGTAAAGCGTATTTTTTATTTCTTTAATGGGGGAGAATTGAACAGTCAGTGATGAGGTCATGGGAAGCAATTACATTTTACAAGGGTTATGAGCAGAAAGCAAAATTTTATTAGTTAACTTTCATCGGTTAATATGAAGATATGATAAGTAAATTTAAATATGGATATAATACAGACCTCTGTACACCCAAAAGGGTCTTCCGCTTGTGCTTACTGAAGATGACCTCCACTACGCCAGGCAAACATTTTACCCCTGTTAGTGCTGAAGAAGCAGCATTGCTGTAGATATTTGTGTGGTAGGGAAGGGGTGACCAGCGTGACACATGGCATATCCACCAACCTGGAGGATGCTGATCTAAAGGCTACTTCTCTGCATTTATGGCATTCGGAGGCACAGGGATCCTGAATTCCTCAGGTTCTGGGTTTACTGACAGAAGTTGAAGAAGTTGTCTTTTCTGGTAACACACCACACTTCAGCTCAAGGCCAGGGTTTGAATCAGTCTACTCTTAACACGCATTCTATCCCTAAAATAGTCTTCCTAGACAAACAACTTTTATGTACTTCCTCTTTTCCTTTTATCTATGTAACTCCAGATTTTACCAGACACAATAAAATTTTCAACTATGAACAAGGGAATTACAGCAATTTTTAGGAGCCATCATGTGACAAAGTTCCATTTCTCTTCCCTTTAAATAGCTAGTAATTATTTATACTGTGATGTGAAGCTTTTTGATAATGTTATTTATATACTAATTTTCATTATGCAAATTAAATAATAAAATAGCAGCAGTGTAACATAGCTAATGATTTATAGTTGCAGGAATGAGAACCTTACAGCTTGAACCATTTCAGAATATTTGGAATAACCTTGAGGTCATTTCAACACTTAAGTATCATCCATTTAAAGCTCTTAAAGCTAATAAAAGATGAACACAAAAGCTAATCTGGGGTATTTGTAATAAATTCTCTATTTAGAGGGGCTTCAGGGTGCGTATTTACAATTTAAGTTTTTGCGAGGGCCAGGTATATCTAAATATTTGCCTTTTGTGACACCTGAAATTAAGTATTTCATTATAAAAACACTGGGTTTTGCCTTGATGACGTAATGAAACTGAGCATGGCAGCGTAACCAAAGAACTGCAGAAGAGGGAAATTCCACTGATTGTAGGAAGCTTAAACAGTGAAAAGGCCTTGAAACATATGTCCCACCAACAGGAAGAGTCATAAATCATATGTGAATGCAGAAGAAGAGGCTGTCAATGGTGCTTAAATGCAGGACTGCAGCAAAGTGAAAAGCGCTAAGTTAGAATTTGGCAGTGAAAGGCTACCTGTATTATTGATTTGAACTTGAGTTTAAACAGCCACCCCTTCAATTTAATATCCCATTCCGATGACGTTAAAGCAAACTCACTACTAAATAAAACAGGGAGTTAAAGAGACATGTTTCTTGATATAGCAAAACAATGAAACAATTTAATTAGGCAATAATGTTTCTGGCACTGGCGTACACACAGCAATAAACTGCTTTTGCGGTTGATTAAATGCTGGCGTGAAACAGAGCGTGAAATCTTTCTCAGAGGAAGGAGCTGCCTCTGGATCTTCCCGTTACCTGTGGATCTCCCCAACGCAGTAAGGCAGCAGGTCTCACTAATGATTCTCCTGTGACTCTCAGCTGTGGGTGTTGGGAGTGTGGCCTTCAGAGGATCCAGGAGATCAGCACTGACTTTGCTTCTCTTTGTTTTTTGCATCACTGTGTGCTCCTGTGAGCAGTTCCCAAAGTGACTTTTCAACCACTGGTTACTTACCCTCTGTTTTCATGTACAACGCAGTAAAGCTATGGTAACGCAGCCTGGGAGATACAGGCACCCAAAAGAACATATGCTCAGCAATAGGTTCTGCCCTATACATTTCAAATAGTCTGGGCAAATAATTTGGTAATTTGGCTTTCTTCACTTTAACAATTAGCATACAAATGTAGAATACCTTCTCATTGCTCTCAGACAGAGAAAAGCAACTGATAATTTTTAGCAACTGAAGGCAGTGTTGCATCCAGCTCCTTATTCATGCTGTTTCTGAGGCATTAAAACATGTCTTACTGTACATTTTCTGCATTATTATCTGGTCTATAGGTGCTTATCAAGAATTTTGATAACCATTATAAATATCTATATAAGGCTGTTTTGAATCATCTTATTTTTCCCCTGTGAAAACCCCAAGTTATATACCCATAAGGTAAGTTACACAAGACAAAGCCTTCATTTCAATTTGTTTTGGTAAAGAAGGATTTGGAAAAGCTTTGCTATTGGACAGCACCCAATTTTTTCCCCAAATTTTGTGTCTTTTCCAGACGTATTCTTGTTTGTGGGTACACCGTTATAGGGTAGAAGCATTTTCCTTAAGAATGTGGTGGAAGAAATCATCTCAATTATAATTTAGGAAAAAGGATTTCTTAATGATGTCCATTTTAATCTTACAAGTGGACTAAAACTCCTGGTTGAAGTCCTGAAGATCACAGCTGCATTTCCTCAGAATTCAGCCACTTTCTGTTAAAGTACTTTGCAGACAACCTAACTTTCAAGGAATGTCCTTGGTTTGGCCATTACATAATTCAGTACTTCTGAATACTTCTGGGATGCTCCAAAGTTAATTTTTTATATTTAAAAGTCTAATTGCTAAGTTCCTAGGTGAGCTTTTTAAATGCAAATTTAGCACATCTACCACCTCCACTCCTCTTCTGCTTCCATGATCATCAAATCAAGCACCCCTCTGTCAGTCTAGGCTCCTTCAGATTTGTAACCTGAACTGAAATCTTAATGGCTCTTCCAACGATTAAATCTTTGACAAAAGCTTGTATTTCTTCACCACAGAATGGCATGTTCAACAAAATGGCTTCCCTGGGGCCCAATCTCCATCTTTAAACAAAAACAGTTCTGGTTCTCTGGAGGCATTATATTTATTGAATGTAAATGTCATAATAGCTTGACAGGTGTTGAGGCTTGTCTGAATTTTGTGATCTGGAGCTGTAGTATCCTACTGCCTGCCCAACAATTAATCTTATTGTCTTTGTAGGGTCCCAGGGTCTATCTGCCCAGATAACAAGGGGCAAAGTGACCTGTCAGTTAAGCTTAGAAAAGTGCTAAATCCTGAAAGAGCACTTAAATCCAGCACTTAAAAGGACCTCCTGTACAGAATTGCCTTTCCTACCTTTCAACACTTACCCTAGATAAGATGATGGAGGAAGGGCAAGAGAAAATAAAAAAACAAACTTAATAACACCTTCCCTTCCAAAGACCATGATTTATAACGAGATTGTGAGAACATTCTGAAGCTATTTCATGTTGAATTACAGTATACCTTTACAAGTGGCTGCTAAACTAGGAGTTCATGACAGTACTACTTGTGTTACTCTCATACCGTTCCTTGTGCTGCCACTAAAATTTAAAATGCAGTACATACAAAATAGATCTATAAATTTATATAGTAACTATCCCAACAAATGCAAACTCATTCTTAGTAACCATAAAATTACCTTCTGTTATCTATCACCCAGTGAATTATAGTTTCATCACTTAGAACAGCCAGCAAAACTGAATAACACTGCCTGTCTACCCACTATTTCACTGTGATATTCAGTGCAAGTGCTGCAGCTTGCAGAGAAAAAGGGTAAACAACAAAAAATTAAAGCTGAATATATGGTGTGGTAAATAAGGGTCATGTTATCAGCTCTGCACTGAATACAATTTTTAAAAGTCTGCAGCTACCTCTTTAGCTTTTAGTTTGAACCACAAATAAATCAATATAATTTTGGTCCCTAGATATGCTAACCAGGTTCTTATGGAGCATTCCACTGTCAAATTACTTGCATTAAACACAGAAACAGAGTAACATACACACTGCATAGTTTTTAGTAAGGTACAAATTGATATAACTGTTTCTTTGACAGAGTTCCGAGTTTGCCGTAGTTCCTCTTACCTGTTCAGAGCTAAAGGGGGTTGCTCTACCACTGTCACCTGAAGCGGTGGCTGGGTGCTGGCATGAGGGCACAACTCCTTTCCATCACAGGTGAATGCCAAATGCACGCGTACAGAAGACCCATGGAAAACCCACATTTCCAACCCTGGACTAGTATTTTAACCCCGAGCCATCTCCCACGTGGATCAACGACGACACAGAAACACCGCTACGTGGTTTGCCTGACCTGTCACAGCTATCGAGACATGAGCAAAGAAAACTCAGAGGAAGCTGTTTGTGATTCAAAAATTACAGATGGAAGCTATTCAGTAATTTGGTGCGTGTTTGAAATAATCGTGTATATTACAGGCACATGTAAGGCTGAATTCATAAGCTGAATTATTTTTCACTAATTATTTGCTCGGTGTGGTCAGCACCACGAGTGTGTGTGAGGCTGCAAAGTGAACTCGTACAAAGAGGAACTGCTTTTGAGGAGCCTTTCAATGGAACTCCTTTTTTAATCCTGCCTTCAAATAGCTTTGCGTTAAGAAAAGAATTAAAATGTACTGACATTTGGCTCTCAGAGAATGGATTCCCAAGTTATATTTTATCTAGATTCTATTCCCCAGAGCATCTGTTGTGATCTTGTTTTTCTCAAAAATGTGATAAGAAACATTTCAAGCTGTATTTCTCAATTTATCTAGAGCTTATTCATTCAAAGTGTGATAAGAACCTTTTTTGCTTTTCCAAATGTGTAAATAAAGCTTGACATCAGTCAGAAATCTAGGTCTTTTAACATTAACATTTGAAAATTGTGAATTGTCTGCCACAGAACTTTGATGATAATGGTCTTATAAAGGAATAAACAAGAAGGTCAAGCTGCCAGTGCCTCATATACAAAGAAGAACTAGAACATGTTGTCTGAATAAAACTAAAAGTAATGTTAACTGATCTGTTACAAAGCACCAGGAATAATTTAGCATTTTAACCAAGCAATTGAAAGAGCAGATGAATACTTTTGCTTCACAATAGAGAGCTTAGACATTTGGGCAATGAACTTCCATAAACCATACTTCTTTTTTTTTTAATATTCATGTTTATTATCCAAATACCCTTTTTTTGATAAATTAGCAAAGCTCATTAAAAAAGCTTGAGACAAGCTCAAAGGATGGAAAAAATTATCTCTGACATTAAGATAAAATGCACATTACCAACCCTATTCTGATTGTTTGCTCTAATGTGGAAGTCTTGGATTTGCTGCACAGCATCTGACTTGTCCTTTCAAGATTCTGCATATCTCTGCCTTATTATGGTCATTTCCTCTTCGTTTCTTCTGACTTTGTTAACCCAAGTCTCCCTGCCCACTTTCTTTTTTTTTATCTTTCCATTATCCTTGCCTCAGTGACCTCCTTCATACACCCTGTTAGAGTTAGATGGGAAACTTTCTTTCTTAAACTTTCTCTCATTCACATCTCTTCAGGTTTTTTAGAAAGATTAAAAAAAAAAAAGAAAAGAAAAGGAGAAAAAAATTTAAAATCTACCTGGTATTTTCACTAAGTTCTTGTCAGCTAGCATGTCTCTGCATCCCTTTGGTTTACATGAGGGTTTTGTTTCTTTATCCAGGCACCTTGCAAATAAGGAGTGACTCCATGCTCGTCAGTCAAGATAGTTCAGCATGAAAGTTGTGTGGAACAGGAACCAGGCTTTTGTATAAATGGCATGTGCAATACCTCCAACCAAAATGGAGCATTAACATATAATTAATTCTAAATTTGAATTGATATTTAATGCACCAGTGCAGCATTTTATACAATGTTTTATTAAAAACTGTATCCTTGAAACACTTTCAGTATTAAATACAGATACAAAATTAAATAGACAGTAAATACTGTGAACCAAATAAGAAGTAAAAACAAGAAGAATGATTTGTTTTGTTTTCTAATGTCCCTTCCAGTACTGTCTGAATACTCAGAACTAGATTGAGAGCTCCACTGAATCTAAAGAACTGCATTTGGGGAGGGGGGGGCAGAGTGAGGATAGCGGTGGCCGTTTTATATAGCAACTATGGTTTCTTCTTTTAAGTTTATTTTAATTTCTTTTTTTTTTTTTGTCAGACCAGCATAACAGTGTACTACTGACTATTCTGCCTCTTCCTAATACGCCTTGGGTTTTATCTCACAAAATGAAAAGAACAGTGGAATGATATTTTTTTCCCAGTATGCTGACACTGCTGTCCATCAGTGCCAGCACACAACATGCTTCCCCAGGTGGCGGTGAACAGTTGTTTTCTGATGGGGTATTTCAGCAACCGGCAAGAGTGAAATATTCTTTTCAACAGACTTATCTGCAGTTTTATTTACAGATTATTCCTCACTTTGCAGATGGATGGCAGCTTTTCAGAGCTAATCAATTTGCTTAGAGTCTTTAATAAAATCATAGTTGTAATAATAGCACCACTGAAACTGTTTAAATCCTTTTGCTCCCCCCAAAAATGCTGCTGTTTATGTGAAAACAAGCAAAGAAAGCATTATGATGTCTAAAATATATCAGATGCATACCAGAGTTAATTGATTCTACTTAGATGACTGCTATTTGAAAGAATTTAAATGACACAAAACCAGATAATTAGATAACCTTATTTAATGATAACCTGGATTCCAGAAATGTATCAAACCCCTGTAATTTGTTGTACCTTTAGTTATCTAGACTTGCTTAAAAATTCACAGTTTAACACGATACTTAAGAAAACGAAATGCTGATTCAAATGGTTCAGGGACTGTCATCATAGTTGTAAAAATCCAGCCTGAAAGGTAAAGTTCCTTTCCAATACCTTCTCAAAAATTGTTTTCCTATGACTAATAATCTTAACTTGCTTCTTTGGCTGTTTGTATTTCCCCCCCCCCTCCCAAAATGTGACTATATCTTTAACTTAATAACATTAACTGAACATTGGAAGGAATTAATACTTCAAACAAGCAGCCATGAAAGTGGGTGTTGGTGGTGTGTGTAGGTCGGGTTGTTTGCACTCCCACATTATAAGTTAACACACTTTATTTTATGGTGAAATCCTTCAAGCTAAGATGAATTTTATTCCAATAGTGTACTCAGCTTTTGCCATGGAATTTAAGAGCTATGCCTGCTGCACTATAGTCCAAGTATTTAAATTTAAACAAGAAACAATTGCTCACTCTAGGTGTAAAAGAAGACCTCAAGACACACACTACAAATGGGAAAACAGAAGAGCTTTTTAGACATCTCAGTGTCCTCATGTTTAGGTGTATTTTCTTGTTAATATCTGGCAGCTTCTTTGAATAATGAGTTGGGTCTCCATTTTAAGCTACACAATACAAACAATTTTAATATTCCTTGAGATATTTTCCATTTGTCTGATCATTGTTTTCTGAACCATCTGTTCTACAAAATTGTATCTGAGACTAGATGAACATTACTGCACAACATTGTAGTTGTATCTGTATTAATAATGAAAAACTTGCATGGCACAGCCCGTATCTATACAGCAAAACTCTTTTACCTTCCAGAACAGACTGTGCACTTCCAAAGAACCCACTGAAATACTCCGTGGCCCATAATAATCTCAAAGCTATGCACAGGCACAGTATGAAAAACTGCTGTTTGCCACAGTCTGAATATACATCATCTTGTGTCTGTGCTCTGGCCTGCACCCTGGCTTTTTTCGGTTTACTGCTATACATGTCACCCAGAAGTTCAAGCATGAAAACACCACTGTGCTTTATTTATAGATTGCATTACATGAGATGTCATAAGAATACACAGAACTATGCTATGTGCAAAATAAGACGGAGTTCATTTGTATTATACTGTCTACAGCATTCAAAATTAATATAGATGTTTACATTATCTAGTACTCTAAGACCACATAAAGACCTGGCATACACCTGAAGTTTATAAGTAATGCAGAAACCTTAAATTAGACTGTTATCAGGATGGAGCTGAAAGGTAAATTTTGTAAGCGTTCAGGTATGTAAGCAGAACTTACGGTACTGTATAAATACACATTCTGTTCTATCTTGACTCATCTTTCTCAGCCTACCTTAACTTGCCCGTTTGTGTCATCCACCAGTTATGTTTTGTCTACTTAAAGCTTTTTGAGGGAATGACTGATATTTTACCTACTTCTGCACAGCAGCTATACCAATAGGGCCCATCCTGGCTTTGACCTTTATGAAGGAAAAGAAGAAGATTAAAACCAAACGTGAATGTTCAGACGAATGAATGACAATCGACAATGTCACTGAATATGGATGGCAAAAAGCAGCACCTTTTTCCCACCTCCCTTGTTTCCCAGTTGAAAAGAAAAACAAAATTAAAGCTCTGCTTTATGGTGCATGCAAATCTCCAGATAAATGCAGATCACTAAATTGGATGTCATGTGTGTGTCAATAGTGCAACGTATCACAGACACAGATAATCTCCTTATGGAACAGACATGGTGTTTAATGTGTTTGATGGATGCCCTTTTATGCTATAATGATATTGAAGACTCCACAACAAACACCTGACAGCCTAAACAAATTTTGGGCAGGCACAATAATGATGAAAAATCTTAAAGCATTCATATACTTTACGGTGGAGTGTCAAAGGTCTTTTGTAAGTCAGTGTGTCTCGGTAAAACAGGAAAGTTTTAATCAGGAACTGCATCAAATAATCTGTCAATTATGTTATTTGATTTTTGTGGCTCAGCTTGTCCTTAAGCTTGTTTTTCTAGAACTATGTCAATATCCTTAAAGTTCCTACAGTACAACATGCCAGTAGCTGCTGTTTTGGCATGGTTTCTGATACATTGATGCTTATCAATCTAATCATGTAAGGTTCATCTTCCAAAGGGAAACAACTGAAAGATCATAGCATCATATTTCACAGTGGAGTGGCTGTCATCACAATATATCACACATGTATGCAAAGGTCATACTGTAAATCTGTTTCATTAGGGCCAAACTCTTATTGCCCCAGAACACAGAAGAAGAAGAATGTAGTACATGAGAGAATCGCTGATGTTACAGTGATGTTAAAGAAGTCACTGCCAACATGTAGCGTCCCACAGCCATTGCTGCCATTTACTACATATTTGTAACATGAAAAAGAATTTTCTTTTGGACTCTTTCATCTCCACAGAAGCTTTTATTCTGTGAGACAGGAGTTCTATACATCACAGGTATTTGTCATTGAAGACAAAAATTTCCTAAAATCCAGAAGTAGGGCCATAAGATCAGGTTGGCTTTCTTAACTTATATCCATTTTAGTGTGTTCTGTTTTCACTGTAGCTGATTTCCTTTCCTTACCCCTATTTTAGCTCTGGCCAGTACTGTGCAAATGGTAGGTTAGGTATGTTTTTCTTTTAAGGGAAGTTGCTAAAAATAAGAGAAAAATAATTTAAGTATTAATTTTTCTGATTTTTCCCTCTCTATGGATGAATGTAGAACTGCAAGGTAAAGCACAGATTTCCACATTTCCTTTTCCTTTATTTTGCAGGGCATATATCCATTAACCATGCCTAAAAGCATCTTAATAGGTGCTCTTAATATTCTTCATCCTTCTGGACTCCTCTGCTTGCTTAAGTCAAATATGCAATTTCCAAATGTATTTATAAACATTTGACAACTGACCTCTTTCTGTATTGAAGTGAGCTGAATGACTCTCTATTGAACTACATGAGCTACGCATTGTCAAAAGTTTAAGACATAATTTTACAGAGTCCAGACAAGACATTATCAGAGATCACCATCTTGCTATTTCTCACATTGTGTTCTAGTTAGCCCATGTGACCACTAGTACATGGGTGGACTGTGATTCACACGGTGTTTTTTAGTAAGGCATGTGAATCATAGTCACTGATTTATTCACATATCCATAATCTTTTTTTCCCATTGGTCAAACTTAAAAAAGGTTGAGAGACCTTTGACTTACGTATTTCAGTAATGGCTGTTAAAATCAATTCTAGCATTAAAGTCTCTAAGAATGAACAATGCATTGAGTGGAAAATTGATTAAATGGTCAAAGAACAGTCCTTTGTGGCCTCGTTTGCTTTTTCAATTAGTACAGATGTCACAGCTGGTCTAGGTGGCTCTCAAACTTTCACAAAAAATGCCCTTGAAGCTTTGTCTTTTTGTGAGCCTTTTTCTTCTAAGAAAGATGATTTTGCATTGAAGTTAGCACTTCTGTATTTTTTTTGTACTCCATTTTTGCTAGAAAGTAAACAGCCACATAAATGAACTGTGTATTTGACTGATAAGACACTAACAGGGGAAAAAAATACTGCTAGGTGAACCACTGTGCTTTTGAAGAATTTGTTTTCTGTGTTCTGATGGATTCCACTTGAGTTTGTTTCCCTACTTTAGGAATGATGGGGGTCAGTTCATGCATATGTTTGGCAGAAGACAGTTGACAGGGAGATGACTCTTAACTGCAGCACCTCAGATTGCTTTTGACCAGAATTCCTGGGTCTACAGGTGAAGAACTGATGGGAACATGTATGAATTCATTTAGGAGAGCTCCAGTAAGTCATGTGATTAAGGCACTTATCTGGGATTTAGATGATCTGAGTGCAATTCCAATCCCAGTTCTGCTACAGACTTACTATTTGATGTTGAGAAAGTCATCCTGGGAAAGATTTTTCATGAGCTTTTAGCATTGGCCTAATTCTGCTCCCATTGACTTCTACATAAAAGGAGTTCCCAGCATATGCCATGACGTGGCATATCATGCCTATATTGGTAACCTATGACTGTGTTGTCTCTTGGAAACTACAGGAAAGGTAGATAAATCCCTAATTTCATTGCTTTAAATAAAAATGTTAGGGATTAAATTAATTTCAGTGTGCAAATATGTAGCAGAAATGGATAGGAGACTGTAACCTCAACTGCACTGTTTCTCTCCTTTACCTGCTCTGATTACCATGTAACATTCATAAATGCAAACACTGAGTTTGTTTCTTTATTTTAGCTATGCAAACAGTTTCGTTATAATAGGCAGTAGTTTCTTTTTTAGTGCTTTAATGTTTTATTAATTTAATTTTCCACAGTCAAATTCTTTTTTCATTTTGCCTTATAGCCTAAATTTCCCTTGGTATTTGTAATTATAATATTTGTTTGTGATTATACTGCAACATATTGTAATTCTCGACCAGCTGACAATGAACTAGAATTTGTATCTAATGTCTTATTAAAAATAAAAATAAAGACTGACATTAAGATCCCTTAATTTATTTTTTGCAAATTCAGAAATCAATTGCTTGATTAAACTTAATGCATTTAAAACTATACATTTCATCAGATATGTAAAACACATGAGCCAAAGTCAGGTCCCTTGTTGAGTGGCTATAACTACCAGCAAAGTTGCTGCAAGTTGTATCAACCTGTGCATGGACTGAATTTCTCCCCTGATATTTGGAATAATAGAGAACTATATAATGGATTAAATGGTTGGCCTTTCAAAGTTAGTGGTCTGCTTACAATGAAGCCGCTGCCAAATGCTTCACGATATCCCCCAAAACAATCAATCAGATAAGTCTGCAGTTTTAGCATGAATAAAATACTTTGCAACTTTGGTAGTAATCATTTAGTGTCCTAAGTGATGAACCTTATTTAACATTTTTTTGTATTGCATAAAATAAAAACTGTGTTTGTCCAAATGCTTGCACTGGCCTCTCAAAAAAGTCTGTTGATTAATGCTCCGCTTCAACAGCAGCAGGTTCTTTGGTCCATCTACGTTATCCCCTCTTGTTCCTTCAGCCACCTAATGTCAGGAAATTTTTTTCTGCAAGGGTAGCAACAAGAGGTAAAGTTGTGGATAAAGCTTCATATCTGTGCCTGGGTGTAAAGCAAGTTGGGTTCTGAAGGAATATAATTTGTATGAAGGGCTGGGACTGTGTTTGAACGGAGGTTTTTCTCTGGGTGATTGCTGTTACTTCTTCTGATTTTGGGGAGAGACTGTGGAAAATAACTTTTCCTTTTCCATGGCACAAACTTTGGATAAAATGTATCCAGAATAACTGTAATGCATTTCACATTTACTAGAGATGAATCCTGACCTTTCTTTTTCCAAGATGGTGTCCTCTGAGAGACTAACTTGTCCTGGGACATGAGACATGTAAGATATGGTTAGATTGAAAAGGTCTGATTCTTTATATTTGGGGAAGAAGGATTATAATTAGAAAAAAAAATGCTGTTACAGGAAGGTAATTTTTTTAGTCCTTAGCACTGAGAACTCTTATGTTATTCTCATTTTTTTATAGGAAGCTACAGCTAGTAATGAATAGGGTAATTTGTTCCTGAGGCTGAAAGCAGGACTACTTTTTTTGAAGATCCCACTACAACTGCTGTCTTTTCCACACAACTCTCAGATAGATTGAACAGCACAGTTCTCTGGGAATACGAAAACCTGGGATACTAAGGGATACTAAGGGCTAAGACTTGGGATGCTTGATCCTTACTGATGGGGATGAGCAGAAGGTTATGTACCGTGAAAAGCTGTACCAGAATGTTTAGTTCTGGTGCAAATGCTTATGTTTGATTTGTATTTTGCAAGGAAAAGCTATTGCGTGAGATTGCCCATGATGCTGTGGCTAATACCTTTCAAAGCTATCCATAATTTGGGAAAGGAATAATACATGGTTTCTGCTAGTAAGATTGACATGGGATTGTTGAGTGCTATAGGTGTGATTTCAGCTTGCTTTGACTACGAGAGAAAACCTGATTTTACTGAAGATAGTGTACCGAAGGTATGTCTTACAAACACTTCATGGTGGAAGCCAAGTGGGCACTTTTCTCTGTCCCAGTTCCTACCTCAGGTTTCACTGTGTGAATCTTGAGATAATGCTGAACAGCTGACATACAGACAAATTTGTAACCCTGTAGGTTTCTGAAGTTCTTTTCTGGTATTCACTGGGATTCCTGTTGGTGATTTTCAGAGCAGTACAGGTTGGTTTTCAGTCTACCGTAATGAGTAGGAGGTTATGCAAGTGGTTACTTTTTCAATAGTACAGTGTCATCAGCAAACTCTGCCACCTTGCAATCCACTTACTCCAAATTATTAAAAAAGTATATTAAACAACTTGATTGTAGTACTGACCCCTGAGACACTCCATTATTAATATATCTCTTCTTTGAGGTTATAACTATTTATTTCCTATCATTTAATCACTTTTTAATCCATGACAAGCCTTTGCCCCTTACTTCATTGTTATTTATTGTCTTTAATATTCTTTTATGAGGGACCTTTTCTAAAGCTTTTTGAAATCCAAGTAAATTATGTCCACTGGGTCACGTTCATCTACTGTCTTATTAATATTTTCAGAACCTTCCAACACATTAGAAAGGCACAATTTTCTGTTACAGAAAGCTTGTTGGTTTTTCCCTTGCCATATACATTATGATTCCCGAAACGTTGCATTATTTTTTGTCTACTTGATTTTTAGTCATTGTAACAAACTGTAATTCTCAAGACATCCCCCAAATACTTTTAAAAAAAATAAGAATCATGCTAATGACTTCCCAGTTCTTAGGAAGTGCTGTGATTGGTAAGGATATACTGTGATTTGTTATTAAGCTTTTCAGTCAGTCAAATAATTTGAAGGATGATTACAAAACTTTCTGTGAAGAAGATTCGGTTCCAAAACAACCAATGCATTTTTTCATAAAATAGATTGGAAAAGGAGCTTTATCACCTTATTTCTTCAGTAGTACTGAAATATATATAACTTCCTAGATACTTTAGCCAATTCCTGCACTCTTTATACTCACTTCTTTTGTAATAAATACCGAGAAATTTAGTTTCCGTACGTATTTCGTATTTCTAATAGATGAAAATAGATGAAAAGGGTGATCCTGAAAATCTTGCTTTTTAAAAATGAGGTCAGAGGACTCAGGAAACCTTCTCCATCTGGCACAGTTTTAGTACTTGATCCCTTCCAAAGCTGACTTTGTGTGCTAAGGCTCTCTCTCCTACGAAAGAGAGAGAGAGAGAGCAGAATTGTTCTAAATCAGCCACCTTTCCCCTTGGGGGTCCTTGGGTAGGGAAACACTGATCAAATGGAGAAAGAAACAGGAGAGCTCATAGATGCTTTGTTCACCTCAGGGAAGACTGTGGTGCCTCAATAGTGTCTGCAGAAAAACCCATGTGCCGAAAAACAAGCTGTCGGGGAAAAAGACTGGCCTGGCTGAACAGAGAGCTATGGTTGCAACTCAGGGAAAAAAGGAGAATTTATGGCCTTTAGAAGAAAGAGCAGGCCACTCATGAGGACTACAAAGATGGTGTGAGGCTATATAGGGAGAAAATTAGAAGGGCCAAAGCCCAATGAGAACTTCTCCTGGCTTCTGATGTTAAGGACAATAAAAAAAGTTTCTATAAATACATTAGCAACAAAAGGAGGACAAAGGAGAATCTTCATCCTTTGGATGGAGGAAAGAATGAGGAAAAGACTGAGGTACTTAATGCCTTCTTTGCCTCAGTCTTTAACAGTAAGACCAGTTGTTCCCTGAGTACCCAGCCTCCTGAGCTAGTAGACAAGGGCAGGGAGCAGAATGAAGCCCCCATAATCCACGGGGAAACGGTGAGTGACTTGCTACAGCACTTAGACATACACAAGTCTATGGGACCAGATGGGATCCACCCAAGGGTGCTGAGGGAGCTGGTGGAAGTGCTCACCAAGCCACTTTCCACCATGTATCAGCAGTCCTGGCTAACTGGGGAGGTCCCACTTGACTGGGATGCCCATCCACAAGAAGGGCTGGAAGGAGGATCCAGGGAACTACAGGCCTGTCAGTGTGACCTTGGTGCTGGGGAAGGTTATGGAACAGATCATCCTGAATGGCATTACGCAGCACATACAGGATAACCAGGTGATCAGGCCCAGTCAGCATGAGTTCAGGAAAGACAGGTCCTGCTTGACTAATTTGATCTCTTTCTATGACAAGGTGACCCACTTAGTGGATGAGGGAAAGGCTGTGGATGTTGTCTACCTGGACTTTATGTCGTGGTTTGGGCCAAACCAGGACACTTTAGTAAAGCCTTTGACACAGTTTCCCACAGCATTCTCCTGGAGAAACTGACTGCTCATGGCTTGGATGGATGTACTCTTTGCTGGGTCAAAAACTGGCTGGAAGGCCGGGCCCAAAGAGTTGTGGTGAACGGAGTGAAATCTATGTGGTGTCCAGTTACAAGTGGTGCTCCCCAGGGCTCAGTACTGGGGCCAGTTCTGTTTAATACCTTTATCAACAACCTGGAAGAGATTGAGTGCACCCTCAGTAAGTTTGCAGACAGCACCAAGTTAGGTGGGAGTGTAGACCTGCTTGAGAATAGGATGGCCCTACAGAGGGATCTGGACATGCTGGATAGATGAGCTGAGGCCAATGGTATGAGGTTCAACAAGGCCAAGTGTTGGGTCCTGCACTTGGGTTACAATAACACCATGCAGTGCTACAGGCTTGGGGAAGAGTGGCTGGAAAGCTGCCTGGTGGAAAAGGACCTGGGGGTGTTGGCTGACAATTGGCTGAATATGAGCCAGCAGTGTGCCCAGGTGGCCAAGGCGGCCTATAGTATCCTGGCTTGTATCAGGAACAGTGTGACCAGCAGGACTAGGGAAGTGATTGTCCCTCTGTACTTGGCACTGGTGAGGCCCCACCTTGAATACTGTGTTCAGTTTTGGGCCCCTCACTACAAGAAGGACAATGAGGTGCTGCAGCATATCCAGAGAAGGGCAACAAAGCTGGTGAAGGGTCTAGAGAACAAGTCGTATGAGGAGCAGCGCAGGGAACTGGGGTTGTTTAGCCTGGAGAAAAGGAGTCCGAACGGAGACCTTATTTCTCTCTACAACTACCTGAAAGGAAGTTGTAGTGACGTGGGGGTCAATCTCTTCTCCCAAGTAACAACCAATAGGACAAGAGGAAATGGCCTCAAGTTACGTCAGGGGAGGTTTAGATTGGATATTAGGAAAAATTTCTTCACAGAAAGGGTTATCGAGCATTGGAACAGGCTGCCCAGGGAAGTGGTGGAATCACCATCCCTGGAGGTATTTAAAAGATGGGTTGACGTGGTGCTTAGGGACATGGTTTAGTGGTGGTTTTGGCAGTGTTAGCTTTGTGGTTGGACTCAATGATCTTAAAGGCCCCTTCTAATCTAAGTGATTCTATGGTTCTGTGACTGCTTGACTCCAGAGCAGCAATTAGGACTGAGCAGCAATATCCAAACAGTGTATTTACAGGTAGGTCAAATAAGAAACTGATGGGTAGGGATGTAACGATTCTGAAAAGGTGTTCTGTCTCTCCAGAGAAGGAACATGGAAAATACAGAGTCCTTCCTCTCTCTTTATTCCTGAATGTAGGGAGGAAGTCTGGGACAGAATGGCACAGAATTAAAGACAATACGTGGCCAGCAGAAGTACCAAAAATTGTCTCTCCTTGGAATATGAGAAGGAACTTGGTGTCACCTAGGGCAGCCATAGGTATTCTTGGTCTGCCACAGAATCATGGACATGTAGACAAGATATTGCAGGTAATCGGTAGTTGCAGAAAAGTGCAAGGAGATCTAGGTCTCAAATCATACCCAGAGTCTGAGGTTAGAGAAGGATGCAGGAGCTACATGGGGCAAGAAGACAAACTTCATCCAATAATTGGTCCAGGTTCTCCAGCCAGTATTGTACTGCAGCTGAGTGTTATGGACCCAGCTAGAATATATAGATAGCTCTATACAGACCATAACACTCTATTACTGTAACAGACTATGGGACTGGAGTTGTGACTAGGCTGCCCAAATTTGACGATGATGACATTTTTGGTCAGGCTGGAGTTTTCTGGGCCAGTTTCAAATCTGATAGGGCTTTCAGGCACTGGGAGACAAGTAGATCAGAAGGGCTTACACTGTGCCCATCATATCCAAGAATTCAGATGTTAAGGAACAGCTATGGTGTCACTACAGCAAAGTGGATGAGGCCAGTGGAGTACTGCCCTGGTAATTAAGATCTGGACACTCAGATGGTGGTACAGTAGTATATGGTCAGTATAAATGGAAAATTTAAGCAGAGACAGAAAGGATTTTTCCTCAAAAAACTGCAGGAGGAGCAGCAACAGAAAGTATTCATTGGACAGGTAGGAATCTGTGAATCTCCATGGGTTTTTTTCTGGTTAAAAACGTACCTGGTCATTGTTGTTATTTCTTGGAAGTGGTAGAGCTGCACACACTATTGAGGTCATATTTTTTATTTAATTTATCATTAGACTTAACATAGTCTGCTTCCAGGGCTTATATTCCTTTGTCAAAGCAATGTGGATGGACTTCATAATTTGCACAACATTTGAATAACCATTCACACATCCATCTCCCTGTGTTGCAGGAAGAAAAGTTGGTTCATATGGCACGTTATTTCAGTGATTGTCTCTTATCAGAGAGTGTTTGAGATTAAGGTAAAAGGCTGGGTTTTGGCTATTAGATGAGTGCAATTCCTAAATTTCAGTTTTCCTAAAAACTGTGAAACAGAAAAAATTAACTAGAGCTGTCTACTCAAGTCATCTTACTAGCATTAAGGTCTTATGCTGCCTGAACAATGTCAAATCACTGAAATCTGAGAAGATTAAAATGGTGATGGACAGGAATTCAGCAATATTCATGTCTCCCTAAGAAGTGAAAATTACGATAGTAGGTTGGGTGTGTTACCAGTGAAACAAGTCAGGTTCTGAAAACTGTTTTTTAAAATTAGTCAGATTTTTTGTTATGGAAAGCAACAAAAAAGTAAGTTTCCATTGCAAACTGAAATCTTTTGGAATTTCACCTTCTTTTGGCTGATTTTCAGCATGTTCTGCTTTTTTAGTGCAGAAGCTTCTTATCAGCTTTGCTGTTTTTATTATCTAATAAATCTCTAACTTAATTATAGTTAATATAGCGTTGCCAAATATTCAGAAATCATGAGTAAGACTTCCAGAATTCATAGGCTTGGGTTGTTTTTTTTACTAACGTGTTTGGGATTCTCCTTGTTTGACTTCTATCTTTCACACTTTTAGGAAATGATCTAATTTTTTTTCCACTTAGGTATCAGGACTGGAAATACGATTTTTTTTATGAAAGTTAATAGCCTCCTAATTAGTATAAATCTAGGAGCTAGGTCTTTAAGAAAAGCATCAAATATCATGAGACTAATAATAAAATTGCAAGAGCTGGCAATATTGTTATCCAAAAATGAATTAAGATTCCTTATTTTGCCAGAATAATAGTCATTTGTCTCCAATTTATCAGTAGCCTTTTAACTTTTACAGTTATGTCAGAGGTGCGGAAACATTTATTTTTATTTCTTACCTACAATTTACTTGTCTCTCTCTTAACGATGTTGTCTGGGTCTTCAGGCAAAGTATTACACATCAACTTGTCATTAAGTCACAGTTTTGAAATAGATCTCTTTACTCTATCCTGTGTATCCACTGATAATTAAATAAGAATGCCAAAGTCCTCCCTTTCCAAACATGATTTTGGTTTATTCTTCTCTTTCTTTATCTCCTCTTTGTTTTTAATTTTTGGTTTTTTTCTCTTTCATTTTCTTTTCCTCTTTCTTTTTTGTTCTTTTTATTTTCTGTTATTAATTCACTTTTCACGGTTATTAATGTCTTCCTGCCTTGAGAACAGAAAGAAAAAAGAACAGTAAAATAAGTTTAAATGCTAGCTGAACTGTTAAAAAAAGTTGTTGACACCTTTATTTACATATCCAGGACAAATTGGTACTGTGCTATGTTGGTTCATACAGGCTATATGAAAATGTCATAATCATTAGCAAAGAATGTTTTTTTCCCAAAACCTAAGGAGAACCTTATATGTCGGGTTTCAAAAATACTCCTTTCTAATTTGTTATGCATACTACTGACATGTGTGCCTCAGCAGAACACTAACATTATTAGGTAAGCATCTGGGTGTACTTGAAGAGATTAAAGATTATCCGTTTCGTAAGAGATTAAATACAACCCTTCTATGCAGAGCTGATGTGATTTGTCTTAGCCAGGTGGGCAAAATGGAGTTTGGCTGTGTTAGAAATGAGGGGCTGAACCTCTACGGGTCTCGCTCAGGGAAACAGAGAGGGACGGAGGAGAATGAAGAAAGGACAGTGATAGGCTGGAAAGCCACAAAGGAGAAAAAGCATGAGAGACCAAACCGCAAAGAAAAATTGTTGCCACTGGGAAGATGACAGAAGTGGAAGGCTGAGGTGGTGCCTGTGAGAGGACCCAGCCCAACCGGCCCAGCAGCTGCTGGTGGCTACCCTGGTTTCCCCCGACCCTGTAGCCATCCTGGCTTTAAAATTACATTCAGTGTTAGAATGAATTCAGTGTTCTAAATGCCCCGCCATTTAAAAATGACAGCCAAGAGAGGTAATCTTCGATAAAATTTCAACCTCTGTCATTGTGAACTTAACATTTTTATGACAGTGGACTGAAATCAGGCAAAAAGACACTATCTACTCAGTATTATGTGTTTTGTTTTTATTGTTATTACTATACCATTCCTATAGGAACAACCTCATTCTCTCTACATTTTTGCAGCTCACTAGAACACTGGGGAGTAGCAGGTGACATTCGTGATCAGAAGACTTAGGTCTGCAGATATCCGTAGAACATGTAATAGTTTTCAGCCTTTTAAAGAACCCAGTTTATTTTGTGCTTCGCTGTTATTCCTGCTTTCAGAAAAAGTAACATTTATTACCAGAAGACAACGTTAGAAGTCATAAGTAGCACTACAAAAATATCATGCATGCTGTGTGTAGATTGGAACTCACTTCCTAAAGGTATTTTCCTTCCTATTGGTATTGTTCTGTATATACCCCTCAGATACAACGTCAAAATTCAGCAGACCACTAAGGTGTATAAGTACCAGTTGCTATCAATTTAAGAAGGGAGATCTGCTTATGTGCTGGATATTAGAAGCATAGATTATTACTGCTTGGTTTTAATTCTGTACATTTTTATAACACATCAGAGTAATTTCATTCTTAGTTTTATTGCACACTGAAAAGACCATCATCCATTACAACCATGAACACTTAGTTCAAACACAAGATTGGAAATCTGCTTTGGACATTATTTATGATATCTGGCAAATCCTAGGAAGTCTCTGCTACGCATTTTTAGCTTATATCGAAAAACACATTGAAAATTATTTCAATACAAGCCAATGTGAAAAACTAAAAAAAAAAAACCAACCACACCCCCCCCCATTTGCAGTAGTGAAGTAAAAATGGCCTCAGAATTTTAAAATATTTTCTCTCTGATATGTTAAAATAGTTCTATGCTTCAGTGTTTTTATCTCTCACCTGTACAGTTGTGGTGGATCAAGCATGTGTTAGATCATGCAGTATATTCTGGGACTCATCTTTTTTACAAGATTATGTGCGAACACTTTCGTGTTCAGTTAGAGTAGCAAGCTATATACAGGAAAAGTAACAGCAGAGAGCAGAACACAAGCTCAGGGGTTCTTCTCGTATCTTCCCAATCATGGATTTATTATTTCTTCCCCTCTCCTGCTAGCTTCCACATGTTCAGATTACAAATTCTTAAAGGTGGGTATATTAAAAAAACCCATGTCTATATTTTATATATTTTATATAATATTGTGCATGGTATGTGTATTATAATTTTTATATACTTCCATATATTTATTATATATGTTAGATTTTTGAGAAATGTCTTTGTATACTAGAAAAATAACAGCCTCTCCCCACAACTTGCCCATTGCTGTTTCTGTTCATTCACATTTTTTGCATTAAATTTTATGGTATCATATAATGCTTTTTCATCCAAAGCATTGTGCAATTGTGTGCAGGATCATAACAATAAATGCCTCTTAACACCAATTATAAAGCATGACAAGCAAATCCACAATGGATAGTTTCCAGTAAAAACGAAAAAAGGAAAGAGCTCTGGGAATACTAAACTGAGCAAAGGGGAAGTTCTGAGGTGAGATCTACAGTGCAAAAATTGGATCCTTGTTTGTTTTAGTAGACTACCTAGGAAAAAGAGTTCTCGCTCTTTTAAGCATTGCATTACTAACAGGTTTTGGGAGTCAATCATCCAGGTGGAAAAAAGCTCTGTGGATAGCCTGGCAGGTCAATGGAGCTCAGGTCAACTAACTGACCCTGTTAATCTGTGGAGAGTTTATGACTTAGACTGTCTGGCCTAGTCCTCCTCTTATCTGCCTCTCCAAGAAAGTAAAATCCTTGTCAGATACTTGAACTGTCATAGAGGATCTGCTTCCTTGGTCAACCAGCATTAGAAAAGGACAAAACCAAAAGCCTCTTCAAAATAAGGTGGGTATTGGAAGTAGGATTCTCAAAGTATAGTGTGACAAGAAGAGAACCTGTCCTTCTTAACCATCATTTAAAGATGGTGGTGGATCACCCACTGAGGGCTGAGGACCTGCTGCCAGAGGGAATGAAAGCTGATGGCAGTCCTCCTACAAGTGAAAATAATTAATGAAAAATTTATGACCTGTATTGTAGCAATTGCTGCTGGATAGTCCCCAGATAAATTAAATTAATAAAGTTGCAGCCTAATTAAGCCATATCTTTCTGTTTTCTTGCATGGCTGGGGCAATGATGCAAGCTCAGCAGAATAGAGGAAGGGAAGGATAGAGTTTGAAGGGCTGAGGTTTGAAAAGCAGAAGACTGAGCATATTAAAAAGAAACTCTAAATAAAGGGGCCATAGACAATGTGAACAGAAGGTTATTGGCTATGTTATTATGCTTAATTTTAAGAACAGTACAGTTTATGGAAGTTTCAGAATTGTACAGAGAAAACATTTTGGCAATGAAGAAAGAAAAAGGAATTGGTTCTGTGAGATTTTTTGTATTGAGCAAAATAGGTGAGTGCATTTTGGAAGAAAGTGAATGAGACCACAGAATTTTAGGTGCTGGACAACAAATGAAACAATTTTTCTCTATTGTATTAGAACTTTAAAAAACCAAACCTGCAATATGTTTAGAATTTATCTTCCAAACATAATCAAAAAGGTAAAATAATACAGAAATAAAGCATGAAGTTTTATAGAATTTAGAATTATAGAATTGACTTTGGGGTTTTGTTAGATTGTTCCACTGGAAGCTTCCAGACAGAGCTACCTGGAAACTTTTATCACACTGGAATTTTCTTTCTGTTTGAGCTTTTTGCAGACCTTTTCAGTTATCCTGAATTTCATATTACTTAAATACATTGTATTTTGTGCAACCCCTTAATTACATTCCTAATATATTTTCACATCTTCAAAATGTTAACTTTAACAAGTTATAATTCCAATATTCAAAACCACTTAATTGAGATGGAAAATGTATTAGAGTAATCAGAGAAAAAAAATTTTATTAATGCTACATTATAATCTCATATTCATTAGTTAATCCGTTATATTTGTTACAAAATAATTTCTATTTTAACACTTTAAAATGAATGGTGGGGTAGTTTTGTTCTCTTTAATACTATCCTCATGAGACAGAAAAGTATTTGTTTAAATAGGAAAATGGAACTTGCTTTGTAAAGTAATTCCTGATCATAAGAAACTAATGGGGCTTGCAGACCTAGGATTCTTTTTTATATATCGGAAATGTGGAGCTTTCCCTGAAACCAAGTAGCAACAAGATCTGACCAACTTTGGGTGCCCTCCGTGAACAATGATAAAGTTTCTTATCTTCTCCTGGACAGTTTAAACCTTTAGTCTTAGGTTTAAACCTAAAACTCTGCTAAACACAGGGGTGAAGATCTAACTGAGTTAAGGATAACTGCCATCATCAAGTGCAGTAATAAACAAATCTAAAAGTAACATTTTTAGTCTTTTAGAAAAATGTAATAGATCTCAATGCAAGAAGAAGGGCAGGCTTGAACATGATATTCAGTCCTGTTGACTTCTGTAAGGCATCTCATGCTTAGAGCAGGGTTTGTGTGTAAGGGTCTTGCCAAAGTAGGGCCACAGCAGCAGTCATGCTCATGTCCACATGCACTGGAAAGATTAGAGTTGCAGCATAACACATCCTTCTCCGGATCTGACAGTGCCGGCTTATAGGACATCAGACTTTCAACTCATAAAACTCACGGTTTCGTTTGGTTTGGTTTCGTTTGGTTTGGTTTGGTTTGGTTTGGTTTGGTTTGGTTTGGTTTGGTTTGGTTTGGTTTGGTTTTTTCTTGCAGTTTTATGGAAATATATTCAGCTCCTCACTTCCATTTACACAATTGTGTTTACACATTTCAAATACAGTTCCTGATGTGCTATTTTGTGATTTCCAAAGTTATTAATATTTGCCTTTTTAAATGTTCAGTACAGTGAGTTAGGTTGTCTCGCTAATCAAGCAACGTACAGACAGAATAAAAGTGTATGAACAATACAATAGAGTTTCAACAAATTTTTTGAGTGCAGTGGCATATTATCTACTGGCAATAAAACTACATATTATGTCTACATTCTATGTAATTACTCTTTGAAGTGAAAAATTTGCAGATTGAACTTTCTCAAACTTTCTGAAACAAATTGCTTTACTAGATATTGATTTAAAATTAGAAGCAAAACTTGTGAGAAAAATGAACATTTGTTACTTGTCTTGACAATGCACGAATAGATTCCTTACTTTTCTGAACTTCAGTTTTATTAAGTAACTTTCTATAAGACAAGTTTCAGCAGATCAGCACAAAATTTTCTTAATTTCATTACAGGCTGTAAATTAAAATTAATGAGGCTGACACCCACAATTAACAATGAAAAATGCAGATTGTTATAATTACTTAAGCAATAACATTGCTTTACATAGAAGACTTAAGGTGCTCCACAAATTATTTACAAGTGTTACATAAAACACAAAAAATGACAATTTCAATTTATTTTGTCAGTATAAAAAACAAAAATCCTTACTAAAACCTTTCTCATTTGGGAATCTCTCGCCATGCATAATTAAGCAAATTTGATTGCAATTAAGCCTGGCTTCTACAGTGGAGTTTTAATTAATGCAAATCTGGCATCTACATCTATAAGATTAATTTTAGTGAATTAAAAGAAAACAACAAAGCACATTTGAAAGTGCAGTTGTATTGTTGAAAGGATGGAATGCAAAATCTGATTATTTTTCAGTCTTGCATGTGGATAGCCTTTGACTTATACTTTAAGGAGGGGTATTTTATTCGGATCTGTTGTTTTGTTTCTCAAGGTATTATTAAGCAGGATCATAGCAATTACACTAAGCTTCTTCTAAGGAACATCTTAAAATGTAATTATATACATTTAGAAGAAGAAATGAATGATAACATAGGCTAAGGAGTGAGGGCACCATTACGCTACACAATGCTTTTTCTAAAGTCATCATCCTTGTCTCTCATTTGGGGCCTAGAATATCTTGTGGAGTCTGTGGGAGTATTTGAGATATTTTCAGATCTGTTTTAATAAGATCTCTTAAAATCCCAAACCTGGAATGATTTTTATAGGACAGAAGAATTTTATTTTTTATTTGTTTAGCAGCAATTTACTGGTTTTTTTAAGTGTTTTGTGTGTGTTAAATTTGTTTGTATTTGGTTTAGTATCTTTAAAAGAAAAAGAAAATTCTTTACTGGGAATTCTGTTCCTTTGAAACTGTCCCGTAAGAGTCACCTATTCTGTCATTCTTTCAACATAAAAAAGTTTTAGAAACCACATGGCTTGCCTTGCTTTTAAATATAGTACTACATAATTTCATTTTTTCATTTATACAATAAAAAGTTTTATGCAATAAAACAATGATATGGAAATGGACCATTAGCGAGAGCAACAGTTATTGCATTAAAAACTATTATTCTCACTGACATGCAAGAAGGTAAATAATTCTTTTATCCAGTCTCTCCATACATATGTCAGAAGTCAGGGAATTCCAAGGAAGCATTCATCCAGTTGGCAGAAATGCCCTGTCTGTTATGAAAAGCTGAATTTTTTCCTTTCTTGAAATCTATTCTGGTATTTTATTCTATTGTTAACCATTGTTGCTGCATTTTTCCTGCGGTCTTGCTTTTAAAAATAATGTGCACTGGGTATGCAGAGAAGATATCACTGCCTTCTTAGTCAAGGGTGAGAAGACTGAGCCAAACCCCGTGTTGGAGGAAAGGAGGGTGCCAAGATACAAGTGCCTCTGGGAGAAAATGAACCACCAAAACTCTTGCATGCAGGCTGCTGGAGGTGTGTGACCCTGGTGCGAGAAGTAAAATTACAGCAGTCTAGTTTTTTTTCCTATCTAATCCAGTTTCTTTCTAATTTCTTTCCTCTCGTGTTCAAAACCCAGAAATCTCCCTTTCGTTACGTGAAATACCGTCCAAACTGAAGGTTTCCCAAAGATGCTCTGTCAGGGGAACTGTTCTTTTACATCTGTATGAGGGAGAGTACAAAAGCGTCTCCTCAAGGGGCTGTAAATGCTGCCACATTTGGTTCCTGCAGTACAGTTATTACTACAGCTCCCAAAGGTGACTTCCAAAGCACCACACTGAGGGTGCTCACAGAGCACTCGAAACAGCAGGAGGGGAGTCCAGCCTCACAATCACGTGCACTGCCTTTGCAGCAGGGGATTTATTGCCATAAAATGCAACGTGGTCTTTTCTTGTGTGTGTGATTTACAATGTAGCCCTATTTACAATTTTTTTATTACTCACTTTTATTCTCAGTAAATTAAATCACAGTATTTATTTTGGTTGAAGTTAAAGTCTGCTATTATGAAGTACTCATAGCAAGTTTAGACAGAAGATTTCTAATTTGGTTTTCCAAATTATCAGCTCAAAAAGAAAGGTAATGAACAGAAGATGTCCTGCAAGTCTCCACTTAGGGATCAGCTTCTGCCTTTGCAGATCTGGAAGAGCAGCAGTAGCAGCAGTATAAGTGCTTTGCAACTTACATGATAATATCTCTTTCACTGGAATAGTCCAGTGTCTATCACTGTCTCCCCTCTCTAATTTAGACATAGTTGGCACTAGAAACCTGCATTTAAGCACCTGTATTTCTCCCCTAAGGTTTGTGTTTACATGTTTGGTTTTTTTAATTGTTTTTCCTGTCTGTGTGCAAAAGGAAGATATTTGTAGAGTTATATTGTCTGTCTGTATCCAGTGTTTGATAATTTGGACAATGTTTCAAAATGGATTCCTTAACCTGTACTGAGACATATAAAAATTTGAGCATGTTTTGTAGATTGCTGAGTACTTGCAGCTCATTTTGTCTTCAATTTATGGAGATTCACTGCTTCCAAAAAACTAGGTTGCTAGAATGTAGAAAGATAAAGGCTAGTTTAAATGATGATAAAGGAGAGACTAGGGCATATGCTGCATGATTCCCAACAGGGATACTGCTGTACTTTAAATATAGGTACCTAGCTCCATCTGACTGAATTAGAGCACCAAAACATGCTTTTGAAAGCATTAGATGCCTATAAATGATTTGTTTGGACACCCTATGAATTCTAGGAAATGGTTAACAAAGACGTCTTACCAAAAGCCATAGGCATGTTTAGACTTTCACCGTTCTTTGGAACATGTGTCATTTCTCAGCACACTTCCATCCACCTATGGTTCTGAATACTACCATCGTGACAGGGTGGTTTGGTTTTTTTTTTTCCCCCTTTTATTTCTTCTTTCCTCCTCTTTTTTCTTTTTTCTTTTTTCCCTTTTCCCGTTTCTCTTTTCTTTTTCTCTTTATTTTTTTCCCTTTTCCCCCTTTCCCCCCTTCCCTCCTTTCTTCCTTTTTTTCCCCTTCCCCCCTTTTTTCCCTTTCTCTCTCTTTTTTTTTTTCCCCATTTTTCTGCCTGTTTTGTTAAGATGGGGTAAAAGCAGTCATTCCTCTTAGCAACCGAGATACAGTGTTTGTTTCTCAGTCTGAGTGTTTCAGGCCTTTATCATTCAGTGTCATTCATTCTTCAGGGCATGTTCTAACCACCAGAGTGGGCACCAATTTAGCTAAAGGCTACCCCTGCCCCTTTGGTAAAAGGAGTGAGGAGGAATCAAAGGAGACACACCAAAGAGGCAAGGTAGAGTAAGTTTGTTTCTATAGCACAATGCTTAGAACAGTCTTCTGCTATTGCAAATCAGTGAGGTTTGGGTTTTTTTTTGTTTCCCACATTTTTTGTTTCCCAATGGATTTCAGCAGTCTCAGACATGACATTTTTTCACATCAATTGTGTAGGAGACCAATTTTGTAGGCGTCCACCAAACAAAGTTAGTGTGCGTGCACACACACACATATATACTCTTGAAAAAAGGTGCATCCCACAGAATGCAGCAGCAACTACTTTGGTTAAACTTGTGGTCAGAGGAAGAGGTTGTGGTTCCCCTTTCTTTCATACAATTAGTTAATCAAGCTTTTCCTGAAAGTTTTATAACATTGTGGGTGAAGAATGAATCAAGGCATCAAAACTCTCGAGATCAGAGAAAGATTATCAAAGTTAATGAGAATAAGGAAAATTAAGAGATCATTAATAGTAATGATACCAAAATGACACCTAAGAAACCAGTCCAGGAAAATCTAGAGACTCTTATGCCAGTCATTAATCTGAAGACTATGATTAAAATATAAGAAGTGATTCTATCAGCTTGTTGTGCAAACATGCTGAGAACATCCCTCTTCTGGCTTGAGTTTTTTAAAGAAGCCTAGGGCCATTAGGCACCCAAATCCTGTTAATAAATCCTTGTCTTGGTCTACACCTTTTCAACATCTGAAAAATAATAAAGGTACATTGAGCTGGTATTTCCTGTTTAATGTTCATTATGCATTGAAGATGTATTGAGAAATAGTTTTTCTTTTGCAGTTATGAAAGAATTATAAAGGACTTTCCTGAGTGAGTGAAATAAGTGCAGATTTTGTGAGTCTATGCCAAAATCTATTTAATTAGGTCATCATTCTTAAGAAAATAATGCACCAGCAGCTTCACAGAAAGTGCAAGGCATGACATATTTGAATTAACTCTATTAATTAAAGGAGCATCTTCTGAGGGTCTCAGATTTCATGGGACAATCCAGTTGTCACTGTGACTGCTACTACATGCATCCTAGAGCTCAGAATTCTTGTTGCACTTGTCAGTTTTGTTTTGTTTTGGAAATACCTTGTTTTATATTGGGAATGATCAGAGCAAAAGGAAGAGACCAGCCAGGTAGGACAAAACTGGCAGAATTGTCCTTAAGAGTAATTGTAACGTACATCTGAGGAAAGTTGTAATTGTCTCCATAAGGAAGTTAAGTTTTAAAAGTCCAAGTATGTAAGGCAAGAAGAAGGAGGAAACCCATAACAAAACATAGAAAGAAATCTAGGGCCTATAGTGATGGTGGTCTTTGTAATACAAATCTATTTTAAAATCTAAGATTTCTTCATTACATGACTGTTATGTCATAATTACAATATATTTGTAAGATAATTTAACCTAGTTCTTTATCTAGAAAGAAGATAACCCCAAAAACAAATATAGACTTATTTTGTCCAAATATTTTAAGTGTTGTTCTTTTTTTCTCTCCCATTAATTGATTTGTTGATTTAAAGTTACTGACATGAAAGCTTAATCAGTCTAACATGTGATATCTTTTCTCTCACTTCCTCTCTGTGCTGCAATGATTTTAGTGAAAGTATGAAAATGGTAAACATTTCTTACAGATTGAAGTTGAAGAATGAACAAATATATGATTTAAAGTAGCAAATTCGATTAAAGTAACTTCTACATTCATCCATTAGCCTTACAACCCACAAAATTATTTTAGTCACATGCAGTGATTTCTGCACTCTCCTATTTACTAAAGCATAGTATCAATAACATAATTTGCAGGTGACTTTTCAGGATATTTTTATATTATTTAAAAGGTATATTTGGAGAATTCTATATGAATCCTTACATTACTTTACTATTCCTCAGTCTTTGCAGATCAATCTTATTCTTCGTTTAATAAGATGAATTGCTGTCGCTTATTCGTACCATAGAAATAAAGGGCGTTATTGTCTGTGTCAGTATTTGATGGAGACTGGGTTGAGAACAGGGTGTTCTGGATTTCAACTTTGTACTAGTGATTTCCTTTGTTACAGCACTTTCAGTGACCAGAATCGTCCAGTTAACCCAGTGGAAATGTTTAGAACAGAAGATCAAATGCAATTTGCTCATGAAGACAGTGCTCTGCCATCTTGAAAAATATGATAGAAGAGCCTGAACAGATTAGTTAGCTCATGATTTGGAGTCAGTGCTCATGGATGAAGAACATAAGAGTTTAAGGTCTTGCGGATGAGTTTAGGAAGTTATTTACAAGGTGAATCTGTACTGACAAACTAATTACAACATCACTGTTATTAAACTTGTAAAAGCGTTTCTGTAGAAAATTTGTTTCCGCTTGAATTGCTATTTATAACAGACAAAAGCAAACATTTTAGTAAGTTGAATTGTGAATGGTCTTATATGCTTATGCAATGCATTCTGTAAGAAACTTCTGTAACAATTTTTTAAGTAACTTTTCTGGAAAGCTGTAATTAATATGACTAGTAAAATCAGTCTATTTCAGTAATTAAATGTTCATGCTTCTAATACAGCATGTCACTAGATGTCACTCTGGATTCCATTATTTGATGATTTCTACCTTTTTCTGCCTTTCTGTGTCTACTTTCCCCACAACAAACCTGAAGAGACAATGTAAAATGTGCATGAATAACACAGAATTGCTGACTGAATGTCAATTTTCTAGTGTGTGACTTCTATTGATCATTCATTATTGACATGAAGGTCTCTAGTGTCTCTGCTTTCCTCTTTAAACTCTTTCTCAGCTAAAATTTCCAAGCAACAGAATCAGAAGGCCTTGAAGAATGGGATGATTCAGGTCTCTTAGGATGTTTTACAGAGTACTTTGACCTCAGGAAGGCATCAGAGGTACTTTTTATAAAGACTCAACAACTGTTTGGAATAAAAATTTAAACACTGGAAAAAAAGAACCTCCTACTTAAATTGAACAGCTTTCATTGACACTTTTTTGGTGTAACTACAACTGACTGCTTTTGGCAAACATAAGGACTTTTTGAAACAGTTTTTTAAATGTATGCATTTCCCTTCCTTGTAGCCAATAAAATATAAATAGCATTTTCATGGTGACGAATGACATGTAGTACAGTATTCTATGATCATGGTTCCAGGATTTTATTTCTTTTAGCTTTGTATACATTAATTAAGTATACACAATCAGGGCTGAGTGCAGAGACAGCTAAATAAACAAATGACACTGTAGAAAGGTCTTTCTGCATACTAATCATATCCTACATCTGCAAGCAAAAGCTCTATAAATCGATTTGCTCTTTCACATCAAAAGACAAACAGTGAGGCAAGTCAGCAGTTCCTTTGTCAAAGTCACAGAGATTGCTGTTCTTCACAAATGCATTTCTACAGAGCTGAATTCAACCATTTGATGATTAGCATTATTGGCAACTCTTCAAAGAAGATTCATCAAGTAATTTGCAATTGGATTGGTTGCCATTTTTGTGATTCTACCCCATGAAATTGAACAAAAAATGATTGACATTTGAATTCTTACTTGGAGGACAAAGTGAACTAGCATAAGAAAAAGAAGCAATCAGATTCCCAAGAGGTTGGGAAGCTGCTGTGATGTCTCTGGTGATTCCCACATGGACCAGATCAGATAGGTCTGAAAATGAAATGAATTGGCAGGGCAGAGGCGAGCAGGAAGATGTAGCTTCCTGTGAATATAAGGAAAAATAAATAGGCCTAAACTGCTGATTTTTTAAGATGTCAATTTATATATCTGGGTGGAAGTGCTTATGTAACCCCTCTAAACACTCCATCCATTCCTGTGTGAAAAATCTCACTGAGGAGGAAGGAAAATCAGTCTATCATTTCATGTGCTTTTTGTGCAAGAATTGAGTTCTCTGCTATCAGTGCACATTAGATATGTATTGCAAAATGAAAGAATAAGACAACGTATTTGTGCATGCATGTACATAATATGCAGCTGTGCGAGAAACTGCAAAGTGGTGTCACTGAGTATGGGAACTATTCAGCCCTAGATAATCTTACTTGGTCACAGTTTTCCATTTTTCAAAATGAACACATGAAACAAACAAAAAAAACTTGCTGGAGATTTTATATTCTGTTTTCTGTTATCTCTGCTTCAGAAATTATGAATCAGAACCCGCTCTGTGCCCTGGCAAAATTACAAAGATATTTGGATACCTCCTTCAAGTGTGCTATTCCCTGAAACAGGGGGAGGATGGAACTTAATACAGAAAGGTATAGGTAGAAAATGAAGTGTACATGACTTCATTTGCTGATAGCTCCATAGCTCTTTTCTTCTGCAGGATATTTATTATATGTTTTTTATTATGATGAAGCTCATGCCTGCATAGTCTCATTTTTGGAATAGATTTTTTCTCCTATGTTTTGATCTTTAATGCCTACAGATATTTTCAGACAGGCTGATCCTTCAGTCACCTATTTATGCTACATAAGCTCAGGTAAATCTACTCCATACACAGTTATGAAAGCTGAAACTTGCTGAAGACTTATTTCTTATATCCTAATTCTTTAATTCTGCAATGTAAATAATTCCACAGAAGGGAGAATGAGGAATTGTACGTCAGGGTAGTACCCTAGATAAGATGAGATAGAATAATAAACCCCAATACAAAGTAAAAAAGTGGCAGAATTCACTGGGAAAGTTGTTAAAAGAATGTCAAGTGATTTAAATTAACTTCCACTTTTTCACTTACTTTAATGTGGAGTAAGCTTGGAATTTTTTTCAGCCAGGTATTTTTTCAGATGTCTCTCTAAAAAAAAAATAAATAAAAAAACCCCCAAACAAACAAAAAAACACCCAAACCAAACCAGTTCTTTAATTGTGAGTTTTAACTGAAGTTCCATGACTTCCATCATCTAAAATTACAGCCCACAGATAGCTAAAGGCTGAACTTGAAATCATGTCACTATGGTAAGTATATCCAAGCTGCCTTTCCAAACATATTTGTTGAGTAATAGTAATGAAAAAATTGCTTCTTTAGTGATGACACAGATGGGAATACTGCTTTACAGAACATATAGTAATTGAATTTCAGAAGGCTTTGGGTTACGTTGTCCAGGATTAATTTGTCTCAAAAAGTGTCTCTAAGTGAAGGATAACTGGTTCCCTACACATAGGATGCAGGGGTTTCTTGGTCTGATCCCGAGTCTGGTGGAAACAGTCCTTAAAATATGTTTCTTTTACAATCTCAGTGGCTGTCATTATGACCAAAGGTGTAATACCTATCTGGAGTGTAATAGCTAGCTATCTAGGCCGCAATACCTATTTAAAGTAGATATTTTGTGTCATAATAGGATTAATGCAACTGTCTGGTATTGTATGAAATCATACAAACAGCTAAGGGTGTTAACCACCTCCCCAAACTTCAGGTGTTTAAGTGAGGTACTAAGGTGAGGAATGTGGTATCCTTGAATCCTGCCTGTCATCAGCTGGGAGGCTAACTGGGAGGCAGAAGCTCCATTAAAGAATGACAGGCGAGAACCAGTGTTAAAACTCTTATTAAAGGTGATAGGGTAAAGATATTCCAAATACTGTCTAGAGGCCTATGACATCATGCTGCTTTTGGTGAAGCTATCATATAAATATAAGTATATGTGTATGTGCATACGTGTATGTGACAAGTGTAAAATAATCAGGTTGAGAAAAATATCTGACATTTTTCAGTTTCCTTAAAATGACTGGCCATGGCACAATGGCACATATATTATATTTTAAGGAAGCTGTTGCTCATTTCCTCTTCATCGTATTTCTGTCTCTCTTGCAAGTTATGTGATAATGTTAATGCTGGTAGTATCCCCCAAATTTAAAAAACAAACCTGTCATCTCAATGCAATACACTGACTTTTAATTGAATTGAAACTTTAAAAAAAAGTACAAAAGAAAACAAAATAAAAAATTACTTCACGCAGTGATTGCCCTTATTTATAAACTATATCAAATAAACTCCAATCTTCTGTTAAATTGTTTGAGGAAATTCAGTAAAACTAAAAACACTGAATCTGTCTAATAACATGAGTATTTTAACTCTTTCGCAGAAATGTTATTTACTTTAAAGGTTAAGTGAACGGAAAGAATCAGTGATGCTGATTAGTGTTGATATTCTAATAGCTTTGATCTTTGCCCCACTATGAGATCCCTCACAATATAATTGGATATTATGAAAAACAATGGCAGTATAATTAATATGTATTCTAAAAGACCTGTGACTATCGTATCTACAGCCTCATTTGAAATAAGTGTAATTTTACACCTTTGTTGATTTGATTCACTCAATGCCATATTCAGTTCTGGAGTAAATAGATGTGACTCCCACTGAAGTGAACGTACCTGCCTTTAGAACAAATGTGGTCCTCTGTAACAGACTATGGATTAAAATTACAGCAACATCTAGAGAAACTGAAGGTCTCAGTATTACTTTCTTAGTGAGTTTGAGGAAAATCATTCATCAAATATTTCACCAGATGCTGATTCTTGTAGGTACTTTAAGTACTTGGTGTGTGCTATTCAGAATATGTCTTCAAAAAGAGATTCATCGCCTTGGTGATCCAGGTTTTGCGTAATGGTATACGAGCTCTGATACAGTACCATCCTCACTGTTCAGAAAGTTAGTTCTTTGAGTATTATATCTCCAAATTATACTAGCATTAGAGAGAGATTGTTTTTATGAGCGGAAGTCAGGATATCACTCATATTAATTGGCTAGGTCATAAAGCTGTGAATTGATGAAACTAACTACTGTTCTAAGGGGAATACTATGGTAATGGATTTTAAGAAGACATCTGATTCTGGGGATTATATTAGCCAGGCTGACTATTCATTCAGTAGCTGTTCAGAGATTACTGCAGTGCTTTGTATTTTCCTAACTATAGTAGTGCTAGCCATTTTCAATGCAGTCTTTGTAGTCTACAAACTCTGGCCAATGTTTGCCAGTCAGATGTAAAGCATCAGGCCGCATGAGTTACAAATGCCAAAAAAGTAGAGTTTTCTTTGCTGTTGTGGCAGTTCACCTCTGAAAACCTGTCCATTTTACTTGGGGCTCAGATATAAATAGAGATCTGAGCAGTGCACTACTTAGCATGGAAATAGCTCACATCAGATTCCCAGGACCAGTCATTCACCACTTAGCCTTCCCACACACTGCAGGTAAAATATGAGGCAGATTAAAACTAGACTCACAGGGAGGGTACTGTTGAGCTCCTAAGAAAACAGATTTCATCAGTCTAGAGCAGGGAATCAAGACTAGTGGTTAAAGCTCTAAAGACTATTTCTGTATAAAATAGTTATTAGTTAAAATATTTAAATAGTCTAACAAGTGGTTGAATGCCTAATTATTAGATTAGACTGAGGTTACCTCTTTCAGACATCTTGAACACCTACTACTGATGATAGCCTATCTTCAACTAAAGAATATCATGTTTCCATTTGGACAGATTTATCCAGTAGGTAGGGCACTTCCTGACCAGATGGAATATATAAACCTTATTCTCCTTGTGCCAAAGGAGAGATCTCTGCGTCAATTCTCTCAACAGTCGAATGCAAAGAAAACAGTACAGCTTCTGCAAGAGGACAAAGCGTATAATCAGGGTAGTGTATAGGTTGGTAAGCAAAGCATATTCTTAGCTCATGGATGAATGGTGTTATCCCTCTGAGTTAGCTAGTCCACAGAAGGATTTTAGCACAAGCAAACTGAAACTAAAGTCCCATGGAGCACCTGCTGACTACCCATGGCATACCACAATGTCCTGGTCTTTTATTCCTGACTATAGTATGCTACAGTTCTCATGCTGCCATAGACACTGAGGATGGAGAATACTTCTTTACTTTGCCCCTCAAGTGTTCTGAACACTTGACGACACAAGCATGAACATGAGAGTTTGGAAGTGAGGCATGACCCTTTAAATAAAAAATAGGATTTCCTGAGCAAGATTCTATGTCCTGAGAAAAATTTAAAAGAAACAGCTGGTAAAGTTCTTCCCTTTTCTCCCTCCCTTATCTCCATCTCTTATCTCCCTCCCTCTTTTTTCCTTTTTCTTTCCTTCTTTCCTGCTCTCTTTCTCTCTTTCTTCTTGCTAGAACTGTCCACTGGTGTTCAGCTTTTCCTTGAAACGGCCTTTTAGCCCTGAGGCTCTAGTAGATTTCAACCCAGGAACTCACAGTCATTTATTTCTGTTCACTATCTCTTGGACATTGCAGTGATGACTAATCAGGTGCAGTTAATCCATTTTCTAAGGAATCGGTGTCTTCCTTCATAAAGAGCCATCATAATTGACACCATTGGCCATAATAGAGATAAAATTTTTCTGAATACTAGAATTATCTTTTTCAACTGTGGCTTGAACTATGCCAGGAGTAGCAACCCCAATCTTGATTAGCATAATAAGAAACCATGAAAACACTAAAATAAGCAAGATAGTTTATTGAACGTAGTGTTTCAAATTTGAGATCTGTGTCTTAAGTTTACTCCACTGTAGAGAGACCTTTATTTTCTTATAGTTAAGCATGTCCAAAGACTGACTCTAAATCATCAAGTGTTGAAACTTGGGGCATACCCTTGATTAATGAAGTGGATGGCATGATGCCTCTTCAGCCTTGGAATAGAGTGCTATAGTTTATGTGCTTATACATTTTTATGTACTAGAGTTGACTCTGACTCTTCAACTTTTAACATGCCAATTAAGTGCATGGTTTAAACATCTTAAATAGCTATCTTCAACAGCAACCCATTAATTTGTCTTCTACTGATGAATGGAACTCTTTAGCAAAAATGTCGGAATAACCCAAGTTTCAGAATTAACAAAATTAACTTTAATTTGTTTATGGAGCTACTTTAATGGGCAAAATCAGTCTTTACCCCCACCTACAATGAAATACGTTGGATCTTCAGAGAATACTGTAGTATGCCCAAAGCAAAAAAAAAACCCCCACCTGTAGAGAAAAGCTGTAAAGTTACAAGGCTCTATTTTTCCTATTGTTCAGTTACCTTAAAGTGACCTAAACTCTTATGACAAGGGAAACAAGCTGAAAATACTTCGTATAAGAAAATCTGACTTTCTAGAGCTTGTGCTAAAACATGCCTGAGCATCCTAGTACAACTGATTTTACTAGGTTGACAGAAATTTGATTAGTAGGCACATGTAAAATGTTCTCTCTCTCCCTCCACCTGTCTCAAGTTTTCTCCTCAAATATTTGTGAATTTACCTAGTCTTATAAAATAAACATTGACACAAACTCCTTATTAACCATAAAATGAGACCAAACTAAATCTATGTCAATACCTAGCACCTGCAGCTTGCAAAAAGTGCAGGTAAATATCTATCTCAGTTCAAAATAATATACTTGTCTATGACTCACAGATTTATCTAATGTCTTTTGGATGTCTAATGTTGGTATTTTGATTTTTGTCTTTCCAAACAGGTTCTTGTTTCTTTTAAGGCTTATAGTTGGTTGAGACAGGTTACCACTTAGCATATGTCAACAGGTTTCAAGACAAAGTATCGTACTAAAATATTTACATTGCTTTTTCTTGATAACAAGGTCATTAGTTGTAATATTATTTATTATTTGTTATATAAATTATGTTAGCATATCATTTCTGGAAGTAGCTAAGAAATTAAGGGTAGATTGGTACAAGAAATTTAAATGGATAATCATTCAATCATAGAGTCATAGAATGGTTTGGGTTGGAAAGGACCTTTAAAGGTCATTTAGTCCAATCTCCCCTGCAATGAGCAGGGACATCTTCAACTAGATCAGGTTGCTCAGAGCCCTGTCCAACCTGACCTTGAATGTTTCCACGGATGGGGCATCTACCATCTCTCTTGGCAACCTGGGCCAGTGTCTTGCCACCTTCATTGTAAAAAAATTCTTCCTTGTATCTAATCTAAATCAACCCTTTTTTAGTTTAAAGCCGTTACCCGTTGTCCTATTGCAACAGAGCTTGCTAAAAAGTTTGTCCCCATCTTTCCTGTAGGCCCCTTTAAGTATTGAAAGGCTGCAATAAGGTCTCCCTGGAGCTTTCTCTTTTCCAGGCTGAATAACCCCAACTCTCTCAGTCTGTCCTCATAGGAGAGGTGTTCCAGCCCTCTGATCATTTTTGTGGCCCTCCTCTGGACTCACTCCAACAGGTCCATGTCTTTCCTGTGCTGAGGACTCCAGGTAGGGTCTCACCAGAGCAGAGTAGAGGGGCAGAATCATCTCCCTCAACCTGCTGGCCACGCTTCTTTTGATGCAGAACAGGATACGGTTGGCTTTCTGGGCTGCAAGTGCACATTGCCAGCTCATGTGCAGCTTTTCATCCACCAGTACCCCCAAGTCCTTCTTGGCCGGGCTTCATCCCCCAACCTTTATTGATACCGGGGGTTGCCCCAACCCAGGTGCAGGACCCTGCACTTGGCCTTGTTGAACCTCATGAGTTTCACACGAACCCAATTCTCAAGCTTAATAAATACAGTATTATATTCATACATGATTTGTAAATGTAATTTTTCAATGCAGTATAACATTATTGATGAGTTATGCTATATTTTAATATAGGTCTCTTTTACAAACTGTATTTAATCAACAGAGTACAACTAGGTAACTATTTGACTTCTTCCTTCCAGCTAAGGGAAATATGAGGTGTTAGAGGTTTTTTATTGATAGTAAATGCAAATATACTTTTATCACCTAGTTAGTAACAATAACTTTTTTACTAACTTTTATGGAATATCTTACATTCCTTAAAGAATTTCCATTTCTTCTACTCTTCAGGTAAATTAAAATTGTTTTGAAATAATAAGGGTGGAAGAAGAATATGTTGTCCATCAAATTTATATTTTCACTTTCAACGTTTGCTCCATATCTCTGTCTTTAAAGTTTTGCATTTTTTTTTAACTTTATATATAATAACTGACCTAGCAGATAAGAAAAGCAGTTCATCTGGTGTAATAGCCTGTCTCAAACAGTGACTGATACAAGATGTCTTCAAAGAAACTTCAGAAAACCACATAAGAGACAATTGTAGAATTGCGTATATCTGAAAGTTGGGGCTTCTTTCTGGTTTGTACCTTGAGGCACACCTTTCTGTTTGTTTCTTTCTGGAATGCCTTCTAATGCTCAAAGAAGGCTGTACAGAAGTCACTGGGTCAAAGAGTCAAAATTGAATAGCAGAAATATTATCCTTTGCCCTCCAAATGTATCTGAGAATTTTCTGAAGAAGGTGGTTTTTCAAATCTCCTGACTAAAAAATACCTGCTGTGTAATGGAAGCTAGTAGAAGGCTCATCTATCTCTTCCTAGAAAATTCACTGGTCAGGAGATGTCATTACAGTACAACACAGTGTGTTGTTTCTTCAAACAGTTAGTTGTATAAAACTGTCTGTCTCTTTAGCCATTTTATCTTTTCTGTCTCTTTACCCTTGTGTTGTTGTCTTCATTTATCATCACTTTCTTCATTCCCTGAGACTTCAGGATTTTTCTTTTCACTCACAAAATGTCTTCATCATTTCTGTGTTAGTCTTTAACATCTAGCAATTGTTTTCTTACCCTCTTTCAGTCATTATAATGAACAGAAACATACTTTAGCTGCACATAGATCAAATCTATTAGAGGTTTGTTTTGAAAGTATTTTGAAAGCCACTGCAGAAAGGCTACTAAGTGTTGAGAACAGAAATTTCTTAACCTTCACAGAGCCTACCACGTGCACAACTTTCACACCCAGCTCACTTCACTCACTAACAAAATTGTACCCTTGTTGCATGTTTTCCTTTTATTGTCTTTAAGGGGAAAGAATCTATCACCATAAATCTTAAATATCTCCAAAAGTACAAGTAAAAACACATAAATATATGTAACAGATGCAGAATTGGCTCCTGGGATGCATGTATTATGCATACAGAACTGTCATAACATCCCTCATACAATCACATTTTTTCCTCTGCTGATGGTCTTTACACCTATCTCATTTTGACAATGCACCTGGATGTAATGTGGATACTAAAATGTAACTAACGCTATAAAAACATATTTGCCACTTTTTGGAATGTACTTATTTATACACATATAGAATCAAATAAATCCACCTAGATTAGAAAAAACAGTAACCACATAAAAGCAATTTCCTTTACTTTTTACCCAGTTTACTGAAAATAGAACTATGATTCTTAAGAAAAAATTGTCTTCTGGGCAAATTAATAGTCTAAGTCTAATCCATGTGGTACAATTTTACAATTTTGTTAATATCTTAGCTTTCACTTTAGAGGAGAGAAAAAGAAATGAGGTTCTATTTTTGGCACAATAAATCTCTCTAATTTTGTCAATAATATTGTCAGGGGTCATATTCAAATGTTGATCTATTTCAAAGTCTTAACCTTTTTAGCTGAAATCTAGTAGATTTTCTTCCAGTTCAAGAGCAAATCCTTTTGAATATTTTTTTCGAATTCAAAAGCAAATTATTTTTGATATTTCCTCTACTTGGCACTGGTAACCTCTACTCAGCACCGGTAAGGCCGCACCTGCAGTACTGTGTTTAGAGATACAGAGCTACCAGAGAGAGTCCAGTGAAGGGCCACAAAGATGATGAAGGACTGGAGCATCTCTCCTGTGATGAAAGGCTGAGGCACCTGGGACTGTTTGGCCCGGAGAAGAGAAGGCTCGGGGGGGTTCTTATCAATGTATATAAATTCCTGAAGGGAGAGTGCAAAGAGGAGGGAGCCAGGCTCTTTTCAGTAGTGCCTGGTGACAGGACTAAAGGCAATGCACACAAACTGAAACACAGGAGGTTCCATCTGAACATCAGGAAACACTTTCTCGCTGTGAGAGTGACTGAGCACTGGCACAGGTTGCGCAGAGAACTTGTGGAATCTCCATCCTTGGAGATATTCAAAAGCCAGTCTTGGGCAACTGGCTCTAGGTGGCCATGCTTGAGCAGGTGAGTTGGACAAGATGACCTCCAGAGGTTCCCTCCAACCTCAAACATTCTGTGATTCTGTGATACTCTGGTAGAAATTTCCATTTGCATGTATAGAAGCATTAAAAGGAAAAGGAGTTTCTCTGTTAAGGAAAAAATGTGACGCTGTTCTAGAACACCTCTAGAACCACTTAAAAATGCTGTCTGTCTGACATTTGACATGAATATCATCCCTAAGTTATAAATCTGCTTTTCAGTTGCCTGTTGGAAGTTGATTGTATTTGGTAAAATTAAAGATCACTTATCTTTCCCTTGACACTGTGCATTCACATATAAATAAATGGATTGGAAGTTTCTGTTGAATAGTCAAAAGGTCAAAAGTGCATGTGAATACAGAACAAAGACGTATGCAGTATGAATGCTGATAAATAAGAAATGGTGAAATGCAATCTCTGTAAGTGTGCAAGGAATTACATCCTTCATGGAAAAAAAGAGAACAAGTGCAAGAGTAACATACTTGAGCACAGGGATGTAGATGGAAAACTTAAGAGAGTTTAGGTTATTAAAGACTTGTCATAGATTTTATGAACCATACTCTTGGATAAAGGTTCTGAATTTCTGCAGAGCTATACTTTTAAGGCTATTTGTTTGGATCTGGTCCCAAGATCCTTCGGGTGGCAGCAATTACCCAGTGATACCAGAATTGCAGTATCTACTCTACAACCTATGGGTTACTTCTTGTCTGAGAAACTTTTGTATTAGGCTGATCAAGACATATTTTTATTTTATTTTGATTGTGCTCAATATGACCAGTGCATTGCAAAAGCTACAGTTGTGACAGGATGTTCTCCGTTCACTGCACTGGGTATGGAAGCTTTGTAAGTGTTCATCCTACAAACATTTGGAGCGAACAAACTTTACAAAAGTTGTGCTGAATTCCTAGCTGCTGGTGTTGGATGTGCCCATTCTGAGACAATACATAGAAGCAGAGAACAGTGTCAAGGCAAGCAGGTAACATCTGGTAGTATCATTGCTGTGTTGAAATTGCCTGTTGACACTGAATTTGAATATACTGGGAGTGTCTTTGAGAACATTTCCTTTTATATTTAACAGAAATGACCACAAAGTTAATGATTTACTTTTAAAACCAAAATAAAATCTATTGATTTGGTGATCATGCAAAAACTCAATGAATGAAACAAGTTGCTTTGGGTTTTGGCAAACTCTTAGATGGATGGTCAAAGACTTTTAATGTCTTATCAGTTAAACGCTTCAATAAAACCTACTACATTAGGTAGGATATTGCACATCACTGAATGAGTGGTAGATGAGCAATAACTAAAATTATTCAATAATTTCAGGAGGTAAATACATCACTTCTTTTATGACTTTAGTTCATTTCACTTTATCAGACAAAATGACTAAACATGATTGCCTCTGTCTTGGCAGATTTGTAATGTGTGTCATGAGAGACACAGATACTGTCCTCAATATTTTTATTTTTAATTGTAATTGATTTCTAAAGATACACGAGTAAAAAGATTTTGAGGACAGCTCTGTTAATAAGTATATACACACACTGCACCCCTTCATATCAACAGTATTAATAAAATGTTAACAAAAATGTATGGAGAAATTATAACAATTTTAACAAACCATTTCTAAGTAATGTTTCATCTTTTTATTATATTGCATATATAATAATGTGTACTGCATTCAGATTTACTATGTTTAATATCTCAACCCTTCTTCTGCCATACCTGTCTTCCTAAGTATGTGATATGAACCATGACATTACAATCTTAAAGCTGTAACAAGAATGAGTTATGTTTGTACTATTTCCCATTCTTATTATATTCTTTGTCACACAATGAATTAATGTTGTGCCATTCTCTGTTCTCATTACAATCTTTTCCTTATGAATGGGGCATCAGAATTTTAATGTCTTTTGTAATCGCTGAGTTATAGGAGTGTGTTACACTACTATGACCTTGTTAATATTTTGCATGGTGATTGGCTGGCCACACATTGCTGTGTGTGAGGTTACACTAAGCAGCCAATCAAGTGGTTTTGACAGTGGCTGATTCAAAATGTTCCACTAACCTGAAGTAAAGCCCAGGGACCTGAGTGTGTTACTGCTGCTCCCAAAGACAGCTAAACACAAGGAAGCGTTCATTCCCTTCCCAGGTATGAATCAAATATCAATATCTCAGCTTCCGCAAATTACCAAGCACTTAAAAGAATGATAATATGCAAGTGTATACAATTTTGCAAGTCCTTTTGTTCTTCCTTTGCTTTTAAGGTTTTCATAGTTTTAAAAACTCTTGTGTATTGCTCCATATTAAAAAAAAAAAAAAATGAGGCTTCTAAATTTCTGTTGTTCTTAAATTGAAAGAAGTTGGAAGTTAGGACTTTTAACTACTTGCTGGATCTGGGCGTGTGGCTGACAGATTAGAAAATTTAACAAATGAGTGTACATACAGTCCCTGTTTTCCACTGTTGAAACCCAGAAATAAGGTATATCCACTTTCAAGTCTCTGTGCTTACAGCGAAAATTCTGCACATTTTCAGTTACATATTTAAATGCCTTCTTGTCTTTTTAGAGGATCTCAGTTGGTATATGTTTGTATGATTAGTTTAAAAAAAAACCTTTATATTTATACCATAACGTAGGCTGATATAAATCAGAACATATTGCAGAAACCTGGAAAAACAGAATATAAATTATAAAAAGGATTCGTGTTTATCAAATATGCTTTTCATGTTACTTGAATCTTGAAAGCTTTTTCCAGTTTACTCAACGTAAATTATATATATGATAATGAATATATGTGGGTTTTCTTTTATTTTTTCATCCTATCACGTAGTAAACACATGTTCATAGCCCTAAGGGGGTGCTATTAAAACTTGGTTTGTGAGAAAAATTCTGAATCGGTTAGGAAAATGTTAATACTGGCATGTTGAATATGATGACAAGTAAATTGGCATATGTCAGTCAGTACCATGCTGGAATAATGCCAATAACTTAGTCTTTTGGGGAGAGTATAATTTTCCATTTAACAGAAAAATAACTATAAACAACAAACAGTGTTTTACTTAGGTGCTGCTGAAACCCGTAACTACTAAATCACAACCCACCCATCATTCTGAGATACGCAAGTAGGTTGCTTTGGTTAGGAAACTCTGTCATTAAGAATTGTGCAAATCCACTTTGACCTTATGGAGACTGTGGGAATGAGAACACTCACCGGAGTCTACAAACTTTGCTGTAAATCTCAGCAAAGGGTATATAGCACATGTAATTCTTTACTTATTGTCCAGTTTTATTTTCTTTCCTGGGGTGGCAGTGGAGTGGTATAAGAAACACTGGTCAGCAGTGGTTCATACACTCAGTTTCCTTATTAAATTGGTTTTTCTTTAGAACTCATCGCCGTGCGTTCTCAGCATCTCACAGATTTTAAATTAATTTATCCTTATAATATTCTCAGTAAGGTAAAGAAATATGTTACAGCTGGCGACCTGAATGTAGATAAAATTATTCGCCTGACTTGGCCTCGTAGCAATATCATTAACTTTGTCTCTTTATACACAGTCAGGTGTGTGAAGGAAAAGTCAGGGTCTGGAACCTAACCAATGACCAGTTAGGAACATGGGGACTAGCAGACAGGGTTATTTTTGTTATTTTTAAAGGATTTGAGGAAGACTGCACCATTGAAAAAATTTAGAGTGTGGGGCAGACAATGCACAAAAGACTGTCTATACTGGAAAATCTGTATAGGTTCAGATTCAGATTGTGAACAACGTCAGCAGGCTTATATTTTGGAAAGGCATTTGGCTTTATGTCTTTTGCATAAGTTTTTAAGAATGAGCTACGCATGGATAAGAAGTTCCCTTCCATGGCTGCATTGCCATGCTGTCTCAGGAAGGTGCATCAAGGAAACTAAACCTTCCACTTGCAGTTGGCTTTTCTGCAAAGAAATGGGAGGGCTTGTGCTGTGACATAAGATCACAAGGCGTTATTACAGATTTATTAATTTATGCAAGAGTCAAAGGGCAATGGCCTTCATAGGTTAGCTCATTTGTTACTAAATGAATATCTAAAAATGTACCTAAATATTTTTCTTTTTTTTTTCCCTTTTGTTTGCCTCTTTTTGCATATTCAGTAGCTACTTACACTCTGGTCCTTTGCATTTAAATTGGATATTCCTGTCAGCATTTAATTACTAACAAACTGAACTGTGTAACAAAGTCAAGTGAGGAATATGTGTAAAGTTTTAAATTTGTCTTTGGAGACTTGACTTAATTTGATTTAGATAATGTAGTTAGGCTAAATGAAGTTCACATAACATAAATTCTGTCCCAGAACAGTGATGTCCACAACTTATGTGAGGATGAAAGTTCATGTATTTTGAACTATGAAGCAGCCCTTTTACAGGTTAACCTCATAATTCTGAGGTTTGTTCCTGTTGTGTTAAATGCAGTAAAGTTAGGTGTTTTATAGTTGGTAGCTTCTAGCAGATAAAACATGACTTTAATTTCCAAAATTTTTGGTGCCTAGATCTGAGACTACTTTCCTTAAAGGAAAACTTAGGTGGCTTTTTATGCTTTTTTGTTTATGTTTTCATTAACTTGAGTTGTTGAGTTGAAAACTGTACTTTCTAGAACGTTCTTGATGCTATATCCCACCTGTTGTTATACGTAGGTGTTGTGCTTAATACTAAAATAGCTAATTGTATTAACATGGTTAAGAGTTGGGATTCAATATGACATGCAATAGTTCAAAAATATGTGAAAGCAGTGGCTTAAACTGAAGTAGAGCACTGAAATGCCAAAATAAAGGCTACTTCTGCATCCTAAAGTCTGTCCTTTCCATAAGGATTTTTATTTACATGAATGATGGCCTTTTTTACCATACATCTTTTTTATCTGATAACCTCTGGCCTTTCTGAACTGGAACAGAAAAACTAATTCTGAATTTATAAGATAGGGGAGGTGAAGCACAAAGTATGTATAAATGGGAGTTTGGTGCCAGATGTCAGAAGACCAGGCTGACTGAAGGAAAAAGACCTAACCCAGTGTACATGATATGACCACAAAAAATAAGTTTATTTTTTGTTTTCTATCAGTGTCCTGGTTTGAGGTAAAACAGGACCAATTTTTGTTCAGTAATTTTTCTTTTTAGCTAGGCCTCTTCTAACTGCTGAAATTAACAGCATGTTGTGCAGAAAACTGTTCGCTCTCAGAGTGATAAGACCCATGTTTATAACTGAGGCCAAGGAACGGTATGCAGAGAGGCTCTTGCTTATACTTATTGCTATAACAACCAAGGCCAGTCAAATTTGTTACTTGCCCCGTTGGAGGGTCGGAAGCGGAAAAGCGTAGAGGGGTCACACCTGCGGGGAGGAGTGGACAGGACAGGTGACCCAAAACTGACCAACAAGGGTATTCCATCCCATCTGCCTCATGCTCAGTATAAAAGCTGAGGGATCAAAGGGTCAGCCCTCTTTCTTCAATGGCCGGCGTCCTGGGAGGACTCTGTCTCTGCGTCTGCCTTTGATCCCGATCCTGAATCCAGATCCGGAATCCAGTTCCCGTCCGTCACCGAGTCCAGTCTGGGACTTCCCCAGCACCTGCTGGTGACGTGATTGTCATCCTGGGAGCTTGATACGGTTTTGTATATATTTCATTATTTTTCTTTTTATTATTTTATTATCAATATTTCATTAAAGTAGTTTAGATCCTTCTAAACTCTTAAGTCTCTTTTTCTCTCTCTCTCTTGCCTCCCGAGCGGAGCAGGAGAGAGAGAGCATCTGTCGTTCCACCGGATTAGGCCAATTTGGCCCAAACCACGACAATCAGATTTTGTTTCACTTGCTCTCTCTTTTTTTTGTTTTGTAAGAGAGTAAAATACTTGCATTCAGAAATTAATTTTCTCATTAATCTGAAGGTTTTGTGCTTATGTATACTTACTTCAAGTCACTACCACAAATGAAGCTTCTGTGAAATATATTTTCTCTTAAAAAAAAAGATGGAGGGCAACAAATGGCTATCAGTAGCCTTAGCATTCAAGTTAATAAACATAAATGTCTGCTGAGTTTAGAAAGTTCTAGATTAAGCCCAGCAGTACATAAGATTTAATTGACATGCCTGTTGATAAAGCGTAGGCCTTACCTGTTTCATCTCTTCAGTTCTGACTTAGCCAATTGTATAGTAGCAGAAGGCTCTGAAAGGCTTTGCAAATTATGCAAATATTAACTGTAAATTTTGAGAGGAAAAAAATCACAGCAGTTTCTTTCATGCTTTTTAGCTTGTTTCAGATGATTTTTTTAAAAAAATAAGTTTAATGTACATAGAATATATGTTTATAAATATAATATCATATCATATCGTAATTATGAATTATATACATGTATGTATATATAAAATTCTCATTTCCTTGAGAGAAATCAAGCCTTTTAGGCTTTCTCCCTAATAGTGACTTCCATTAGCTACAAGTTTTCCCGTTTCTGATGTTAGAAAAAATTCTACATCAAGTTCCTTTACAATGATAATTTGCCCAATATTCTCTGAAAGTGAAAATTCTCACAAAAGTAATGACCAAAATGCAGCCACCTCTGGTTTGAAGTACACTAACGCTGCACTTCTCAGCATTTTAGGGTGTGAAGTAAAACAATAGGTCTTATTCAGCTGAAATTGTGAGGGGAATTTAGATAATCAGAAGGTAATTATCCAGGTTAGAATTTGGCCGTGACACAGGAGCTGACACCTCCTATCAAGAGGTATGTAATCACATTGCGTGGTTTTCTGCAAGAAACACTATACAGAGCAGTGCTAATTTTCAATGCCCTTGTGAACAGCGTTTCGCAATATATGTTATTTTCAAGACTCCCAGAAAATTCTCCGTAACTGCTTTTAAGACATTTCCCCTAGTGCAGAGATTTATTTTTTTTTAAGAACATGTTCTGAAAAGCACTGACAGCCTTTTCAGCGCAAGAGCCAGGATTGTCAGCCATTGATGCAAAAAACCTGAATCTGCTTTGACACCCCAGAATAAGCTTCTGGCAATGTTATGTCTTTCTGTTAGATGTTTGGATAAATCACACAGCTCAGAAACTGCATCATACATTATGCCTAAGTTATAAACAAATGCTGCTGAGGTAAGGATATTTCTCAGTCCAATGTACTGAATCTCTAGGTGTCACTTGGCTGCATCAGTGAAATGTTTGCTCAAGGCTTGGCTGTGCGTTCCAAGTGGCTTATACAGATCTTCCACGAGACCCAACCAAACAGAAGTCTGCGCTCCTTCCTTAAGCACTTGCTTTTCTCGACCAGCGGCACCGTGTTCGGTGCAGCTGGTGAACCAGAGGAGATCCATTGCAAAAGAGAAGGAGTGAAGATTTTGTATCAATCACTGATGCTGTTCTGCGTCTAACCTCAGTAAGGCTTGCGATCAGGACAACTGAGGACTTTCTTTCCCAGTGGTTGTCCTTGTGTGACACCCGATCGCCGTGGATTCCTCCCTTCATGTGGTTGCTGGCAACTGACCTGGACTGAAATACAGGATTCACTTAGGTATAGTGGTACTGCTGAAATATTCAGAAGCTTTGCAACAGGCTTACCTCTCTGTCTAATGCCTGTTTGTTTAACCTTTTCGTTTGCTTATTTGGAGCACTGATTTGCATTGGGTCTCTCTCCTCTTGAGTCCTGCAAGGACCAAAGCTTCACTGTCTGGTCCTAGTCAGAAACAAGAGCGTGCTAGAGCGGGTTCTCAGACAGTCCTGCAATAAGACCACTGAGAAGGAGGATTCCCAGGGCATGAAATCTTTTATCTTTCCCATATTGAAAGGTCCCTGTGAAAAAGGCCTTTTCACAGCCTTGAAAAGTGTGCATATGTGAAACAAATGCTAGGCACAGAACTGCCTTCCCTGCTCAGGCACCTAAGTTGTTGTTGGTTTTTTTTTTTATAGGATGGTGTTTATTCCCTCTTGCTTTGAATACTCAAAAGTTGGATTTTTCCAGGTTTGGTGGAGAGAGGATCTCCGAAAGATGATTCAACCCACTTTGCATGTGTGGTATCTGCAGTGAATTTGTTTTGGATGTTTTTTTCTATTCACTACAAAAGGGTACCAAGACTAATCTAGTCATGTAGGCTCTAGCTCCTAAATGGTTAAAGTTATACACAATGAAAAACATCTATGGACAACTAAATCACTATTTTCATTTGAAGAAAAATTGTTATACCCACGTATATATGATAGTCAGACTCTTAAAACAGTTGTTCAGGACATAGAGGATCAATGCTTTAAGACCTTCCTGTTCCAAGATGCTGGAACTCGCTTCTCCCACTCAGGTAAATTCCACCACATGATGCCTGTATCAAATCCATCACAGCTGACACCTAACAGCTACCAAACACTAAATGGCTTAGGAACTGTGGCCCCACATGCTGCCTAAAACCACTGTTTATCCAAGTCTACATCATACCATAACCACAAATGATGCAAAAGACGCTAACTGTGATTTATCCCTAACAAAAGAAAGCAAAATGTTTATTACCTACATTTCTATTTCATACTTTGGTTCACCCAGGGTATTATTTTGTGACTTCTTCAGGATTTATATTTCCACTTTGTTGCCAGATGCCTTGCTTCCAGGAGACAGGCAGGGGAGGTTGGAAGTGAGGAAAAGAATGAGAACTCCGAAGGTGAATTAATGAATGCTGATGCTCATCTGTCAGACAGCACCACAACCATCTACCTTTTTTAAAACCTTTGTCAAAAGACGAATAGTAGATTTCAAGCGCATGAGAGCACATATTTGTGTCTTGCTCTATAGGGTAAGTTTTGCTGAATGTCAGATTTTAGAGAAAATGGGAAGCATAAGAGTTGACTTTTCTAAATTCAGCTATCTGTATGGGAGGCATCTAGCTAAAGTCAGTATCCATTCTCTCTCAAGAGTAATGGAAAGAGCTGGAGTTGTTCAGGGCATATGTCCTCAGAAGCTGATTTATTCAACCTAGGTTAGAAACTTGTATGGAAGTGTCATTGTCTCTAGGTTAACAACAGAGAAGGTTAAGACAGTTCAGTTAGGCTAAACATCTAACTTTTTTATGAAATAAAGTTAAATACCATGAACGCTAACCCCACCTGTATCTCTTGTTTGGTTTCCTTTGAGAGGAGAGTGGTTTAGAGACTTGTAAGACCGTTGAAGAATGTGGGAAAGACAAAGAAAGCCAAACCAGGCACATGGCATGATGATGACCAAAAGGCATTAAGACAGGTAGTGAGTCAAGAAATAAGACAATAGATGCAAAAAAAGGGAAATTAAGAGATAACATACAGAACATTTTAAACCTGGTAACTCCATGAGGTATTTTGTCACTGGAAAGGTTATAATATGGAAACAACCTTCTGCGACAAGAGAAGCCCCCCAAAATAATTAAAAGACAAATACTGAAAGAGAGCAGAGACATCTAATCCTTTTGTTGGTCCTTCAGAAAATAAAAAAATAACTCGGGGTTCAGGCAGGAAAGGGTAACATCATCCACCTCCAGATACCCAGCTAATGATGTTATAATAAAAATGAGGTTTCCTAACTAATGCCAGGGAATTTCCAGAACAACTCAGGCACACATGACTGTGTTTTGTGGAGTATAACCTGAGTAAGTTGAGGATTTTTAGAAGAGAACTTAAAATAGACCAATACTAATGATTGCAAGCTTTCCTTCCCTTACTAGGAGCAGGAAAGAAAAGGGGGAGGTCAGCGCTGAAAAGTACAAAAAATAGACAACAAATTTATGGATGAGTAAGAAACTCACTTTATTCAGGCTTCAATATAAGCAAACAATAAAAAAAGAAACTGGCTCAAGCTTAAGGTTTCTAAGAATTCTCTTTTATTCGGTTTGGTTTGGTTTTGCCTGGTTTGATTGTAGGAATAAAGTGGGATGGCATTCCTAAAATCAGATCTCACATTTGCAAGGAGTTATATTGCATCCAGTGTAAGAGTCCCACAGAAGAAAGTCTGGAGGAAGATGGAATTACACTGAAACAGGTAAAGTATCAAAGAACTTAAGTGTTTATAGATATCTTTAAGAAACAGACAAGACAAATGAAGTGCATTTACTAATTCTGAAATGGTGGGCACAGCTGAAATAGACTGGAGTGGTTCTTGAAAGTGAAATAAAATCAAAGGTGTCCCCTCAGGTGGAGAGGTGAAAATAGAAGAGACTGGAGAGTAAAGCTGTATGTCAAAACACAGTGCCAATGTCACAGTTTCAGGTGGGAAGACTGCTGTGGCAGCAACATTTTTTGCATAAAGTCATTTGCAACAAATAAATAAAAAGAAATAATGACAATGAACTTCCACAGCAGACCACCGCACAGGAGGAGACAAAGAACTTAAAACTGCTAGCTTAGCTCTTGAGAGACCATCCATGACACTTACAAGAACATAAAAAGGAGAGGTGAAAACAAATACACACCGTACGTTCATACAAGTGAGGAAATTTCAAAGGCAATACAAAGGGTTTATAAAGTATATTAAGAAGAGAGATGCTACAGAGAAAGTAGGGGGATACTTGAGGGGAAGATACTTACATTCTAACAGCCTCTTGTACCTATTCATGAGCATGAAATACTGTAACCAAATGACATCAAATATTTATATGGCCAGGTATTCCTGTTAGTACTGACACTGGGAGTGGAGGCAGCTCGCTAAGGTTATAAATTCTGAACATTATTAGGGCAAAGGTACTGCACTAGTCTATATTTGTGTATATAAACACCAAAGGCAATCCTAATTCTTGAGCATAATGCCCCTTTCCTAGGATCCCAAATGTTCTTGGGCCCCTGCACTCAAAAGATCTCTATCATGTGAAAATGAGCTGAATTGTATATTGATATTTATTCAGTGTGAACAGGGTTATAAAGCATGCTGCTGTTATTTCTACTTCCCCCAGATGAGATCACTGTTGGCTGCCTGAGCATCTCCTCTGCTCCAGCCTAAAATCAGGCAGGTGAGCTTGAACCTGGAGCAGACGTGGAGAAGCCCTCACACAACGGCACAGCAGGCTCGGATAGTATGCGGCCACCAAAAGCACAGCTGGGCCACCGAGACTGTGCCTCCCTGCACAAAAATCTTCTCTGGAACAAAACGAAAACCTCTCGGTTGGCACCATTCTCACCTGGGAGGCAGCAGCTACCAGCTGAGAGGCAAATCCAGAGCCTGCTGCCCTCCTCCAAGACATGTGCCTGCCTGTATCCTGATTTGGAAACAGCAGTAGTAGGTTGCTTGAGGTCACACACGCAGGGTAATCACAGAGAAATATTGTGGTGTTATGGAAATAGTCCAAAGGAAAGAAAAGAGAACAGCAGATGAAATGCATGCAAATTTTGGGTTCATAGACAAAAAAACCCAGAAGGAAATATTTTCAGCCAGGACCATTATCATGTGAATTATGAGCTGCATAAAAATTATGTATGTGACAACTAATTGATGTAATTTTTTTCTGATATGGGGAAATATGGAATATTGGTGGGTTTTAGGTTCAGTCTTCTATCTAACCTTTATATTAATAATTTGGAAGACACAGTAAATTCATTGAGAGGATTAATGACAAGGACAGAAGAGCAATAAAAGGCATCGCAGAGAGATTAGGATAGAAAACAGCAAAGTCAGTTACATGTTGAGCTGGTGTGAATTAACACAAGAAAAATAATCTGAAATAACAATACCGTATGGAAGACAGAAACTGAAAGGATTTTATGTGGGGTTAAGAAGCACATTAAATGTGAAATTGAATGGTGATGAGATAGGCAAAAAATGCCATCCGTTTTGGAATGAAGCACCTGAAGAGCACTCCTTTTCACTAGGACTCTGGTGTGCTCCCGTCCGTGGTACTGCATTCCTTCTTGGGTATCTCATTATTAGAATTACAGTTTGGAAAGAGCCAAAGTAATTAGGAAACAAGAAATTGTTGACACTGCGTGGCGGGGGTGGAAATTAGTAAGCTAAATGTGGAAACTTAGGTAGCAATGTTTAAAGCAAGAACACAACACATTAAAAATGTTCTGGAACTGCCAGGGATGGAAAAGAATTGCCTGATACAAATCCTGGCGCAACCGAGCTAAGGCTGCAAAAAAAAAAAAAAAGATAAGTGCAGGCAAAATAACCAGGTATGTTTCCTGCCAATTGTCTCTATTAGGCTATCTTCCAAGGGAAGCTTTTTCACTTGGGACATTAAAAATGGATTGGACAGAATTCTGTGAGATGTATTGTTTCATATAGCTTAATAAGTGGTTTCTGTCACTAATATGGGCCAAATATATCAAGACTGCATACAGTTCCTGCTGCTATTAGGAGCAGGTATTCAAGCACAGAATGTGTCTCTCATTCTTCTGTGGTGGTCTTCAATGAGCTGCCCTTGCATTTACCGTTTCCTAGAGATCTTTGATCTTTTGAATGGCATGTAACTGGCTGTAGGGATCAGCGAATGCAACATTTCTTAGTGACTTGTATTTAACGTGAGATTTCTAGCTGAAAGAGTGGGACCATGTTCGAGATGCGGTTTCCAATTCACTGGACTTATTAGCAGTTTATACCCTGTGTTTGGTTAAGAATGTTCTCAGACACTCTTCTAAAACGTTATTAATCCTTTTCATTATTGTTTTTAATCATTGTGGGTACCTACCATGTGCCAAGAATAGGCTGGAAGGTTTAGTTTTCTTGCCTGATAGTTTAATAATTCTCTCTTGAATAGAAGAACTTGCTTTCAGAAAGATTTATCAGGTTAAAGAAAGGTTTTGATTTAATATTTGAAGATGGAGTTAGCCTCCTGCTGTGCTTTAAGCATTTGAAAACCTGCTGCAAAGTGGCATTTCAAAGACAGCTTAATATTAAATTCAGTTTGCAATATTCATATCTAATTGTTGTAAGACCCGTTGTTCTGTTAATAAGTGGCAGAATAACAATGTTATTATGTTTGGCTTTCACATGCATTTTTAGACCTTTGTTAAAGGACATTGTTCTTGCAAAGGCTTTCCTCAAAGCAAAGAAAAACATTTACATATACAGTAGATAAACTCCTACAGCTTCAGAGCAGTCTGGGTGTTTATCATCTTGTGCAGAACTGATTTGAGTGTTATTCTGCTCAGCTATTCTCAGAGTACACATTGTATTCTCATTTAAGCATTGGCTAGTTGTGTTATCCAAATCATTGCATTATGAAAATAAAATATCCAAGAATATGAAATGATATGAATAGGAAAATAAGCCATTTTTACGAACAGCATGCAATCTAGTCCTTTGTGTTTTCTTCTACAGCAGAGGTAATGTAATAAAGAATTTTATATGACTTCAGCACTGATGTTATTGAGTGATTTAAAACCATTTTCCCATTGTAACTCAGCTGTTCTGCATTTTCAGAGATTTTTTTTACCAATATTACTGAAAATATCAAGAGACCAGTTGCAGAAGTGACACTGGCTACTTGCTTCTTTTGGACGGCTTTTATCTGGCATAAAACTATTAAGCATACAGTCATTATGAATCATTAATAGCCTGACAGCAAAGTTGACTGCAGTGGGAAAATCAAGTCAGTTTTATTATTCATTAAGACATTCCTGAAGGAGCTAACTTTTCACAGAAAGAATAGACAATAGAATTATAATATTTCATACTTATGAATGTGGTCATGTGTTAAACTACTTTACCTTCTTATAATCAGATTTTTTCAGTTACTTATGCTAATCATTTTGGTAACATTTTTATTGCATGCATTCTGCTTAATTCAAAACCTGTCTTCCATGATATCGAAGTAATGTCTGAATTTTTTTATAATAGTTACATTATACACACCTTCCCATATTAAATTTTAGTTTCTCAAAGGAATTTTAGAAACTAAAATTAGGCCAACTATGAATTTAAACCTAGTCTGAAGACAGTGCCTCACATTCCTCTTCACACAGGTTTTACTGTTTCCCAAACAGAAAAAAAATCACAGGTTTTGGAAAGATGTCTAGAGTTGTGATGCAGAATGAGGTCAGAGAAAAGAATATATACTAGTGGCTTGATGTACACATCCCAATAATGACAAGGCCACTGAACTCTTTTTTTTTTTTTTTTTTTTTTTCACTTTGGCCTCTTTTGGTATGGGATAGTACCAGCAGCTCTCAAGTTAGAGCCAGAGAATTAACCTTAGGGTAGGGTGCTGTAACAAGATATCAGATTCCAGCTGTTCTTAGGGTAAAATTTGCAAACATTTCCCTGAGATTTGTGAACTCAGCCTAACTTTTACAGATAGTTTGGATACAGGTCCATGAACACGGTCTGTAGGGTTGACTCAGACTTTAATTGCCTATATGAGAGAGTGAAACCCTCCCCAGACTTGTGTATATTTAAGCCATTCACTCATTCAGCATCCCAATCTCTTCATTTTACTGTCTTCAGGATGTGAATTCCAATACCTCACAAGAAAAACTAGATGTCTAATGTATAAAATGTTTTGATATTTCTTGTCATAAATATAGAAATGGATTTTCCATGCTCACAGAGAAAACAACATTGAACTTCGTAGATCAGATTCACCCATATCCGTGCACGTGGAACAGTGTTTTACTCCCAGCTTTTAATTTGATCCAGTTTCTGATCTTGACTCGGAAGATGAGCTTATATGACTGTGTAGAAAAACTTGTTTAAAAAGAGTAAGCAAATTCAGACATGCTCTGTCTTAGACATTAACATGACGGCTTGGGAAATCCAATGTTATCACCAGATTCCTTAGATTGTTCAAGACTGACATTTTAAGACGAGACTTAGATGAAAACAACATGATTCAAAACATCACCTGGTATAAAGGTGCATTCAGAGCAATCAGGACTAACGTATCTAGAGTTATAAGTGCTGAATATCTGCTTGCAAACTTTGGTTCAATCAAACTGTTGTAAAATAACATTTTAATATTAGTGAATCTAGGTAATCTTCTGGTCCACATCATGCTTCCTTCACAGGCATAGAGACAGTGCTATTCATAAGCCAAAAAGACAGCCTCCAGATTAGGGAAGTGATACTAAAACAGCACTACAGAAAAGCTAGCACATCCTGAGAACAATCTGTCTTCAAGTAGGTTCTGGTTTCTACTGTTTATTCTGTTACATCAGCTCATAAGATCTGATGCAGAGAACTAAATCTTGCAGAAGAAACCCTTTATTGTTGAAGGGTGTTTGGAATGAGGGACATCTCTAAAGGAAATGTCTTCTGTTCATCCACCTGAAACAAGGATGTCCATGTACAAAATTTAATTCCTTTCCTCGTCTCACACTTCTTTTAAGCTCTGTCTCCAGAGTAGCTCTGATCACTGGCAGCTCCTTCTTCAGCTTTTCCCCTGCCTGCTTTCATTTTCCTGCTTTGGCGTTGCACTGTAGAGTTAAATATTGTTGCATTGTGGTGTTGTATGATACTATATTTTACTGTATGGATATTATAATTTAAGTAACATACTAATTAAGAACTTCAGACACAGATGAGCACTTAATTGTACTAAGCAGTATATATAAAAATGGCACAAAAATTCTGGACCCGTCAAATAGTACTTACAAGATGTAGCTGGATCACAGACAGATACTGACAGATAGGGGAATACAAGGAAACAGTAAAACCATACTCGTAAGTATGATAAGCTGCTTTCTTGAAAACATAACAGGGTGTGAACTGGCACCTTCGGTCAACCTCTGAGAATTAAATGAAAGAGAAGATTGTTCAGGGCTTTGGAGATTAAAATAAATACTTAAACTTTCATTGAAAAGAGATGAGGGAGCCATTGAAGAATTCCAAGAGCTGGTCAAAATGATGAGTGGGGTACACACAGCACTTTGGAGGGATACAACCAGGCCAAGGAAGCATTTGTCAAGATCAAAGAAAAAGACTTTTGACTTTGTGAATGTTAAGAAAATGAGTACCAACAAAAAATATCTGGCTACATGAGTGAGTGGAAAATATGTATGTTCAGGATATTAAGCAACAAGAAACTCCTAGACTTGTTGAAGACATTGCTAGAAGGTTAATGATACCTTAGTCATCAGTGACATTGGGATTATGGGCCTGAGTGACAGACAGGATGCTAGTATTCTTCACAGTGATTAGAAAGCAGATAAAAAGGGAGGGATTGCGAGGGAAGAATATCAATGCTATTTCAACCATGTTCTGTCATTGTCCCCTATGCTTAGGTGAAGAGGTCTTGCTGTCTTTTACCACTGCACAGTGTACCTCTGACAGCTTGTTCAGGTCCTTTCATTTAATCATTGGCTTTATTCCTTTCATCTGCATTTTTAAGCAGCGGCCCATCCCTCTCACTCCTTTCCCACATCTCCCTTAGAAAGCTGTTTATGTTCCCGACCTCTCAGCTTCCCTCTCCACTGGCACTTCAAGTCCATTTGCTCTTCTCTCACTGTCTCCTCTTGTAAGATTGTAAAAAATCATTTTTCTCGGTTATTTACTCCACTATATAGGACAAGTGTTTTTAACAAAGTTCCTCCCATACCTTAACTTGGAAGTACCTTGAGAACTGGTGTGTTTGAGACACAAATGGAAGCATATGATATATACTAATCTGTGGAGCAGAATGTAAAATCCCAGAACAAAATCACCACTTTATTGCTGTTGTCATCCAAAGAATCTATAAATCTGAATTTTATAACTGCAACACATAAGTAAAACCTGGCCTGTATTTCTTTTTAACACACCTTCATTCTAATCATTCCTCACACCAACTGCAAGTGTCTCAAACTTGACAGCTAGTTTAGCATTAGACAACAATAGAATATTTCATTTCTGTAAGTTTACTCATCTTGTTAAAATTCATATTTGCTTGTAAAATACTGAGAAAGGCTTTTAATCATTTGCTGTCAAAATTCCAGGCGGGTTTTTACATCAAGAATTGGTAAAGTCAGAAGATTCTTTTTAAGTATTTAAAAAAATATGTGTAAGATATATTTTCATACAGGCTGGAAAAACAATAAAACTTATAGCTTTAAAAAGAGAGGGAAGAATGGAAGATAACGATCGGGCTTGCAGCGCCATGGGAATTCGTTCCATGCAGCATGTGTGCGTGTGTGTGTGTTGGGGCTGGGGTTAAGCAAAGTAGACAGGAGGATTTTCAGGCCCAAGAGGAGAGAAGAACCTGGAAGGAGGAGCTGCCCGAGATCAGCTCCTGCAGGAATCACATCAGAGAGAAAGCAAGCGGGATGGAAATGGGAGCTACCATATGCTGCCATGCACGAACCAAGATGAAACGTCTGTGAAGGACTGGGGAGGAGGCTGAAGGAGGAGGAGGAGGAGGGAAAAACTGAGTTGAAACATAGTCCTCTCTGTTGGCAAAACAATCTTCTCCATAGCATCTTCTCACAGCCCCAGCTGTTTCTTCTCTACTGCTCTGCTGTGATTGCTCTAAGAGCTGTATGGAAAAAACAACGAAACTATTTTGTGGTACCTTTATTATTAATAATAATATGTTATCCATTTGTATTTATAGGCCATCCATGCCCAGGAGCCTCTGGGCACATAACAAAATATAACTAAAACACAGCTTCATTTTAAAAAAGGCAACATGGCCCAATTAATTCCCCAATTAATTAATTTATTCTACATTGCTTTGAATTTTGGTCTAAGGATTTTATGTAGGACATTAAAAAAAAAAAAAGAAAGGTTCCACTGACAAGACAGGTAATTATTTTATTCAATGATTTTTCTCAATGCAAAGCTATTAATAGCTGGATCACTAGTGGGGGGCCAAATTCTGCCCTGAGGTAAATCCAACACCATTTCACTGACTTCAAGGGAATTACTCTTTTACTGGGATCAGAACTGGGCTGTTAAATTATAAGTGCCCAGTTATTCATAGAACTGAACTAAATTCTTTTTCTTTTCTTTTTTTTTTTTCTTTTCTTCAAATACAGAAGTTAGCTCTAAGTCACAAACCCAAACCTGAAATATGTAAGACGATATAGATATAGTTCCTTCTCTAAGAAAAAGAGGAGAAATAGTCTCTCTCCCAGCTCCCTGAGAAGCATCCACAGGCCCCATCTGTGTCTGCATGGTTCTGTAAAAACCCAGCCAGGGCTTGACAAGACCTCAAATACAGTTCACATTGTCAGAAAACAAATGGCATATGAAAGGTAAGATGACAAAGGAAAGGCAAACATGTTCAAATATTTAATGTTTAATGTACAAGGCTGCACATCTTTTCTCCTCTTACCAAACCCAAAGCTTCCCGGACATTCGTTTCAAATACATCACTAAGTATCGAAAGAAAAGTTCCTATGTGCTCTGATTAGCCTTTAGGTGCTCTGAAGAGGAAAGGGATTTAGGTTTTGGGATCACTCTGTCTGTGTACCATCAGCTGGTGGTCATTCCTCATTCCTGTGAAGGGAGGGAAGAGGTGGGGAACCAGAGCTCATCTGCCCTGCTTCTCGGAGGGGAATTCACACCCACATGTTTTCATGTGCCCTGTTATGTTTAAATAAGGCCTCGTTATTAGGTAGCAATAATATTATTGGTTTGCTGCAATTTACTTCCTTGTTTTGAACATGGATCACTGACATGCTTAGACTAACGCTGATAACCGAACATCAAACTAAAAGGGAACTTGCGCCTCGTACATGGTAATAAACTGATACACATTGGTCGCATCCTTGAGAGAACGGGCATTAGTATTTTTCTGTTGCACAGAGAAACTGCACCATGAGGTATTACCAGGTAGTCCTGCCTTTTCTGTCATATGAAATGAAACATGTTTGTGTCACACTTTTTCACCTTAGCAGTAACAGAAGAACTTTTTTCATTGTTAACATCTTTATTTCATTCTTTTCCATCCTTCTGCCTACCTTCTTCATGCAAATAGCAAAAATAGTCTACAGATCCCCCAAATTCAAACTGGAGTATAATACCACACTGAGAGGAAATGTGATTTAATAACTTGTTAACTTGGGACTAGAAAAATTCATTTTCTAGCATTATTTTAGACTGCTCAGGTGACCTTGAGCAAATCCCTCTATCCCTCCCTTTGCCTAAATTACCCATTTATATAACAGAGGCAATGATTTTTCTTTACTTATCACTGTAAGGATAAGTACAAAAACATTATAAAGCTCCAGGTGAAACAAAACAGAGAATCTGAGTAGATAGCAAGCAAATATTTGCAGAAGAGCAACTTAAATTCCAAATATACTCCTTCCTCCCTCCCTTCTCATCTCCAAAGTTTTAGAAACAGGAGAGTTAGCAAATACATCTGTTCCTCTCAGTAGATGTAGAATTAGATGTTACCAATAATTTTATTAAAAATAGCCATATATTAGGCAGGTTTAAATCAACATAAAAATGAATGAAGAAGTTTTCGTCTTTGTTTGTTGTTTAGAAGCCACTGTAGACACTATTTATCAAAACTGAACTGCAAAAGAATTTGCCAGGACTGATAAACTTATAAACATTTGGGGGGGGGGGGGGAAGAGTGAAAATGTATTTTTCAACACAAAAAGCCTATAGTGATCACCAAAACTACAAATCTATAGAATGTAACCTATATTGAAAACAAAAACCTCATTAGCAAGGAATACAGTCATTATTTAACTGTAAAACAGGACAGGAGAATCCATGTTCAGGCCATTGTGGGCCGAATACAGTCTGTAACTGTATTTCATTGTACTCCATAGCTGCATCCCTTTGGAGGAGTTATTACATTTCAGAACATTACTGCATACTAACATGTAGCCCACCAAAACTCCTTGAAAGGCAGGGAAAAGCCACCCTTGAAGTAAATAATATTGTATAAATATGAAGAGAAAAACCTATTGTGTGAGTAAATGTAGAAATCTCAGATAAATACACAGGGTGTGCCATAGTTCCTACACAATGCGTGCAATCCAAATAATATGTTGTGGTGCATGGGGACTGTGAGACCTGCTAGGATGCATTTGTTGCCAATTATTTTTATGGGAAAGATCATTATGATATTGGTGTATTGCACAGAATTCGTGCTGAACTCACTCTGAAACTTGTGTTGTGACATTCTAAAACTTATTTGACATTTGTGGTATGGAATTTGATGTCCTTGAGCTTTTAAATTTAATTTTTATAATACCCATGTTGTGAAATCTTTGCTGCACACCCTGTTAAACTAGTTCCTTAAAGCATCAGGGAGTTAATGCTGTGATTTTCAAGAAGGAATTTTGTGCATTCCAAAATGAGACGTGTGTGTGTGCTACACAATTGTTTTGCAAATAATATTGTAAATATACACTGAAATGGAAGATAATAACATTTTACTACCCCAGAGACTAATGAATATACTATTTTTGTGGTTGTTCTACTGTTTACCGAAGCACAGGTAAATGCCCCAACTTGTTACTAAAATGTCTGTAAGCAATTAGTTGGGGTCTCAAATAAAAAGCTTTAGTATCACAATCCAGATTTTTTCATTTCCATTAACATTCCCTTCAGTTGCTTATTGTGAAGAATTCTGTCTAAGAAAAGATATGGGTCTGGGCTGCCTGCCAAGAGTTTTGGGTTCTTAACAGATTGTTTTTCCCACTGGGGTCGACTCACTTTCTGCTTGAGACGTCCACTTTTGTCTGTATTTCCTGAAACAAGTCACTTACATGCCTAACTCCTATACGTCTTGAGTGGTTAAAGAAAAGAGGCATGTTGGTAGTGTTATCACCAATTGTTATCACCAATTATCAACCATACTCAAATACAATGTCAAACACTTTTAAATCATTCTCTAAATGCTCTCACATGTTCTCAGAATACCAACTTGTTGCTGCAATTGCTTGTCAATCACTGCTCAGTCTCACCCCTCATCAATGAATGCAGTGATTTGAGACACCAGTAAGCCATATAATCTAATGGACTGGCTTCTTACTTCAACGGATTTCGCAGTAACTTTTCATACCAGAATTCAGACATGGATCAGCCCAGTCCCTTCTCTCTGACCAGTCCCCTGCTACGTCACAGGTGGTCAGACAGGTGGGCTGTGGCAAACATGATCATGGTAGGCACCACTGACCTTACCCGTGGGTTTCGGTGCTTGTAACATCCACACATAAAACAAGTGTGATGTAATTCAGAACTTGCATGCATTTAAAGTAGGTCACTGGAAGACATATTCAGAACTGATCTTGGCATTTTTTGTTCTTGACTGAACTCAGCATTTTTTTTTTTTTAGCACCTAAATACTTTGCACATCTTTCCAAAACTGCTCATCAGTATAGTCTTAGAAAGTAGAAATGGAACTGGTAGACGGCAAACTCTGTATCGTCAGTGACAAATATGAAAGGAAAGATCTGATTTCCTAATGACAGCTGCAAATGGTGCCTTTTCTTTTCCTCAGCGTATCCCTCCCTTTGGCTACTGCTCGGAAAGGATGCTGTCTTCTGCGCCACATCTGCCAGCTTTGTGTGGATGAACTGTATAATTTAAGGCATCTAAGATTTTTCTGGCCATGTATGTTTAGGCACCTGAATAGCCACAATATCATCTGTAGGAGAGACTATTCTCAAACTTGAGCTTCCTATACATAAAGTACTATAGTGGAAGAGTATCTAAACATATGGACACCAACTTGTGGTAGGACTATTCATCAACTTTTTCTGTATGCATGGCAAAATTTATCCCTGTTTATGAATTTCAACACCTGGTGGACTTTTTTTTTTCCCCAACAACCTATTGTAGGGACAAGACTTAGACATCAAAACAAGCAGCAATTAAAAAAACTAAGTTGTGAAGGCAGGTATCTGTCTATAAATCTTTTTTTCTACTTTGGAAAATCATGATGAGAGTATTTTAAAACTGTTGTATACGTAACTACTGCAAATATTAAGAATACAATGCAAATTTTCTGGATCAAACAGTAGGTTATGTAGTGTTTCCCCAAATGTACTATCTAATGTATTATCCAATATACCAGGAACTAGGCAAAGTTCACAATGAATGTGACTTCTCTTGAGAGAAATATATTGTCAGTGCAAACATGTAGATTTAGAACCTGAAGAACAAGTTTTCATTTCTTTCAGTTGTGGATAACAACAAAAGAACTAGTTCATCTTTAATTTTTGAAAGATGAAAAACAAACCATGACAAGCACTCACAGTACATAAATAGAACATCAATGATAAATTATAAAACAGATAATTTTCCTTAGTGAATAATGAACAACAAATGCTGAAAAATTAACCATTTCATTTTATGTTGATAGAAAACTTAAGAGCATACCAAACTAAGTTTCCTTGTTTGAACGGCAGAAAATGAATGACAGTTTCAGCCTCCAAAATGATAATGTGTTCTGGGTTAATTCGCAGTGTACTTCGCCAGTGGAATGCAAGAAACGTATATCATACTGAATATTCTAGTGACTTTTCTGAACTTGAACTGGGAGTCTATCTGCTACTAGAGATGTTAGCTGTATTCTTTTAAGGGTATTAAGTTTATTGGGAAATTCAAATATGTACTGCATCATTTAGTTTGAAGCTTGAAGAATACTTGTATGTGAAGAAAGAGCTAGCGAAACTGAGGGAATGTATCACTATGAATATATTTATGTGTCAACACACCGTAAGGCTGTGTATCTTTCAGATGTGTATGCCTCAGATGTTTTCATGTTGGGGGCACGTGTGCCAACTATGTTTAAGGAATTTGCACCTCTAAAATATTTTTCTTTGCAGGCCTGTAAGTTATGTCCCGGTTAAACAGCAGCCAACACACCGCTTTTCAGCAGTATGACTAAAGTCTGTGAGGCCTGCCTCAGTTTTGTGCCTTTTCACAGAGTGGTGGTGCTGTAAGCAATACAGCCTGACGATATGTGGCCTACATTCAGAAAGTGTATATCCATATCCATTCCAAGACAAAGTTTTGCTCAGTGAAGAAGTCAGTGTCCGTAATACATATCAACATATACATGAATAATGTATTTCTGTGCTTAATTTACTACTTCTGCACATTCCTGTTTAGTCATGTTTGAAGAAAAAGGACACAAAAAACTCTTCATCTCTCATAGAGGACAGTCATTTCAGAAGAGGAAGGAGAGGGATGCAAGTTTTTGCATCATCCGGTGAACAGTCCAGTGCCATTTTTTGTTAAAAGCTCCTTTTACATTTCCCACTGAGGCTTCTGACTTCCACAGCCATGCCCCAGTATCCAAGTATGTCTGCAAGCTGTGGGAGCTTGGTGTTTCATAAACCTTTCATGTTTCATAATGCCTTACACACATTGCAAAGCTTTTTGAACCAATATTAGAGAGTCAGCTAAAACTTCATTGATCACTGACAAAGTGCCCAATAATCTTCAGCAGAAGGATTGAAGCAGTATTTTAAAATTCTTTACTTTTTCCCTCTTTCCTCTTCACTTCCTTTTTATCAAAAATGTAGTTTTCATAATTTTTATCAGTTGCCAAATAAAAAAATGAACACAATGAACACATTTCTCCGTTTTTTAGAGCTGGCCATTTCATTATTTATAAACTTTATCTGTGAATAAAACCATTAATGTTACCTGGTACTAAGTGGCCTACATCCTTGCAGTTCTCTCTTAAATAAAGTAGACCTTGAAAACCCATGGGCATTTAAATACCCGTACTTTGAGTGCAGGCTGAACTGAAATGCAGCTTTCAATTCCATGCAGTTTTTCAGCTCCATTTTTTTTTTTTCTCTAAAAAGAATCCAGCTACCTGGTTGCTATCCTACCACTCAGTCTCATGCCATTTCTCTCCCTCCAGCCCAGATCTACTTCTCTTACCTTCAAAAAATATGACATGAATAGAGAAAGTCCCTCAAATTCCCATGGCTCAAGCCACTAAAGGATTCACAATCACCTAGATCCACCTACTTAAGCTTTACCTACAATGGAAATTCACCCAACAGTGGTTCCTGCTGAGGTCAAGAGCCTTGGTAACATTAGTGTTGTCATTCTAGTGTAGTTTGGATGTGGATCTACTGTGCTTGGGTCCATTTACACCATGGTATGATGTGAACAAGACAGATTCCTTTCCAGATTAAGTCCAGTCCAAAGCAGAAAATTCTGAACTTAGAGCAGGGGAAATGTAAAGCTCCCAGCAAAACCAGCTCTGGTCTACTTATCCACTCTCACTGTGCCATACTCCTGGCTAAAACAGACATAGTCAAAAGGAGTTTTGGCATTTCATCTGATGACGTTTGTACATCTGTGAAACCAAACAAATGGTCATTTTAAGAAATTAGAATACATTTTAAAGTTAAATGATTAGTTATAGGAAATAAATTTGTTTTGGAGCTCTTAAAAAAGACAGAACTGCTTGAAAACACAGATGATGCTTTGAGAAGACCACTAATTTCTACACTATGTAAATTGGAAATCTCCTCATTTATTCACCTTGTTTAGGAATCATACAAGTTCCTTTTATGTATATACATGAGTCCTTCTAAATGATAGGGGAAATTTTCACTTGCTCCCTTTCGTAGTATTTTCCTGTTAATATGTATTCATTTCTTTCCTTCATCAGACTGCCTTGGGCTTACTGTCATGAAGAGCCATGCCCTAGCACACATGCAGAGTCACCTACACGTATCTCTCTGTAGTGGCTGTTGCTTTTTTTTCACGCTCACTTGTAGCATTCATCCCTTCACAGCACTGCAAATGCAGTGCTTTAAAGATCCTCAGAGTGGAGCTCAACCACAGCCTACCAGAAACGTAGGATCAGGCACTAGCACCTTGGTGCAAGGTCACTCCAATTCCCTCCCTCGGTTTTTCTCTTTCTGTTTTATCCCAATGGGAATTCAACAATACAATCTTGAGTGGAGTCTTCAGACTATACCATTAGCTTATTGAGTAACTGCACCTGCTTTTAAATTTTAATGATGCATTTTTAATATGATAAATGTATTATACTTCAATGGTTTTATATGCAGGTCGAATAAACTATGAGTTTTGTTACTCTTCAAATATTACTTTCCAAAGAACAGCCTTATAATTGTATAGCTTATGCAGTTGCACATGTGCCTGGTAGTCTGAAAATGACTGTGGTTCTGTACCAGTGAACACAAGCTACTTTTGACTGCAAACGGGTAGTTAATTTTTTTGGCAACTTCAGAGAAATATTACCTAGAATAAGGCTTATAAAGTACTTAGTCTATACAGCCACTGGGGGAGGGAGAGGACGTTTTTTCTGGTGGTTGGCTACAGCAGGTTTCAGTTAAAAAAAGTTTCCAACATTTTGCGTGAACTGAGTTGCTGGAATATGTTCGTGATACCCATAAGGTTTTCTTGTACTAGCCAGATACCAAAGGAAGAGTTTGAAAACTATCATAAATAATAATTACTGATTTTACAGAGAAAAGCAGGTGGCTGCAGTGAATAATAAGAATTCTGCCTTTTAATGTAACTACCAAACGTACTTGATCACCAAAATACTGAGGTGCAAGATACAGATAAAGGGTTTTACTCAGGAAATCCACATGTATGTAACAAAACATTTGTATGTTATCTGGTTTATTTCACTGTTTCAAGTAAAGTGTATTTGACTTAGGAAATATTCCCAAATAGTTGTTACTGAACGGCTTGTTTGTTTACTACAAAACAAATACACTTTAGCACAATTTTCTCCACTCTACCTTGTCAGATTCATTAGTGCTGACCTAAAATACTTCTGCATGGTTCAAATTAGTTGTTTGGACTTTTTGCTGATTCTCAATTGTTGATTCTCTTTTAAGACTTTTAATAAATATAAAAGTGCTTACTTCTGGACACTTATCTTCCAGGAATTAAACTGAGACCAGAAACCCAATCTTGTGTAATGAGTTCCAGTTGTTTTGTTTTGGTATGTTTTAATAAGATTAATTATCCTTTGCCTAGGCTGATTCTTTCCTTCATTCCAGTGGCTAACAAAGAATGGACAGTCACTGAATTACCTGAGCAAGAGATAATATCTAGTTTAGGAATATTATCCAGCTGGCAAAGAACTAATGTTACTGGTTTACACCAGCCTCCAGGCAGAAATGGAGTCAAACATCTGTCACATTGCAGCAGTTTTCATCTGGCTAATGGGCTGTTGGCTCTATATGCCAACTAGTGTAACCACAGCTTACTTTAAAGTATTTCAGACCACTGCAAGATGATTTTAAGAATAAAAGGATCTTAACCAGGTCTTAGTTGTTGCCCTTCTACTATTCTCTATCAGTAATGGATGCAAGGGAAAATACTTCAATCTTGGTAGGATTCTCTTCCGTTCTCTTCCTTCCCATAGAATAGATGTAAGATCCCTGACAGAAAATATCTGAATTCATGAATGTCTCCAGTGGTTGAACATTTGGCACAGGTTGTATTTAACTTTTAAAGTCTACAAAATAAATCATCTCCTGAGTCAAAGCATAAAAGTGACTACAAATGCAGCCCATTCGGTTACCATCAGGCTCATCATAAGAATAAAGTCAGACACCATACTGAAGGATGGTTGACAACAAAATTGCACTCAGTGACACTGATTCACGCCAGGACTTTGGTCATACCCTATCCCTCATTCCTCCATCTGCAAATGATGCTTTCCTACTTAGACTTAGAGGGCTAACCATAAGTATTTGAGCTGTACACACAAATGGCACCAAAAATTGCAAATTTCTCGAAGTTGCAGCTTAATTCTGAATCAAGGCATGAGCAATTTGCAACACCAGCTGCTCCAGTGTGTCTATGATATTGAATCAATTCCCTTCATAATATGCTCATAGAAATTGTGAGCTGGAAGACTGTATACAGATCACAAGTGTGGGCCTGATTTGCTCCTGAACAGTTACTTGGTGAAATTTTTCATTAGGAAAACTGAAACCAGATTTCACAAACCACTATTTACAGTTCAAGCCACCTTCTTGCAGGGTTGGAATAAATTGATTTGGGGTAAGGGAATCTGTGAAATTAACACAAAATTCCTTCATTCAAAAGTTTGGATGTGATATATGTCTGTTTTCCTTCGGTAGCCTTTATATTTTCACACTACTAATGAATGATTGCTTAATTGCCACAGTGAAGCTGTCTGGGGTTACCTCCCAGCAGAGTGTCTTGCCAAGGCCAGCTGGAATTCTGCTTGTATTCTGCAGCTGACTAATGGAGGTTGCTGGTGTTAAACATAAATAAATAAGAGCGCCCCACACCAAAAAGTGTGGAGTTCAAGAAATGTGTAGTGCTCCCCTGAAGTCAAACAATTTTCTTCAAATTAGAAAAGGTGACAGTAGATCAATACAATATCTCCTGATATATCCGTGGGAAATAACCAGCAGCGATCAACCTAACTGGTTACTGAGTGCCACCATTTTCCCACAGAAAAGCAATTGAAATAGCTTTTCTCTGACATTAAGAAATCAGACTGGTTTTTTCCACCAATCTTGAAGTGCCACTTTAGAGTAATACAGATATCTGGGTTCTTTTCCACTACGTGGAAACAAGGACTGTTCAGACTGATTTCTCCCTATAATTTTTTTTTTTTGTCTTAAATATTTAAAGCTTGAAAATTCATTTTGATGTGGCTACAAGACACTTACATAAAAGACTAACATTGCATACCTCAGTTCTCCACTAGATTCAATTCCATTATTTCTCTTGCATTATATAAGCCCTGGATATCCTTGGGCTTTTTGTGTCATCTGCCTACTGAGATACTCTATTAGAAGTTCAGTAGAAAAATGGGTTTTTTTGTTTTAAAATTAGGCAGGCCTTTTAAAGACTATCTAAGTCAAGGAAGCGATGTATAGAAAGTATTCTGAAAAGTACCTTCTGTACGTGTACATAACAATTTTAAAGATAACATCTACATATGAGACCTACTCATTCAGTCAGTGGTAGATTTCAGTATAAATATATGATGGAATAGAGAAGGCATGATATACCAATATGAGTGCTGATTTGTCCCTGACCTACACAAGTAAACTGCAGAGGTACCTACCTGTAATCTTTGAGTTAAGTTAGTAAAACACCAGTGTTTTTACCAAGAGAAATTCTCTGCTGAGAGAAATAAACTATAACAAGTATCAACGGAGTGGATGTGTCTACTGATTTTAAGGCAAAGGGAATGAAAGGAACAGCTTTATTTCCAAATCAAGAAGTTTCCTGAATGTTTGAATGTGGCCATTCTGGCAGCTATTTCTCAAGCCTGTTTTCTGCAACACAAAAGTGTCCCATAGTTCTCCCTATTATAAGCAGAATGACTTTCTCTTTTTTCCCAAAATGGAAAATGGTGGCTTGTCCCACAAGCTGCTACTTACCTGTGTAGCTATCTAACAGCTGAGATTTACAGAAATATGCCTAAAAATGCTGTCCCTGGTTTCCTGGTTTCTCAGTCAGTTAATCTATTTCTAAATTTTATTTGAAAAATTTTTCTGGATAGCCTGACAGCCTTCCAGGTGGGACGGGGACCCTCAGGACTTCTGGCCTTTCTCCACCACAGAGCATTCAAACCCTGGGATGGACACTGGGAGATGCCTTTGTATTTCTGAATAAGAAAGACCAGGAGGGATCCTTTGCCAAATAGTGGAGGTTGCCTGACATCCATACTGCTAGCTCCCTCTTAGAATCATAGAATCGTTTAGGGTGGAAAAGATTGAACAGACTGGTGTGCCTACACTACATAGCACTGGTGTGTGGGTGTATCTCAGTTCAAAGAACCTAGAAATATTGCTAAATCTTTGTTATGGCTCTTTACAACAGTATTTTAATCAAAAAAATAAAAGAAGGTGTTTAAAATGAGATCATGTATCATCTTTCAAGGGCCAAGGCCTGTTGGGATGGTGCTGGAGGACTACATAAGATGGAGGGTTATGGACCTGATGCAGATTTGTCCATTTTGCCTTTCAGGAGAGGTCACTGTTGACCTGTCCCTGTACAGTACCTAGGCTTTGTCTGTGAGAGCTAGGAAGCTATGCAGAGTGATGGCATGGAGGGGAGCTAACAATTAAATTGAGTGGTTGGTGAGTGGCCTAAAGTTCAAACTATTTTCCTTCTCATCTTTTATTTTGCAATATAAATATTCCCTTCAGTCTGTGATTCTGAGGAAACCCAAATATTGCAGCCTGTGAACTGTATGCTCCATGTCCTTCAGGTCAATCAGTGAACACAGGTGCAAAGCCTGTAAGACCCATTATTTTTGGAAACAGCACGTTCTGATGTCTCTGCAACCATATTTTAATGAGAATTTCTCATTCATATGGAATTTGGAAAATTTGGACATTTGGTGTTCTTTAAATTGAAATTTAAGAAAAATTCTTGTTGAGTGGAAACTCTGTTTGCCAGCTAATCTCAAAAGCATAAGCGAGATTTCCCACTTTCCATGTTTATTAAGAGACCATATTTTTAGAACATGGATCTGAAAATACAATGGCAAGAATATAAGGCTCAATCTTTTAAATTATATTAGTGTAAAGTGATTAGTTATATGAATGATCACATTGACTCAATGGCTTGATTGTGAGGTGCAGAGGTTGCAGGGTTGCATTGTTGCTTTACAAACATATTTACTTTTATAAACTCCTGAATTTTCCAGAAAGAGTAAAATTTTAAGCTATCATATTAATCATTGGTTTATTACATTCCCCCCCAAAATATTTAAGTGGTCTTTTTCTGAGTTTCTTACTATAAGCATGCCTGCTTATATAGTTATAATCACATTTTACTGTAATTTAAACTGGGATAAATGTCAGATGAGATTACTTCCTGTGTAAATGAAATAAAAATTTAGCAACTTAAACCATCAGGTACTTAAAAAAAAAAAAGAATCATCTGACATCTTTTTATGGTCTTGATGTTACTGGTGGGATTCTTCTCCACTGTCGTTTGTTAGTAGCCTCACCTATAGTTACAGTGAAAAGAAATGGATCGGTGTCTCTAGAGAGTGATTCATTCCAGTCTAAGATAGGTGTCTAAAACAGGTTGGATGAATTAACCTCTAGTAGTGTCTATCTTTTCACAGACTAATGAAGAGATGGGTGGTTATCAAGTTTTGATCTGGGAAAGGCAAATAAAAACCGCAAGATCATTGCCAGCAGAATTGCTGACAGGAGGATTCATACTGCTTTTGGAAAATCTGTGAGATCCACAAGCTGAAAAAAGTTGAAAATTGTAAATGGAGCCTGGATGACACACTAAGACCGAACACCTGCATTTGAAGTTGTGAATATAATGGGAAATACTGATTTATAACCAATTGATATACCTTGTTGTTTCCCTATGAAAAATTAAGGATGGACTTTTGGGAAAAGTGAAATATTGAGAATCCATTGTAAGCTTTTTGCTGAAAATAAATGGGATATTGGGGAGATCTTCACTTGTTATACTACTAAATGGTCTATAAGTCATTTAGGTCTTACTGGGACTTCTGCCAGTGCAATACATCATTCTTTTTAATTAAAAAACTAGTACTACCCAAAAGCACTAAAACCCATCAAAAATTTCAAAAAGTCTTGTCCTTGCTAATGTGAAGTCTTACTTTGACTGAAGCATGGACATGATTTTGTCCGTGATACCATCCCAACAAAAAGAGATAATGTTTCATAAGGCATTACTGTATACATGTGTATTTATATATATGGATATATATTTTTTCAAGATCTGTTTAGAACAACTACGTTACCATATTTAAGCACAGATTCTTTCATTTTTATGACTGAGTTGTGCAATGCTTCTTTCCATAAGCTCACTCCTTAAACAAATAATTTACAAGGCACTGTGTCTCAGGAGCTGTCTTCTGATTAGTTTGTTTAGACACAACAGTTTTCATAACTGCCACTGCGCATTGAGTTTCGTATATTTGCTTTGGACAGCAAACTGCCAACTACCTGCAAACGCTAGCAACTTCATACAATTTGTTTTGGCAAAAGGTCACCATGCAGAAAATTTTCTGTAAGATGTGGCAAGTCAGATTTCATACATACTATCCTCACTGGAACTAAGGCTCGAGTTTGTTGTTTCTGTAATACTCGTCAAAGCTAGAGCAGCAGAGACAGATATGCTAGTCAGGTCGCTCTATTCTTTCACTATTAAAGTTTGCTGCACTGTTTAGTTTCTGATCTTGTTAAAGTCCTGTGTAGCTCCTACAGTTAAATTAGGTCTGATCACAGGAAAGGAACATTAAGTTAGATTTTATTCTCAGTTGCATTCAGAGCAATTCCACCAACTAAACTCAGTGTATTTACTTTTATGTAAATGAGTTCAGATTCAGACTTACTGTTTGTTTTTATTTTTGGAAGGAAAATTTAGCAGTTCACATTGACACCCAATAACCCTTCTCTTATCTGTACATCACTGCAGAAGCAAATGTTATTTTCTGTTCTCCTCTGTTGTTATGGCAGCATATTTTTCAAGATACCATACTAGTCTGTTTCCTACAGATTCTACTGGTTTTTCTTATAAAAAGCCTTATAGATAACAGGTATATGTCCAGCTTGAGGTAAATCAGATTAAAGAGATAAATACCTTGAACTGCATCTAAAAGTATCCAGATGCTGATACTGATATTTTCTAATTCTCTTATTCTTCCTTCAGGCTTCATTCCCTAATACCTTTGCTTTGTTCCCCATTACCTTTACCAGTAATGACTTTTTGAGTCAGAGTTCTGGATGGGCCAAAACGGTCTACCCACACAATATAATACTCTTGCCTACTGACTTAAATGTGGATCTAAGGTAGATTTTAGACATTTCAGTGAATGCTTTGGTGTGCACAGAGTCAGAAAAAGACACCAGGAACCATATGTGTGTCCAAAATGTCCTGTAATCCATGGGACAGAACCTCCCTGGCATGATGGAAACCAAAGTTAGTTTACAACAACATATGAACCACTTATCTCCAAGAGCAGTAAGGTACTGAGGATTGCTGGTTCACAAGGAATTGAAGAATCCTCTGTATGCAGATATTAAGGAAGTGCATTGATTAGGCCATTATTCTGACACTGACACTGCAGACATTTATAATCACAAGTAACTTAATGTACATTTAAGTGGCACACTGCCATTAATGAGAGCATTCACAAACATGCTTTTTTAATGTATGTCTCTATTTCAGTTACTGAACCATTTGCAACACCAAAAAAAAAAAGCTTAAATGGGAATGCAGAGAACATTCCCACCCACAGCAGTCTCAGACCTCCTGGTTAGGGCTCTTTCAGAGGAAGTGGGTGATACAACTTTGAACTCAGCTTGTTAAATGTTAATCAAGTTACCCTTTTGTTTTTGTGTAACAGGCTCATACTCCTACACCCATTCACAGATGCTTGTTCCCAGTTCCCGTCAGAATTTCTTTCCCCTCAAACAAAGCCAGCAGACTCAGCATTTCATGCAACTGTGGAAGCAAAAAACTCTTGAAGGAGTCATGGGACAGGGAAAAGAATTACGTGGAAGAGGAAGGAGGAGGACTCCTGAGGTGTTTTGGCTGACGATAAAATAAATGTTTCCGTAAGTAGCAGACTCACCTCAGGACATTTTGTCACTCCTCCAGCTTCTTGTTCTTTTCCTTGTCCAGTCAGGCTTTAGTCTACTACTTAGGCCAACAGATGAACTGTTTGTGTGGCAGTTCTCTAACTAAGAATGAAATTCTTCAGGCAGAAGTTGAGAAGAACGTATTTTTCTTGATTTGTTTGACACTGATTGCCAGTTGTACTTACAAGGCAAAATAACAATCCTGGCATCTTTATTCTGAACCTCCTCGAACTGAAGTGGTGACGGAGTCAAGACTGTTGCTTCCCTGATGAATTGTCTAGCCACTAGGCTGTAAGACAAAATGGTACTTGCTACCAGTTGCTTCTGGAAAGAAAAAGGTGCACCGTCCTCACCTCCTTGAAAGAAAGGACAGTGACACTGATTTTCTGAAGCAAATTCTGACTGTGGATTCCCAGTGAACATAAATGCCATTCTGGAGGTCTATATGCTGCACTTACCCCCCAGTAGTCATGTTGATAGCCATTATTTTGAGTTAGAATTCAAGGCTGTTAAGATCAAATGATTTGCTCACGGATAGTCGCTGTGCTAGAAAAGTGAAAATGAAGGTTAAGAATAATTGTCTTCCATGTCTTTTCCTCTAGTGACTACATTCCAGAGTGAAATATCAACATGAGCATGCATTAGAAATTAAATCCCGTTAGTGCTGGGAGTTATGGCTGTGCTGTAAGAGCAACAGAGGCAGAACGAACGCAGACTTTCATGAAAATCTAGGGTGAAGGCTGTATTCCTGCCTCATCATGTAATTGTGTTTTTTCCATTTTTTGTTACTTTATGATTCCACGTCCTTCAGAAGAGCACGTTTTATTGGCTAAGCATTAGGATCAGAACAGTATGTCCAGCTTTCTTGTGGTCTTCCTCTTCAGGGAAGCCACTTACAGTTTTCCACATGCCACTCATAAGATGGGTTACTAGTACTTATTTATAGCAACAGATAGAGCTAAGCTAAGCTGCAAAGTGTTTTGATATTCTTGACTAAAGGTGCTGCACAAAATGCAAATTGTTATTGTTTCTCTTCTCTTCATCATGACACCTCTTGCCTCCAATTTTACCACAGTATGGTCTTCTGTCTCTCCTTACAATTGTGTTATATTGTTCTTCTTGCTCCCTCCTATCACCTCATCTTTTCTTCCACATCAAGGAGCCTTTCTCAGTAATAGTTCTGGCATTTGGGCATAAGGAGCATGCCCCACTCAGAAACATAATAATATTAAATCACTATAAAATGCGGTTATCTTCGGTTCAGCTCTGGATGTCATTTGCAATAGTTCAATAGAATATTCAGTAGAATAGCTGACGATGGGCCTGATTCCTTTCACTTGTGCCAGAATTACCCCCATGTAACTCCATTGCCTTCAGCAGCATTCAGCTGATTTTAAATGGGTAGTAACAGAATAAATATAGCTGAGATTTTCAAGCATCCATAGCAGATCAAGGGTGAACCACATCAGTGGGCTGCACGTTTTCATCGTCACCAGCCAAAACAGTGAAGTCTCTGTAGAACTCTACAGCCTCCAAAGGCATAGACAAAGCACATAATCACTAAAGATAAAGCCTACAGCACAGCTATTAATTTTTCAAAATTGAGCAAGGAGAATTTGCCAATTTCAGGGAATACTGTGAGACCCTACTTACTAGCAAAGCATCTCCATTTTAACAAATATGGGAGCTGCTAATACAACATATTTCCTGTAACTTCTTTCCATGGGAAGTAGCTTAGAAGCACAGGGGAGCAAGAAAATTCCTGGTGTTAATTCACAGTTTTCATGATATAGAGACATTAACTTGAACATGAATAGCCAACCAGATAGGAGGATCCTTGCTAGGCTTGTGTCAAATTACTTCCAATAACATTTGCTATTTACCTAACATTAGTACAATATTTTTAGATGCTCTGTCTAACTAAATTTGTCACTGTGATCTTGATGAAATCACATTTTTTTCTATCCAAAGAAATTTGCTAAAGGTTTTTTAATAATTCTTAGGTATAGAAGTAAAAAGCCATAAAACTATTAATTATTAAAAAGCACCAAGAGGCAACCTAAGAAATTAGAATTTAACTAATTTCTTTAATCAAAATATTCAAAATCAGCTTCTGGTTTTTGATGAAAGAATCCTCCTTGAAACTGCAATAATCAATGTGGACTTGGGCTACAGAGGTCACACTTAACTAACTTATGGAATTTTTTTAAGACATTACTGCCATGATAGATAAAAGAAATTCAATGCATGTACTATACTTAGATTTTAAAAAGGCAGCTGACAAGGTTCTATACCAGAGATAAATTGCTTAGGTAAAGTCATGGAATGGCAAGAATAATAAGGTTAATGAACAAAACTCCGGTCTAATAGCAGAACATAAAAAGATACCTGAAGATGGACATTTCATCCTATCAAAGAAAAAAGAAGTGGATTAAATATATAAACTAAGGATAAATTTGAAGGCTTATCATCTAAATCTCCCATACTGGATGGTGTGCATGACTGGAAAAGGGAAACCAAACACTGAATTAATCCATTTTTGTGCTTACTCCAATCCTCACGGAGTAGGAGGTGTATAGACCTGCCAAGGATGGTCACGCAGATGGAATTTAGATCTGTTGTGCCTGCCATTATTGGGCCAAGGTAACATTTATGATGATAGATAAACAGTTATTTAAACAAAGACAAACAAGTCTTCTAAGCTGTCAGTGATTTTAATGTCGGGCAAGCAATGACTAACAGAGGGTGCTTCCAGCTCCCCCTGTGTTCTACAAAGCAATGATAGGCATCAACGTTCTTCCCAGTAGCAAGGAATGAGGAAGAAGGAGTGGGTCTGAGGCAAGGGAAAGCTGAGCCACCAAAACCACGAGGCAAGCAGTGGGTCTGCAAGTAAATTGAAATGCAAACTCTCTATGGTTACTGGTGCATAGAGCAGAGGGAGACAGTGTCCATAGTGTGGATGAAAGATTGTCCTACTCCCTTCCTCCAAATTATGCTCTGCAAAGTTCTTCCATTTGGTGTTTGTGTGGGGTTCACTACTATGTGTGGCAAGCATTTACCTGCAAGACATAAGTAAACTCTTGAAGCTGAGCATAAATACAAAAATGTAATGTATATTAGGAGTAAATGTGAATCAATATAGTATTACACTAGCACTCCACCAATAAGAGGAGTTGCATTAAAGTAATTCTGGTAGCACAGTGTAACCGAAGAGTTGTATACGGGGCAACAATGGGGAAAGAGCAAAGAGCATCTGTGAGTTCAAGAAATAGGAGGAAAAAATATTTGCAGAGGAAAAAATATTGAGGGGAAAAAGACCACAGGGCAGATGTGTTGATCTGGATAAAACTGCATGGTCTTATGTCTTTAGTAACTAGGTCTAGGTCGTTCAAGTTCTTAAAGTGTGTAAATAAGAGCATTCTAGGACTATTGCAAACAAATAAACAGGGTAATTATTATAAAAATGATACTCCTAAAGCTTAATCCATTTTTTATTAAATGCAAAATTTATACTGATGTAACATTAAGAATGAGATTTTAACTGAAAGATTTAAACCAAAGGTTTCTTCAGAAACCCTCATGCCATCCCCATGAGTATATGCATAACAATAGGCTCTTTCATTATGTACAGGATTTTTGCATCAGACACTGAATAATAATTATTGTCTACTGTAGCTTCACCACAGCCTACCTGGAGTTTCACAACATTGCAGCAGAAAGTTGATTTCTGAATAGGCAGCTCCTCAAACAGGCAGTGATCTACCAGATGCTAAGAGGATACACAGAAACATGAGGGAGGGCTTAAGCCAGTATATAGGAGAGAAACCAGATGTGTGAGAAACATTATACAGGCACTGTCAAAAACAAGGAAAGAAATAGCCTGAAGAAGCAGATGGGTGGACAAGGTGACAATAATATCAAACAACAAAACAGACAACAAAATGCCTAGAGAAGGGGGGGGGGGCAAGAAAAATTCACAATACTTGAAGAGTTAAAAATAGGTAAATATGAAAATACTTGAAAATAATGAGACATTCATGGGTTTTTCTAAGATGTGTGTATGCAAATTCAAGAAGTATAACAACGATAACATCAATAGTAATAACAGTTATAGCTCTGAATTTATCAGGGTCTCAAACAGGTTAATGACTTCGATGACTGTATCTAGAGTTATATATGGCTACAAAATGAAAGGTACAAATGCCTAGGTGTTTTTAGATACTGTTTGGAAATTTAATCTTAAAGTACATAGACATTTTAAGACAAGTTATACAAGTACATTGGTGCAATATTAATTGACCTACAGCATTTTTTAAAAGGCATGAAAGCATCCATGCACAAAGCTGTACCGATTTTGTTGATATTATACAAACATTAACGTTACCTGTAACATTTAGTTCACATTATACAAAAGTCCTGTATAGATAAACCATAGTTAAGTTGTTTTGCTGCTGTTGCTAGTTGGCAATAGCTGTATTCAGTTTTCAGTGGACCCTAACGTTCCACCCATAACACCAGAAATTTTTGAATTGATTTATAATTTAGGTATTTTCTCTCCTAAAAAACTCAACAGATGCTGGGAGGAAGAAAAAGAATAGCAGCCTAGAACAGCTTCACTGATACAACGGGCTTGATATGTGTCTGATAAATGTTGATACTCAGGCGAGGCGAGTGTTTCAAGAGCTTTTTCTACGGTTCTTTACATCTCATTTGCATGAATTAAAATAATTGACCAAGCACAGAGTACATTAGAATCCAGTCTACTGTTTCTTTGGAAGGCATAACATTTTTTGGGTTACATTAGAGAAGTGAGCTGGCTAAAGGAAATTTGCCTATTTACAGCAGGTTGAGGGCCAGGGAAAATTGCAAAACGAACACAAAGAAGGCAGCAACATGGAGGAAAAAGAGGAGCAAGACTAAAAAAAGAAGTTGGTTGCTTTGTTTTCTTGCACAGCTCCTATAATCATTTTTAACAGAGTTATGTTGTTGTAAAAGAAAGGAGAAACCAGGATTAAGTTAGGATAAATTGACTAATAAGAACAAGACATCAGTGAAAGAAACAATAAGGTCTCAAAAAGATAGTGAAAGTAATTTATTGACAGCCTAGGTAGGCATTGCTAAAAATTTTAATGAATTCTGAGCCTCAGTGTTCGCAAAGAAGGATTAGGAACAGATGCCAGAAACAGACATAAATTTAACAGCAGAGGTGGAAGGCATACTGAAGAAACTCCAGATCACGCCAGAAGAGGTGACCTAGAAATTAGAACATTTAAAGACTGACAAAACTAAAGGACCAGAAGGTACACATTTGATGAAGCGTCCCAGAAGAGATAGGGAAACCTTTAGCAAGTTTATTTATAATCTCTTTGGAATTGAAAAGGGCAAAGTAGCACATATTTAAGAAATGATCTAGCTAAAATCTAGAAAGCTTGACTTGTAAGATGAAAGGTGAACCAAATACTTTAAAAAGTAAAGCCATCAATTAATTACATGGATTTTCTAAAGCTGTAAGACCACATGTGTGAATTTCACAGTCACTCAGAAGTGCATTTCTATCTTAAAACCATATGAATGGTTATTTATCTACTAACACTTTTAAGTTCTAAGTTTCTTAAGTTCTGTGCTCTGTTAATGAGCTATATAAAATGAGAGGGGATCACCAGTAGCGTATGTAAACACTGGAGACTTTACTATACAGTTCTAACAATAAGACATTGAGAGCACTGGAGCATGTCCTCTGTGAGAAAAAAATCTGTAAGATGTGGAACAGAATTAACAACGAAATTGAACCTAAAAATACCAAAAAAAAAGGAAGGAAACTAAATTGTAAGCTTTGTTCCTTCCCCTCTGAAGAAGTACCATCATATGTTTGTGATTTTGAGACTCTGGCGGGACTGGGTCCCCACAAGTCAAGAAAAAGGTGGACAGACTGGAGAGGGTCCAAAGGAAGGCCATGAAGATGATCAAAAGGCTGGAGAACCTGCCCTATGAGGAAACATTGAAGGAGTTAGGTCTTTTTTCCCTGGTGAAGACTCAGGGTGACCTTTTCACGGTATTCTAGTACTGAAAGAGCAGCTACAAAAAGGAGGCTCTCTTTTCACAAGGAGCCACATGGAGAAGACAAGGAGCAACAGGTACAAGTTGCACCAGGAGAGGTTTCATCTCAATACCAGAAATAAATCTTTTATGGTGAGAACAGTCACTGGAACAACCTCCCCGGGGACGTGGTGGAGTCCCCTTCCCTAGAGGTTTTCAACATGCAGTTAGAAAGGGTGTTAGATAATCTTGTCTAGGCTCCCTTTTCCATGAAAGGTTGGACGAGATGATCTTTCAAGGTCCCTTCAAACCTGGGCTGTTCTACGATTCTGTTTTACGAAGAATTGGTTCATTTGCCATATCCTTCAATGAGCTATGGAAATGTATAATCATTTGGCAATACTGAGAAAATGTTCACTAATGCACATAGCCATATATTCTCAGTTTTGTGTGCTGGAAATGCTTTTGGTATTCCACAGAGTCATCTGTGTCTCTGCTTTTGGCCATGTGCTTTTTAAGGGCTAAATCTGACATTGCCAGGCATTTTCTCTGTAGTCCAGAATCTCCTAGCCCTGCACTGTGCACCTGCAGGATGCTTGAAATGGCTGCAATTTCCAGTCCACAACTTCTGTTGCTTGATAGCTTTTCTTTAAAAATATAAATCTGGCCCTGTATATGATTTGTTAAACCTCTGAAAATGCCAGTTCACCAAAATTTTCACTCATCCCTGACTTTATCAAAAGGATTTCCTGTGATATAAACCTATAATCCAGAAGCCTTATGAACTTAATTAAATTCTCCAAAAACAAACTATGACAACTACAGAATCAAGATATTTTGCTTAGTTTGCAAAAAAGGGCTTAAAGAAATTCAAATGGATTAAAACAGACCAAAGCTGTAGAAAAGTTATTTCTTGAGTTCCTAGTAAATTTTTTCAGAGAACCCAAGAGAAGTTTGCTGCAGGCCTGGTGATGTATGGTACTGGCAGTATGTTACATTAATGTCCTAAGAATTGACATGTATATTGTAAAGGGTAGTTATAAGTTCTAACAGTTGTGAATGAGGGAAGTATCAGACAAGTATAAGGCCAAAGTATCACTATTAAGACAGATTTTATTCACCTTATATAAAAGTAACCTGAAACACAGAATGTGCAGTAACAGGCTGAAATTTGATGACTGCACAAAACTGGAAAATAAGTCAAAATGAATGAGGTGGACACTAAAATAAAGAGCAGTTGGAAAGGCTAAGACCAAGGACAGATATATGGTTATGAAATAATACAGAAAAATGTAAGAGAAAGACACTGAAGATGAAAAGAAAGATTTTCAATTTTCAAACAGCAATACAGAAAATCTAGGGGTAGTGGAATATATCACGTAAACCTTTGACCCATTGCTTATAAGCAGTAAATTGTAAGAAAGTGAAACTAGGGCCACATAAGAAGGCTTGGGAAATGTAATTGAGTGGGAATTATTCGACTGATATAGAAATGGGACCAGGAAAATAGTGTTTTATTGGGCATAAAACTCACAAATAATGGGTTACAAATATCAAATAAGGAAATTCTGTTAAGGGCTATATTCTATCTTGGGAGAGATTTTGTTGAATTGAACAGCCTTCTGCATATATCTCCATGAAAAATAAAGCTGACATAACCCAGGTAGCTTTCACTTGGTTTTAGCTAGTATTCTGATTAATATAACCAATACCTCAGGCAGTTTATCATATCATACTGTTCAATTCAGTGAATGTAAGTTCATTGAAGTTCACCTTTTGGGAAAAAAAATATGCTTGCCCCAATGCCCAGAAATAACGGGTAGTCTTTTAATAAATGGCTGCATCCACCCCCATGTCTAACCTCCCAAGCTGCTATCACTGTACTTTTGCTGTAGGTCTCCCCACCAGAACAAGCCATCCTTTATCCAGAGATCTGCTCAGTTTTGGGACTGCTCCACCCAGGGCTACGTTATCCAAGATCTGAGTGTTCTACCTTCAGTTTAGGCAGCACAGCTGAGATATCTCAGCAGCAGTCAGGAAATGTGTGTCCCTGAAGGTAGGGCAAGATTTGTTTCTCAGTGGCTGGTTCTTCCTCTGAAAGTTTGTGGCCTCCTTTTTCCTGTAATGGTCCTGGGGCCACAGAGCCCTGGAATGGTTTGGCTTTCCACTCCCTTGTCATCTAGAAGCTTCCTATGAAGTCCTTTTCTACAAAATGTATCCAGTTTATTACCCCAACAGTGAATGTGAGATTTATGCTTCTGTTTTACTTCACTGAGATTGTCTTGTGAACTGGTGGGAGTATCTGGTGTACATAGCCCTGTACAGCCCCAGTTTGAACCCCTGTAGACAATGAGCCTGGATGAGAAGGTGACTAGTTGTTTCTGGTTCTTCTGCCCATCTTCAGATATCTCATGTTGTCATATACACATGGAAGAAACGCAGAATATAAACAAGGTAAAAATCCTGGGTTGACTCCAAACCATCCTCATTTACCTTCTCATGTCTCTCACATGAGCATGTGATTTACCAGCAGGTAGTTCAGTGAATTTCAATGTAACCTAACAGACAAAGCAAAGTCATTAGACACATTGAACACTTTGCAATATTTTTAATGCTTTAACTATAATTAATAAATGTGGTTAACAGGTTCTTGTGAAATGGTACCATGGAAAACATAGAGAAAAGGCAGTGGATTTTTTTTTTTGAGGGAGAGAGAGATATGCTTTTTATAGTAATTGGGATATAAACACCTAAAATCAGGGTTTTATACTAAAAGGGCAAGCTAACCTTACTAATGGTGATTACTCACTGTATAATAGAAAAGGAAATAAAAGCTTTTTTATAAAATGTATCAAATCCTAAGAGTGCTGTTAAACTCATTAAAGAAAAAATGAAGTTAGAGAAACTGGTCTTATTTTTTTTCACTCCCAGTAGAGTTCATTTCTACTTCAACAACTAAGCCAAGGTCACATTTAACTCACTTCAATTTCACCCAGTGCACAAGCTAATGTCAATAGTACAGCTGCCATGCAGAGCTAAAGACTGATGGTTAGACAAAGCCATTTACACAAGGCTGGGTCTTTCATCTTCTCTCAGCTAGTGACATAAGAAAGCACTGAGGTTATTCTCAACTAGAGACTAAAACTGGCATATTAGAAAAAATGTTATTCTCCTTAGCTGTCACACAAAGGATCTGAAGAAATGTAGAAATGTTTTTTTCCTTGGTCATCTAGGGAGATCACAAAGTGACTCTAATAGCCTTCACTCTGAAATTTTCACATGGTTTAAGTGATTGCCAAGTCTGATATTTTCCATTTACACTTCATTGCCATCAGAAAAAGAAAAAAATCAATATACCTACCTACTCAAGTGTGTCACAGGATGAGCTTATAAAAGAAGACATCAGTCTTTTTAGGGCATGAAAAATATACTTATTCAAATATATCTTATTTAAAATGACATAAATTGCAGTGGTTAGTCAAGATTCGATTTCCTCTAAAATATAAGACTTAAAATATTCCCCGACTTGCCAAGGAATAAGAATCCTTCAAACTGTTGATATGTACAAATGTACTCGTTTTCTCTTGTCAGTTATACCCGCCACAGTGTACCAATGTTAGTGACTATCTTCAGGAATTTTAAAGGAGAGGTGAGATCTAACATATTATCACATTTCTCTGAGATGGTACAAATAACTGGAAACTTGCCAAAACATGGGAGCAATAGTGTTGTGGGTTTTTTTTTATTTCAATTTTACTATGTATATGAATTGGAGTTGCCTTTGTTTGTTGGCCGTAATATGATTCCACATGATGTCACGCAGGTCTAACAAGCTCAAACACCTTAAGCAGAGCTATCTTCCCTTTGCATGCTACAGCTCTTACATATCTTATCTGTTCTGTTAAAGATTTCTAGCAATTTCCATGCAACAGTATGCAATGTCTTTGCTTTAGATTAATAAAATATCATAGGTGCAATGGAATCATCTTGTCAAAGATTTGACTGCTTGGCCATTGTCAAGAACATTTGACAAGTGAGAGTCAAATTTGTCCCTGACTGTTCTGCTCCCAATGGAAGCTGAAAGGTCATCATTCACCTTACGATGTCATTTCAACTCCATTATCTTTTCTACCTTGTTTTAGCACCTCTCTCTGGCAAAGGGAGTGAATAAGTTGTTGAAGAACTGAGATGGTATTTCAGGCTATCTGCCAGCAAGTGCTAAATAATAATGGAATTTGTTTGCTTACAAATTGAGCAATTGAATTTAGACATTAAGCAGGTCACCTCTGTGATTTTTGCCATCCCCAGCTGGTCAATCATCTAAAAAGGCAGAATTACTAGGGCCAATCCCAAAACTCTTTCCCCCATATGGTAGCACAACATACCAACCATACAGCTACTAGGCCATCCCCCACAGTTACAAGTATTTCAAGGTCAATTTATCAATTTAACAGCTTCATCTTCTTAATCACTAAACTTCTGTCTCTTTGAGCTTGTGCTGAAAGACTGTGGCTGCTAATTAAAATGGAGCTTTACTAGCAAGTACACAAATTAGATCCTGTCAGTAAGTTTATTCTAACTATTGGTCATTTCTAAATGCCTTTTTAATCCCCTAATTTTTACATTAAAATTCAAAAGCCTAACAATCTTAATCACCCCTACATCAAATTCATCATTAAGAACAGGAAGCCAGATGGTATAATTTTGATTTACCGGACTTCAGCGTGAATTAATGTACTGAGTGCCGATAATGAATACATCAAACCTGATATTGCAGAAACCTATGAATCTGGCATGTTAAATTAATAACACACTTTGCACAATGAAAGCATGTAAGCTCATATAAAACCGAGGAGTAATGGTCCCTTTTATTTTAAATGGTCTTTATTAGCCTGCAGTTTTGACTCTTAAAAAAAAAAAATTAACATTGTGCTTAAGAAAGTTCTGTCTGTTTCATGTCTGTTCTTTTTCATGTAGGCATGAAGCAAGATGAAAATAAAAATCCACCTGATTATAAACTTTATAGTTGTGAAAGATATATTGGTGGAGAAAGGGCCCCAGTGAATTGACTGAATCCATTCAATTTATGTTGAAATTATGGTTAAAAGTTTGACTGGCATGCTGAAATTCACTTATCCCAAAATGTCGTAGTACAATGTAACAACATGTGCTAGTTATTCATTGCATGGAGTATGTAATGAATTATGCAGATTATGCCGAGTTTTTCCTTCTATCCTTTTCTTTCTAATGTGTTTTGCTTCTTTTTCCAATATACCTTTGCACTGTATGGTGAATATGAAGCTGAATATCATTTTGTTGGAACGGAGGGTCAGGAATTGGTTTTACTGAAAAACAGAGCAATCATACATTCGGAAATATGTGCTATAAAAAAAGTACCAGGTAGGTAAGGTCCATGCTTACCACATTTTCTGATTATCTAGCTATTATATAGCATGGAGGTGGCATAGAGATTAGCATTTTTGAAAGAGAATTGATGGATAGCAATTTTAAATATTCCAGAACATTTGAACCAGTGAGTAGCTTGTGTTCTAGCAGCGAGAGGTTACATAGGGTTGAAATGACTCAAATACATCACTTCTGAGTGTATAATTTTACTTTTACTTACTGTAAATTAAAAATATGGCAGTCGCTACATATTCTGGTGGACCTTTGAATACAAGAACCCAACTTAATTCCTGTTCACACCAAAAGCAAAATTGCCTTCAACTTTAATGACAGCAGGATCAGGCTCAAACACTTAAATAAAGGATCTGCAGCTTCCTTTTCAGATATGTAGCAGCAACACAAATAGAAGTAGATTGTCCAGTATGAATTCTAGCTCTGAAATATGTCTGAGTTAGATAAGTACTAAACGAAATACAGTTTGGAATGGTTTTATACTAAACAACCTAAATATACAAATGTAGGCTTGTAAACCATAAGCCAGAAAGGCAGGATGAGAGCAGCCTCTATTTTGGAAACCACAGAGTGTGTGCTATAAAAGCATTTAGACAGTTAGAAGATGCCTAGACCAGGCCTGAGCAGGATAAAGCTGACTGAACAGGTTAACATGAGCATAAACACTTCCCTGACTTTATTCTGTCTCTCAACCTCTGCACAGTAAGTGAATGTTTCAACAGCGTCAGTGTAGCTGTAGGAAATATATTCAATATAGTGAGGGCAGGATAATACTAGGGAAAATGTTGCAAACCTGAATTAGGTGCTACTTTCCAGCTAGCTTTCCTCATCGCACGAGTGTGTTCTTGCACTTACCACTATGGCATATAATTTGTATTGCTTAGAGATAAACTGCTAAGATTGATTACTAAACAAAACAAGGGGTGCATTACAGATTTGTCTAGAGAGGATATAAAAAACCTCTTATGCCTCTTCTTTTTATATTTTAGTGGTTTTACCCTTCAAAGAAGTAGTACTTTACTAATGTTTGGGGAGGGAGGAGGAAGATAGTTGTTCTCAAAAAAGAAATTTACACTGCAAACCATTCTAGCAACTTGAACAGAATAAGTCAGTTGTTCCTGTACGAAAATGTTTCTCATTCTTAAATCTCTAGCTGAAGCTCATTTGACAAACCTATTATAAAATGAATAAATGTAGCTCTGTGTGATTTGTCCATTGTCAACATGTTAACACACTTTATTTGAAGGTAGATTGATGAAGGGTGGCTGAAGGAGTTTACTCTCCTGAGTTATAGAATAGAAAACCCTTTTTTCTTAGCATTTTTCTTTTTTTCTTAGAAGTTCACAAGAGTAGATATACAATTATCCTCGACTTGCTGATGCAAAGGAACAGAGCATTTAGTTTCTTGTCACTGTCTCTGAAATTCCTAAAGGTACAATTAGCATTTCATTTGACATAATGTTGAAAGGTTCATAGATTGATCTTCCCTAAAATGCAGCAAGAATTTTTTGAAATGCAAATTTTGACATTTATTAACTTTTATTCCAGATCTGTTTATAGACTGTAAAACTGTGCATACATTTAACTCAAAGAAGCTAAAAGGACAATGTTTAGGTGGATACTCTGTGTTATAATAAAAGTCTATTTTATTGTTTCAACAATGAAATTTTTATTATCAGAGATTTATGATATCAGCACAGCAGTTTTTACTGCATGATTCACAGTGTTTTTATAGATGTATATTCAACAAAACAAGGAGAGAAATTGTACTGCAGTGCTCTCTCTCAGGAGTGCATTTCCCCGTTGAAATAATGTCAGCAGTTTTCCACCTTCAAAGCCCTATGTTTTCAAATCAATTAACAATTCTAATTGTGCTGGAACAGTTGTTCGCTTAGCTTGGCAAATGGGACAGGAAACATTATTTCCTTTCTTTGCCTAAAACGAAGACTTTAATCTTCTGAACCATATTTAACATATAAAAAACACACAACTGAAAAGTTAGGCAGTTTGGAAACTCACTCAGTTGTAAATGTTGTTTTCCTCAGTGTTCAGGCCTTGGTAGAAGAATGGAGCAAGAGCACTACAGTTTCCCCTCTGGGTGCCAGCAAACCATCTTAGGATTCATTCTGAATATTTCAAGTGAGATTTGTATCTATCTGGACAGCTGTAAGAGTTATTGCTTTTGCAAGATGGTAAAACAAACACTGATTCTGACCGAACTAGTGATACCAGAATGCAGATCTGTATCGTGTTACACAGGGCTGACATAAAGTAAGTAATACAACATGCCAGAGCCAAGACTTAAAGGCCAAATTTACATTCCATTTTATTTATATACATATATATTGTGTGCTTGGATAGGGGCATAGTGAAAGACATAATTACTGTGACTTCATGCAGAGACTAACATCCAACAGTTAAAATAAATACGCCTGTTTCTTCTGCAAACCCCAAAGCGATTTACCAGATGGGCAAAATAATATTACCCCATTTAACAAATGGAACAATCTCATGGTACAACGCAGAATTAGGCAACAAGCCCTTTTCAGGATGCCAGAAGTGAAGGATCTTGCAGTTGAACATCATGCATAGTGCTCTACACTAAACAAAATGAGAATCCTCTAAAAAAAATAATGTACAAATATGAATTTAAGGTTGTATCTTTGCCTACCACACATCTCTCAGAAGGTCACAAAACCAGTGATGACGTGTGTTGTTCATATCAAGAGAAGTACTCAGTACAGATTATCTGAAGGATCTGGTGAGTGTTAGCATGTATATTTGCCTCAGTCTTGACCTTGGGTAGGAACTTGCCAAGAATATGGTCATACCTTGTGTGTGAAACTCCTGGGTGGTTAGAACATCATTTTTACCACAACTGTAGTCATGTCTTAGTATAATCTAAGTAGTCTTCACATGCATAGCATTGTTGCTAATACTGTTTCTAACATTATACTTATTCATATCAGTTCGAAGAAAGAGCTAGAACAAAGTTTTGATTCCCGTAGTTTTGGAGTTTTTTTCTTTTACTGTTTTTCTGTGAAGTCATTTGAATTTCTTCACTATTTATTTGTTTGCTTCTGTGACGGTGCATTTAGACAGGAGGTCAGAGTAAAAATGGAGAAAAACTTTTAGGAAATAATTAGGAAATGAGGGTCTAGAACTGAACTTATTTGAGTACACATAGATTACACAGTTTTTTCCCACCTTTTCCTCTGTTTAACACTGATGTAATTGTTGTGCACCCTCATGACTAAACTTAATTGCTCACTGCTGAGATGGACAATACTTTCTTATTGCACAATTTTAATTATTCACTGATGAGGAAACTGTCTCATTTGTTGCATCTGCTGAAGAAATGGTATCATACAAAGATACCAGTTCTGGTATCATTGTCAGGTTTCTGATTCAGAGCCTGAAACTTGACCCAAAATAGAGTGAAAGCTAGATGAAACTAGTCAGAGACTATGGTCCCCCTGGGGTGGTGAAGAAAAGGCTGTGAGAAACAGGTGGATAATGGTCAGTACCTACCTGCCATTCATGAAATGATAATACTATTTGGCATGGATTTAGTTCTTTTTGTCTGCCTTATCATCATATACCTCTCTGCAGAGCTTGATATCAATTTCCTATTTTGTAAATGATGAATTAAGCCAGACATTATTCAGGGTACTTAGTCACTGTGACTACAGCATCTCAATTCAGGAAAGCCTGCCTGCCATCCAAGACTGCCAAATCTTCACTTTTTCTGTCCTCTCAGTGGTGATGAGTAGTCATAACACCTAAACTGGGTAATGATAAGAGGCAATATTAATGTGATTTGCTCAATGATTTTGTCTAAGCTCATAGCAAAGATTACAGCGGAACGCAGATACATGTGTGCCACTGCAGATGCATAGATATGTTTCACCCTGAGTGCTTATACTTTTAGAGCAGCAGTAGTCCTAAGAATAGACTTGGGCATCTAAATTGAGCTTAGAAGGAAATGAGATCAAAACAGCACTCTTGGAAATATTTTTTCTTCACTGGGCACCTTGATTTTTCACTTTCCAAGAACAGCTGCAGGCACACTATGATGCCCACCCTAGTTCCTGCCTAGTATTCCTTCTCATTTCAGAAATGGAGACTTTCTCTGTTTAAGCTTCCTTGGGGCTCTACTCAGTGGGTTTTCATACTGATTTTGTCCCAGCACTACTAAACTCCCCACAAAATGCAATGCAAAACTTGCTCTCCCTGAAGAAGGATTGTAGTTCTTTTTCCCCCGTGTCTACGGGCTAGAGCGCCCGCACAGGCATTCCCTGTTCCTTCACATCCTCCTGGGAGGAGGTTTTAGTCACTAGGACTGCAGCATTTGCTGACACCTCTGCTGAGCGTGAATGTTTAGGGCACCCACTTCAGTGGGAAAGCCCTCTGTTTCTTGTCCCTACTTGTAGTCTCATTGCTGAGTTTTGCATTCAGCAATTATTGGGTTATATGCCAAAATGCCAGATATTTTTAGAGACAGAATCTAGAATCACTAAGCAGCCCTACTCACCGGGCTAAAAGCCATATTCCCAGCTTGCTTTTTCTTTCTGGCCCAATGAATTTCAAATCCACCTCGGTGCAGTAAGGCGTGTCCTATAATCAGGTTAAAACGAGGGCAATTTCTTCCAACCTGTGTTTAGCTTTCAAGACTGAAGGTTCTACAACAGAAATGTAAAAAAGTTTGTGTCCCAAAAGCTTATCTTTTTTCCCAATTTCAGTCAGCTGGTATAATACAATCTGTTATCCCTTTTTACAAAACCTTCTTTTTTCTTGCATGATTTCTTAGGGAGAGTGAACAATGCTCCTTCCCCAGAGTAGATCTGTTCTCCTAAATAAAAGATAACAGCAGAGCAGGCTTCAGCACTGAACCCTTGCTGTCCGCACTGCTTAATTCTTAGTTCATACCCTACTTCTGCTGCCTGCGGGGTAAATCTGCTCTAGAGGAGACTAGTCCTAAGGAGTAAAAAATGTGCCAGTCAAAGCTTTGTGTCCTCAAAGCCAGAGGCTGCTCCTTGGCCCTTTTTTATTTACCGGTATAGATACACATAAACTGGCTACAGTGCTCTACCGTGAGACATAGGTTTGAGAAGTGTGCTACATTGATAGCTACACAGAGTTAGCTCTTTTTTTTAATGGGAAGGAAAGACATTATTAAATTCTTCGGAAAAGAAAATTACGGATGAGGTTTTCTTCAAACATCAGTTTTGCAGTGTGGATTCTTAGGTGGCTAAGTGCCTTTCCAAAGTCCCCAGTGAAACAGTTCAACTTAAGGAAAGCATGGAGCTTCGGCTGACTTTTGTCACTGGTGTTTCTCATTTAAACATCTTCAGCTGTTCTGGGTGTCTCCCTTCACGAGAGGAAAGTATCTCAGGTGCTTAACGCAATGTTATGAATTCTGTTCTGGAGACACTGCTAAAGGTTAGGAACTATGATACCTGTCTCTGCCCTTTACCAAACCCAACGTTGTCACAGTTTGACCCTGAACAGGTCTCCGTGACCTGGAAGCTGCAGCTTGTACAGAACCTGCCTCTCCTTTGCACCTCCAGAGAAGAACAAGCTATTCACTTATGATATGCTGCGAGGTTTATTCACTTTATGGTCAATTCCCAAATGTCTGTGAGATTATCTGGGTTATGGATTATATGTGTCATGCTTTTTAAAAAAAGGAAATCCTTTTCTGACCTCATTCCATGCTTATAGTCTCATTCTTAAAAGGTAAATATACTAAACAGAATGTGCTAACGTTTACTGTATGTGTGTTTTGTTTTATCTATGCTTAATTTTATTTGGTTATCCAGTCTCCTCCACTCTCACTGTTCTTGCAGAGTTGACAGTATTTATGCTGGAAATCTGCTGCTATAGAGTTACACAAGGTGGGGTTTGGTATCTAAAGTACCGTGAACACCTACAGCACTAAAAACAGTCATCGTGATTTGGGATGGCTTATTCTTGACCACTCTTTGCCCTCTCCAGGGTGCAACTCATTCCTGCTATTCCCTTTTTTCCTGTTCTTTGTACCTGTGAGCAATTGATTTCTTTTGATAGGAGGTTTGATTGATGTTGTCTTGGCTAGATATCTGAGCTTTTCAAATTTCGTTTCAGTGTTTTTAGTGCTTTGTACTGTGGTAATTGTAAAATGCTTAAATATTATAGGCGCCTGAGACAAGATTAAATAAACAAAATTAAATGTGGTATGAAATGTTACCCTCCTTTGTTTTTCTTTGAATATTTTGGTTTATTTAATGAATAGCTTGCATTTTTCAACTGATATTTGTTAGGTATTTAGCATAATAATCATTTGGGGATTTCTATCCTGAATATTTTTTATTTTTATACAAAGTATTGTATGACACTTATTCCAACTAAGTTGATTATTTTTCCTGTCATTTATTTATTATAGTTCAGTGTAACTGAGAGAGACTTCATAATAGTAGGATGATAACATGCTTATTGATCTTATTTTAATCCTTCAGTTTTATCTTAAAATATGGAATTAGAAAAATGATTGGTTTCCCCTTTGTTACTAATGTTTATTGCCAAAAAGTCTTATCTAATGAAAATATTTCATCTTCTTTTATGGAATTTTAGACATTTAACATCAATACAACAATTGCATTTCTGGACCTCATACACAAATATGCAAGTGTCTTTAATATTCTGATAAAAAAAGATCAAGAAGCTTAATAGAACCTGTCCACCTTTCGTAAGACTTATTCTGTTAGAGCAACTACAATGACTGCTTGGATAATGACTACATTAGTTATTAGACTAGAACCAAAAAAAGATTAAAAAGCTGTGATTAGGTATACGATAAATATTTTCAATCCAGTTGAAGCTAATATGTATTTCTGTTAATTAGTGAAAAGCTTTTTCTATACTTTTCTCTATTTTGCCAACTTATTAAAAGACTAAGGCAGTCACTTTCATGATTTAGTATTCATACTGCACATGCTACAGGGCATCCATGCAACAAAAGTCATATTTGATTAAAACATATAAACATACTTTCAGTGTCATATCTAGGATTAGAGACTTGAAATTCTGACCCCAAGGTCTGATACAATGCACCCTGTATGAAACAGTAACCACTACACGTTCTTGGAAACGAATGGACTTGATTTTCCTTTTAAAAGTACTCTCAATACCATCATAAAGCATTTTCATTTCACCCATTTTAATGGTTGAAAAGCTGAGGTAGAGTATTAGAGCAAACATGTGTCAGCTGTTGTCCCAAGAGAAGTGCCCAAAGGCAGTGAGGAGCTGGTTTTGGTACCATCACATTTTCAGCAAGAGAACTTGTGTTCAACTGGTCTACGGTCAGTTCAGCAGCATCTTCCAACTTCCTTCCTTTTCCCATGATCCCTTTGTCAGGCTTTTGCAAGGGGTTTTGCCTAGACTTTATTTTGGATCCAGCCACAAACTTGGTGTTTGTGAGAAATATTGATATCAGTTAGGGGATTTTTCAGTTGAATTGCTTTGCTGATTATTAATTCTGTTATTTAACAAGCATGTTCAGATGTGTGTAGGGAATTTGGTCAGTAGCTTGTACTAAAAAAATCAAACATTCACCAATATTTTGGTTTCTCTCATTAATCATGCAAAATGTTAATTATGCAATTATGATACGATCTAAAAGTTAAAATGTCAATAAATAAAAATACGTAATTCCAATCCTTTATTGGATTGGGAGGGGGGTGTCATTCCCGATCCCTCCATAATTCTGCAGGGAACAAGAGTAAGTGTGAAGAGGAGTTGAAGGTTGGAGAACCAGAGAATTTGCCTGGAAGATCTTTGCTCAGGCCTGCTCCTTCCTGGATGACCTCTATGTTATACACTGCTGATTTAGACTGTGATCCAACAAATATTCACATGCTTCCTTTCATTTATTGGAGAAAACTGACAGAATTTCATAAATTCATCCTGCTTGCAAGGGTTTTCAGGATTAAGCCTTCTGAGGGAAGGCTTTATCATGGAAATAGTGAGACCTTTGTTACATCTTTTTTCTTTTTCTTCATTTTTTAGATCTACCAACAGCGCTAAAACCTGTAGTATTAGAGGAAAGTTTAATGAGAAAAGGTACTAATCTTAATAAAAATCTAGATATGTTACATTTTCTTTTACTGCTTTATTTGAGCACAGTTGTGTACTGTCTTTCTTCATTATTGGGCACCAGTTACTGGCAAAACATCTCTGGGGAGAGAGAGAGAGAGAGAGAGATACACACACACATATAATAAGGCCACATATAACCATTCACTACTGAATTATTGTGTATAACAGGAGTGTGGAAACTTTGCACCTGTCAGTTCTGGCTGATTTTCAAAATTGTGTGCAAGTGTCAAAAAATGACCTGCCAGCCTGTGCTAGTGATTAAGGTCCCACTCAGATTCTTCAGTGATTTAAAAAGGGTGTTTATCCTTGAAGGGTTATTTCTGTATGAATCTGTCCATCTCATACCTAGCATGTGAAAGGTTTACTGTCTGAATTAGGGATAAAATGATATCTCCAACGACAGTAGCAAAGCACTGTCCATTTTTTGTGGCTAGTTTGAAATCACATAGGATGATATACTAGCCGTATTGAAGTCAGTGTGAGTTTTGTCATTGATTTTCAATCTATTTCTGTTGATTAGCTGTATCTACTGATGACCTGTATTATAGTAGTCGGGTGCTTTTTTTGGGGACCAAGCTGTTCCCTGAGGGAGCAATGCACTTTTCCTAACTTTAAGAACCAAAAAGACATGCCCAGGCTGGGCTTCCTAAATCCTGCATAGGTCGTGGAGAGAGAGAGAGATGGGATCCACAGTATTCTCAAGAGGATGATTCAGAGCACCTACATTAACCTCTTTCTTCAAAGTCTCCTCTGAAGTGTATTTCTCTTCATGTTTGTTGAACATACAGCAAGCCTGGGAAGATCACAAACCTCAGATGCTGAGGTTAGACCATCGAAACAGTACGCTCAGCCAGGGCATTTTTGGCTGTGTAATGGGAGATATCGCACGGCAGGCAAAGAGCCCTCCTCAGTCTCTGTGAAGAGATGAGCAGGTATTTCATGGCCCTTGCTGCGACTTGAAAATAGGATTAATCCATTTTCTTAGATAAGGATGAGAAATTTATTGCATCCAGAGAGCGAAAGACCTAGAAGAGCTAAATGAAGGTCAGCGTCTTCTTCTCAACCTCATTTCTTTACTTGGCAGTCAGAGGGAAGCCATGACATTAAGCTGAATGAATAAGAGCTGGTGAGGCTGGTGAGGCCTCTTGTCCTACTGTACATTGAAGACATTCAAATAAAAGAATTTTGGTGTATGTATTTACATTAAAGAAAAGCAGTTATACCAGTTACACAGAAACCAAATGTTCACCGAGCCTGCTACTGATCTAACCACAGTATACAATGATAGTGTAACAGTTGCTACACATATTGAGGTCAATTCAAAGAATTCAGTGCCCAGAGGCATTTAAAATCAGTATTCGTTTAAAATGTGTATCTCTGCAAATGCAATCTGTGTGCAGTAGGAGGCATAACCTCCTGACAGAGGCTTTCAGATACTGCCAATGTTTGAAACATCTGGGAATGCTCCACAGGACCACAGTTAAGAACCACTCATGTGGGACTTAATACTGACCAATCCTATTTTAGTTGCAGAAAGGGGGACAAAGGCATGAGTCTCATCTCTCTCCTACCTTCCCCGATGCTGGACGAGAGTTATGCATTTACAAGACCAAATAAATGCAGGGACACTGGGTGAAATCGTGTTTGCCCTGAATAGGTGAATGGTCCATCCCTTCAGCAGGACCAAGCCTTTATCTAACAGGTTTTAGAAATTTGAAAACCAGATTCCCTTGTGGCACTTGATTTAGAAGTTGCTGAGTATCTCCTGCACCCAGACACTAATTCCCATTTCCTCCTCAAGAAAGGTGTGAGTGTTGTGGTTTCCTTTATGCTTTTTTTTTTTTGGTAATAGGAAGGGTCTTTTCGGTCCTTTTTTCTGATGAGAAGGAGTGACCTATATACATCATTAAGATAAAATCAAGAGCCTATGAGCTGAAAGAAATAATGGATTTTTCCCATCACTTTCTCCAAACCCTGTTGGCTGACATGGATTGTGTCGAATTACTATCTTTTTAGCTGCACATCTTCCTCAACATGCAGCTTGTTTCCTTCAGGCTGTACTCTGATTTCTGGAATCTGATATATCTTCTACATGACTTGATGTAGGGTTTTATGGGAGAGGGGTTTGGTCAGATTTATGTCGACTTCTTTCTCCACATGTTAAAATGATATAAAATAGAACCTGTACAAATCTGTTTTATAAGAAGGATTTAAGAATTTTTGAATGATTTTGCACCTGTAGCATATACTTTAACCATGTTATAGACACAAATAATAGAAATCATCTAAAGTCCCTGCTTACAAATTTCCTTTAGAAGACATTTGCTGATTACACCTGACTTGTTTTTCTGTCACTGCGAAGACAAAACAAAAGCTGATTAAAGCAATTAAAACTTTCCTTTGTTTGCAGAAAGAGATGTATTCAGATACAGCTTTTTTCTTTGTAGACATCTTAATAAGCACCAGCAGATTGAAATGAAATCTGTCATCAGTTATATTTTCTCTTAGACTAACTGTCTACTTCACATACATATTAAGAAAGATTTGTTACCAAAGCTTCCTTATATGTTTTCTATTTGTTGTTGTAAAATGGTAAATGTTGAAATAACACTAGATCTATCAACCTGATAATATAATGCAATACATCTGACAGCTGAAGAGAAGAAAAAAATGTAATGACTTATATAGTATTTGGAGTAGTGCATTTTTTTGTTGTTATGGTTTTCTTCAAAAACACAACTGTGCTGTTTGGGTGTCTGCCACCATGGAGGGATATAAAGCATTATTGTGGATGGAGAATTCAGCTTTAGCAGAATATAAATTAACTGCCGTGTAAATATAAACATCAATTAAGTTCTGTCACTTGTTAAATATTTATTTACTAAAATGATTTAAGCAGAAAAGCTTGCTGAGGGGAAAATTGTCTGCTTCTATATATACGCTGCTGGTACCTCTTAGGAGCCTGCTTTGTTTCTATTGTTTCTTTATTTATAATCTCTTATGTGTCGTTGCACAGGTTGCTATTTCAAGCAGCTGAAAATTTAAGGTGCATTTCTCACCAATGTTGAGCGGTATTAGGCATGTAAGTCCCATTAATGCTAATGGGAATTAAGCAGATAAATACCTTCTTGTATTAGTGGATAAGTGGTCTCCCATTTTCTAAGGTGATGCAGACTTCATCTGTGCAACTGGAACATGGTTGTACATGACAAGATTGAAGCAGTGCCTAGATACAGAGGGGAAAAATAAAATGTCTGCAATGTATTTATCCTTTTATTCTGATTATCTCATCAGAATAAACTGTCAATAGCTTTCAAAGGATGGATAGGTATACACAAACTCACTGGGAAACATTGTGAAGTCGCATGGTCTTTTTCCACTCTTGGTTAGATGATACATGAAGGAGATACTTATGACATTCAGTATTTCCTCATTTCTTTCTCATATTAACAACGTTATTCAAAACTGGGTTTCCTTTCACTTTTATTGTCATAAAATAAGAACATCAGAAAGAAGTCCTATGAAATAGAAGTTACAGAATGAGCCATTCATACCACTGAAATATCCACATCGTCATTTTTCTTTCCTGAAAGAGTAATTCTGTTACCTTCAGTTGCTCGTTGTGTTATGCTGGATCCCATATTTATTTGGCTCAGACAGATGAGAGTTATTTCAATAAGAACCTAGATATTTTTAAGAAATGTCTATAAAAAGTGCAGAAAAGAAATCTAGTTCTATTCTGGAAATACAGCTTGATTGGAAGTAAATGGAGTCCCACAGTGAAACTTTCTTGTTTATGGCTTAACTTTATTTCAGATCAGGTTTGAAATACAGAGTTCTTCCATTTGGTGTATAAAAATGAGTGAAATCAGATACACAGACATAAGAAGACACTGACACGTTCTAAACAAGCAGTAAAAGTTAAACTCTGTGTGCAGAAAAGCAGCTCTTTGGACCCATGTGGAAATTTTAAAAGGCAAATCAAATTTGTTAAGCCTTAATTGATTTCAAGACTAGGCATATACTTACCCCTAGATTTACTCTTTAAAGATCTTTTTAAGTACAGCTAATCATGTCCACACAGAACCAAACTAGTATGTACAAACCATACCAAAAGCTTTAAGTGGTCATTGTTAAAAGGGTCCAAGAGGTAGATGTCTAATTACCACAAATACAAATTCCCAAAAGTTCTTTGTACATTCCCATCTAAATTTTCAATAATGATAGCAATCACACAAACCATTTCAAAATCCTAATCAAATGCCTTCTCAGTGCATTCATAAAATGAAATGCTGATGCAGCACATTCTATTTAATTGAGATACACTTAAACTAGGAAGTCCGCTTAATCAGGACGTCTCCCAGGGAACAATTTAAGTCCAATGATACTTAATGGCAATGACTACTGCTTAATGTGGATGGCAATTCTGCTTAATTGAGATTTCTTCCAGTGATGTAGTAGTTTATAGCTGTACACTTTTAAATAACTGAGACTAATTTTGTTATGTTTTATGTTTTACTAAATGTATTTTAAGTAAATGTGATGAATTGCATGGAATAACACTTGAAAAATGTTAGTCTCTGTAGTAAAGAAGGCCTTATAGCATTCAAAAATCTATCTGGGGCAAAGCAGAAGGAGATATGCTAGAAATCATAGAATCATAGAATCATAGAATGGTTTAGGTTGGAAGGGACCTTAAAGATCATCTAGTTCCAACCCATCTGTCATGGGCAAGGACACCTCCCACTAGATCAGATTGCTCAAAGCCTCATCCAACCTGGCCTTGAACACTTCCAGGGATGGGGAATCCACAGCTTCCCTGGGCAACCTGTTCCAGTGCCTCACCACCCTCAGAGTGAAACACTTCTTCCTGAGATCTATTCTAAATCTCCCCACTTCCAATTTGAAGCCATTACCTCTCGTCCTATCACCACATGTCCTTGTAAAAAGTCCCTCTCCAGCTTTCTTGTAGGCTCCTTTCAGATACTGGAAGGCTGCTATAAGGTCTCCCTGGAGCCTTCTCTTCCCCAGGCTGAACAACCCCAACTCTCTCAGCCTGTCCTCATAGCAGAGGTGCTCTAACCCTCTCATCATCTTTATGGCCCTCCTCTGGACCCACTCCAACAGGTCCATGTCCTTTTTATGTTGGGGGCTCCACAGTATTCCAGGTGGGGTCTCACGAGAGCGGAGCAAAGGGGCAGAATCACCTCCCTCAACCTGCTGGCCACACTTCTTTTGATGCAGCCCAGGATGCGGTTGGCCTTCTGGGCTGCGAGCACACTTCGCCAGCTCAATGTGTTAACTGAAAACAGTAGTGTCAGAGGAAATGAAAAGTTTGTCCTGTAGTTTTTTTTTTTTTTCTGTGAAACCTCTAAAACAAGTAGTTCTAGTGGAAGAGGGCTCCAGAATTCAGTTTTGAATTGAGATCAGTGTCTTCTGAAATTTCGAGTGTCAAAAGATGGGACAGCAAACAAACAAGGAGTGCAACCTAATAACCAGCATCAGGTACAGCACATGCATCATGTACGTATGTGGAGGGCAGGAGGAGAGATCCCTGAGGTGTCTTTGTGGATGTTCATGACACAATTATCTCATATATAAGGTGTGTTATGAAAGAAAGCAGGAAGCAACATGTTTAATATGTAGCTATTCAATGAAGACGAGTGTGCAACAGAAAGGGGATCCATCACCTGAATAACAGGTAGCATAGAAAACCTCCAGGATAGGTGTTAAAGACAGAAAAGTATGTAAGAAAGGGGTCCAAATCCTACTCACGACTGGATACATCTTTAATCACATCATGGAAATAAAGTGGAATGTAATGTGTCCCTCATGGGTACCTAATCTAGCAGCTGAATGGAATTGCTAATGAACCGTATATTTGATCTACATGAAAGGCCCCATCACCTACACTACAAAGTACATGCATGCTGAAAAGGTAGGTGAGATCATTATTACTGTACAAATAGTTGAGGAGCATAACTGTTAATGCTTGACAGGACTACTGTGCACCTGTATTCAGCCCACCAAAGCTTTCTAGCCTTGATATCGAGAGTATGACTTGGGATGTGGAACCATAGACTAAAATGTGAGTCAGTGGATTTTTGTTAGAGCAGCTCAACCATAGAATGCATTTGTAAAACAAGGCAGTTCAGTACCATGATTAGGTGAAGGGGCTACTGTTACGCAAAGGAAGGCTTAGAAGGATATAATGTTGAAAGAGGCCTTCTCTTCTGGGGAACAATTAGACACCAATGGTGCAGGAAGAATTACTGATTTTGAAAAAGCATTTTTTCTACAGTGGACTCTGCATACTGAAGAAATATTGCACAGTTGATAAGCATATTCATCAGCTTTAAATCTCACCTGCTTAAACCTTTTAAAAACCTTTTAAAAACCTTTGAGTAAATATAGTGCTTTTACAACAGCAGGATCGTGTGGCTAAGGAAGTCATAATGCTGTCATGGTTCACAGCACTGTCTGCATATAGCTCTGCAAATGGTGCTTAGTTCTCATCTTCAGCACCCTGTCCATCCCTTACCCTGTCCAATGATGAGACTGCAGGTCATGCCAAATTTAGTGTGGTTGCTTTACGATGTGCAGAATAACAAAGAAACTTGCTATGGTCTTTAAAAAAGTAAAAACGCAATCATGTTTTGCTTATACTGTACTTCCTTCCCCTATTTCCTATTTGATAGCCACAGCACAAACTCTTAGAGGTGGAATTTAAAATATGACGCTCTGTCAAGGCTACAAAAATCCTGAATAATCTGCAGCAAATCAACAACTTCCATATCATCAGCAAAGGAAGGTGGTTCAGACTTGTTGAACCCTAGTTATTATAGGCTTGAACAACTCCTGATATAGAGGAGAGATATGCATGATTATGCAGGCAAGCACAAGTTAAGTAAGGCTGACTCCTGCTCACTGCAAATCTAATTGACAATTTTGTTGCCCTTCTCTGGCTATTTAAGAAGAGTAGTGAGGTCAATGGTAATGACATGTCTCATGGTTGGAAAATGCCACCCACTTGGTTTCTTTTTACAAGGCATTGATTTCAAACTTCTAAGCTCAGCTTCGTTACAAGGAAAGAAGATTTTAAAGAGCCTTGTTGAGTGAATTTTCTGCTTGTGAAAGGTGACTGGCTGACAACTGCAGAGACTGAAATGCTCTGTTTTCACAGAGAAGGTGCTGTACCTTTGTATTCCTTCTTTCAGTATTACACTGGCAGTTCAGGGTCCACTTCCTCACGTTTACCTATGTACTTCAACCTTGATCTTGTGGGTTCATTCCTAGGCTGAAAGTTTCTACATTTTGACTAATTCTGGAGACTTACAAAAAAGGCCCTAATTAATTACATTTGCCAAGATTGTTAACAGATTTTTTGATATTGCTCATTTTAAAGAAATAAGGATACAATTTTCTTGTCATGAGCATCATGATTAACAAAACCAAAGCAGAACAGAAACAGAAATAGGACAGAAGTAATGCAGTCAAGCCTTCCATCTGTGTAAGCAATTCTCCGAACTAACACACTCAAACGAACGAGTCTCCTACTGGCCTACAAGCCAGGAAAGCTCCTTAAATTCATACAGTATAAAATTCTGTTTATTAAGTAAGAAAGAGACTGAAACAGAAACAGTTTCTCTGATGCCAAAAAACAGCAACAAAATATGTCAGTTATACTTCTGCCATTAATAAGACTTTCTGGAGAATATTCATTAACAGATTTCTGTATACACTTAACAATATTTATAAGCCAGCAGTTTACCACCATATGGCATCAGAGGAAAGGATTATTCCTAGTTTGCTGAAACCAGACCCATGTTTAGGAGTGACTTACATGTACTTCGTTGCTACTTAACATACATGAAAAAGGTAAAAGTGTTAATTTTTTCCCTAGCCAGAATACATTAATGAAATAGAATTAAACCTTGATGTTTCAATGGTTGTCTTGGCCCTGAAATATCTTTGGAGTAACTGCCTATGAAGATGCGACAGCCCCAGAGTACTCCTCCTGCAGTAAGGTCAAACTGTGATGGATTCCATGCCCTGGCACTTTGGATCCAACTGGCACCCAAATACTTGTGAAACTTATTGATTAAGAACCTGATTTTTCACCACTTTGCAACCATATAATGTGGTACTGCCCTTCAAAGAGCACTAGACAGTTTGTGAGCATTGGTGATGACCTCTTTGTATTTCTTCTCAAAGTATATGTTTTAGGAACATTTACTAATGTAGAACTCTCTCACTGGAAATTGGATTTAGCTCCAGACTGTGCACCTACATTTAGGTGTGCAAAGACAGATGGTTATGTGTAAGTTAAGTGTCTGCCAAAGCAATTGATGGAACCTAAAAAGTGGCCAAAAGCAAAAGTTGGCAAAACAGAAGTGTCTAGTGTCTAAACATGGTCGCAAAACATGTGGCAAAACATACGTGTCTACATTTAAGATGCCTCAGAACATCTGAGACAGTCACATGTGCTGTTACATAAGGCACAGAACTTGTGGAAAACATACACCCTCCTGGAGTGTCAGATAGAGACTGGACAGAGAAGTTAAGTAATTTCAAACGGTACTAGTTACTTCTGTTTTGGTAACAGAATTGAGCCATTTTCAGGAGAGCTCTAGGTCTTTTTGAGTAGCTCCCCATTGCTTACAAGATGAATTCAGACAAATCCCTCAAATAATGACACCTACATTTAGACAGATAAATTCATATGTCCACCATCTGAAGGTAAAGTCCATAATGGGTGTCTGAAGTTTAGGTAGAAATGTCTGATTCTCATATCTTGTATGGTCTACAAGCAGTTTAGAACCATGTCAGAGCCCAGTTAGCAAACACCCTTCCTTGCACTAGATAAAATGAAATGTGATAGAAGAGGGACAATCTCTCACCTTAGTTCCCTGACCATGGCATAAAGTGAGATTTCCACCTCGCCTAAGCACTCACAAAAGTGAAATTTCTACCCTCTGTTTACTCCGTCTATCACATTGAGTAATCCCATACTCCATCTGTAGTCAGTGGAGGTGCTGCAGGTACTGCCAAAAAGTATTCTTTTTGTAGAAGGATTGAACTCCTGCCTGGTGATGTCTGCCTCTCCCCACCTTACGAAAAAATTAGAGAATTAGTAGTAGTATCTTTGCCTAATATCTTATGGTTCAGTGATACCTGGACTTCAGTAAGGCCTTTGACACTGTCCCCCATAAGATCCTCATAGACAAGCTGTGGATGTACAGGCTGGATAAGTAGCAAGATGAGCTGAAAACTGGCTGAACAACTGGGCTCAGAGAGTGGTGATCAGAGCCGCAAAGTCTAGTTGGAGGCCAGTAATTAGCAGTGTACGCCAGCAGTCAGTACTGGGTCCAATGTTGTTTAACATCATCATTATTAATGATCTGGATGATGGGGCAGAGTGTACCCTCAGCAAGGTTGTAGATGACACGAAACTGGGAGAAGCGGCTGTTATACAAGAGGGTCATGCTGCCATCCAGAAGGACCTCGATAGGATGATGAAATGGACTGACAGGAACCTTATGAAGTTCAACAAGGAGAAGTGCAAAGTCCTGCAGCTGGGGAGAAACAACCCTATGCGTCAGTATATGCTGGGAGCCACTCAGCTGGAAAGCAGCTTGGCAGAAAAGGACCTGGAGGTCCTGGTGGACAATAAGTTCAACATGAACTAGCAGTGTGTCCTTGAGGTAAAGAAGGTGAATGGTATCCTGGGTTGCCTTAGGCAAAGTATTGCCAGCAGGTTGAGGGAGGTGATCCTTCGTCTCTAATCAGCACTGGTGAGGACTCACCTGGAGTACTGTGTCCAGTTCCGGGCTCCTTACTACACATGCTGGAGAGAGTCTAGCAAAGGTTCACTGAGATGAAGCATCTCATCCATGAGGAAAGGTTGAGAGAGCTGGGACAGTTTAGCCCAGAGAAGAGAAGGCTCAAGGGCATAACTTATCAATGTATATAAATATCTAAAGGGAAGGTACAAAGAGGACAGAGCCAAGCTCTTTTCAGTGGTGCCCAGTGACAGGACAAGAGGCAATGGGGCACAAACTGAAACACAGGTGGTTCCATCTGAACATCAGGAAGCACTTTTTAATTTAAGTGTGACTGAGTCCTGGCACAAGTTGCCCAGAGAGGTTGTGGAGTCTCTGTCTTTGGAGACAATCAAAAGTCATCTGAACATAGTTCTAGGCAGTTGGATGTAGGTGGCCCTGCTTGAGCAGGAGGTTTGGTCCAGATGACCTCCAGAGGTCCCTTCCAAACCCAACCATTCTGTGATTCTGTGATTAGAGCATTCATCAAAGATGAGAATGACTTGGATTCAAGCCTTTCTCTGATTTCAAATAAGGAACCTGGATCTTCCAGATGAGAATAAACTGCTGCCTAGGCAAGACTTTGAGATTCTGTACTTCAAGGTTAGTTAGAAAGCCTTGCATATGCTTTAAATACCACGGCCAAGGTTGGAGGGAGATAAACACAGGTCTTTTGACAGTGTGCTAATTGCCTGTTGAATCACTCCTCTTGACTCTGTGCCTTTTAGAGCATGCTTGTAGGTGCTAAGAAATTTATATTAATAAACATACTGGGAAGATTTCCTGTATAAAGTGCTTAACTTCACTTCTTGCTTTGAATAAAGGGAGGTACTTACCTGCACTGCCATGGGGAAAAAACTGTGACTCAGAAGTTTGTAATCATTCCCTTGGATCTCTCTTTTGCTACATTTTTTTTACAGTGCAAATCAGCTTTCCCAGCTCATGACCAGTAAAATCCTGAGAAGACACAGCCACTTCTCTACCCATTCCCTATTTGTCCCAATGCTGTCCCTGTAGCTGTGGGCAAAGGAAAAAGCAGGAGTTCTGAAGATCCTTAAGTAACTACCCAGGCAAGACAAAAAGGCACTCTGCCCATTTTATTCCCTGTTTTCACTGCATGGAAAATCTCTCTTCATTTCAACATTGTTTAAAAAAGCAACAAATGACAGCCAAGGCTTCATTTTGACTCTTAATTCCAAAGAAAATGGTCTCCTGTGGCTATTGGACAAATTAGCAAATATTTAATTGAAAGACAGCTCAGAATGTAGACATGCCCATAAGCACCTAAGAAAATCTAGGTGCCTTCGGGGTTCTGTGCCAGGTGAGGAGAGGTTATCCTATTATTATATAGAATAATAGAATGCTTATTTTAAATCTGCAGCTCTGCCAACTCTTCTTGTACTTAAAACCCCAGCCCTGAGGTCATGTGAATGTGCTCAGATTTCATTTTAAATAGAAAAGGCACTTTTCTAGCAACATAGTTGAACAGAAAGCTTGAAAATAAGAACTTTAAAAACCTAAAACCAAAACAAAAAGAGAGAGAGAATATTAGAATCATTTAGGTTGGAAAAGACCTTTAAGATCATCAAGTCCAACAGTTAATATAACGGTACCATGTCCACCAGCAAACCATGTCCTTAAGCGCCACATCTACACATCTTTTAAATACCTCCAGGGATGGTGACTCAACCAGTTCCCTGGGCAGCCTGTTCCAATACTTCACAACCCTTTCAGTGAATAAATTTTTCCTAATATCCATCCCCTGGCGCAACTTCAGGCCATTTCCTCTTGTCCTATCACTTCTTACTTGGGAGAAGAGACCGACCCCCACCTCGTTACAACCTCCTTTCAGGTAGTTGTAGAGAGCGATAAGGTCTCCCCTCAGCCTCCTTTTCTCCAAGCTAAACAACCCCAGATCCCCCAGCCGCTCCTCATAAGGCTTGTGCTCTACACCCCTCACCAGCTTCATTGCTGTTCTTTGGACACACTAGATAGAATTAGTGTTTGCATGTGTATGTACATTATTTATATATATACACATACTTATAACTAATTCTGGTTATTAAGTTGGTCTTTGTTTTCCTTCAGGCTCCTTTTACAGTATGGACTGGTAAACCTGTTTCTGTCAAATTTTGGTACAGGCTTGTATATGTGTATATAGCTTGTTGATGAATGAACTTCAACCCATGCAATAATTAAATATTACCTTAACAAAACTGCAAAAATTATTCTCCAAATTGCAGTTTCCCAATGTAATAGAGAGATATGGTTTTGGTTTTACTGATATGAACATCAAAAACTATAAGATTGCCAGTATTATAAAAAGAAGGTAGTTTAAAGTTTCATTGTCAGAGTTTCTCAGAACCTCATCTAACTTCAGCAAATAAAACCTAGGCTGTGCATTTACTAAAATGAAAAAAATATATAGTCTACACACATTATTTTATTGTTTAAATGGTTCTCATTCATGTTTCATTTCAATAATATTTCCCCAGCTTGTAAAGCTTATGTTACATTGAGCTCCTCTTTAAATTCACAATGCATAAAACTGCCAGGTGGCCTAATAACAGAGTGCATTAACAGATTGAACTATAAATCAGATGGTTGTGTTCACATACTGTAAAAACACCACCATTTTCTTTCAGATCTGAGTTTGTACACAGATTCCTCAGAGAGTGTGATTGCTCTCAAATATTAAAAAAGCCTGTATAGCTCAATTTTAACATTATGATTGATTCTATATTTCAAACACAAAATTGTTCTCTTCAATCCTACCAGAAAATGTGTACAAAATATGATCTAGTTTTGACACAGGAAAGAAAATAATGCAAAAAATAAAGAGGGAGTTTGAATGTTTTCACTGATGCCCCACTAAGACTATGACTCTAAACTGAAAATACAACTTGCAGCCTTCGTTACCACCGAAAAATATATGACCTAGAAGAACTGAACTGCCCTAAAAAGCAACAACAATCATAGGTTAAGAATATACTGGTCAGGGGTATATAATAGTTTGCAATGAATGTATTGACTGGCTTCGTAGAAGAACTTTTTCCGTGAGTTTCATTTTGGTTTCCCTTAAGAGAACATAGTAAATTTATTTTCATGGGACTAGAAACACTGAATAGGTCTGAAAAAGGTAAGATTTTAATTTAGAAAACTTTAAGAATAGGAAGAGGCCATTATTTGTATATATGTATAACTACATATCTCTTATACATATCTATGTATAAAAAAAATTTACAGCAGAAATTACACTTTTTTGTATCTTGTTTCCAGAAGAGACAAAGCAACAATGAAATTCAGCAGTTGAGGTTCATAAGATCATAGGATAATTCCTGTTGCAGGGGACCTCAGGAGGTCATTTAGTCCAATCTTCTGCTCAAAACAAGGTCAGCTGTGATGAGGTCAGACCGGGTCAAACTCAGGTCTTTATGCAGTTTGTTTTGCTTCAAAACACTGGATACACCATCTATTTTTCAGCATCTACTATTATTGCTATTACAATATATGCATAGTACATCCTCAGCTAACAGAACTAACGAGGACAATTCTAATTGCTAACTTCTGAATAAGATTGCAGAATCTTGTCTCAAGGAGCTTGCAATCTAAGAAAAATAAGTGTATAGAAATAGCAATAAATATGTGGTTAGCATTTATGTGCCAAGCCATGTAAGATACCTCTTTTGAGAGGAAATATTTAGAAAAATAAAGGAATTACAATGTCATTCAGTAAAAGAAAATTATTTTCATCAAGTGAGTGAAAACTATAAATCTATACCCCAGAGGCTCTCATCAAGCAGAAATTTGTCAGAAGTAGGGCACCAGAAAATAAATAACTGCTATTCAAATAACGAAGAAACAGAATAGCAGCCCAGGATGTTAAGATACAGTCTGAATTTTTCTTTTATGTACAGGGGATATATCTTTCTATATGCCTTTACAAGATACAGGAAATGCTGGACACAAATAATAATAATAAAAAAAGTTAACAATGCTGATGTGGTTTTTAGAGAAACAGCTTTTATAGTTTTTTAATGTTTAGGGGGTTTGTGTGTAATCTCTGGGTCAAAGACCATGGATAAAATTTTAAAAACACTCAGATGACTTAAAAACTGTATCATTTTTTAAAGTGCTGAACAGTTCAAGTTCTATGACTTTCAATGTTACCTAAGAAGTCTAAGGTTTTCTTTGGGCTTCCAGGAGAGAGAATTGCATGAAAAATAAATAATAATTTAAGACAGTAATTTTTTTGGACATAGGTGACCGGTTTGGTCCTAACAACCCTTGAAATGCTACCTCAATTTATTTTTCTTAAGTTTTCCAGAGGATGTTTCCCATGAGAATATTTGTATCCCTCCAATGTTTTTCACAATGTACAAACCTGTATCACAATGCTAAAGGTGGAATCATCCCCAAAAATTAACAGCATAAAACTACAACGTTGAAACTGCTTTGTAGGTGCTTCTACTGTTAAAGGTTATTCTAGACAAAAGGAAGTTCATACCTGTTCATCCTATGAAAGTAGATAAGAAATCAAGAACGGGATTCATCTCACTCTACCTTAGACATTTAAAAATTATTTTCTCAAGTTCTGTGTACACAATCAAATAACTCAGCTGCGTAATTCATTCCTGGGACTCAGTTCCCTAGTTTATCGCATTACTTCACTCCTCAACTCTTTGGTTTGGGGTTTTTTGTTAACTATTTTGTTCCCTTCAAAACAAAACAGGCTTGGTTTTGGTGATGGTTTGTGCCAGTACTCATTCCTGAAACATAGACTAGGCAACACTGAGCCAGCCTTGGCTTTCTCTGCCACATACAGTTCCAAAACTCTTCCTCAAACACTGCCTTACACTCTCCAGCCAGGCCTCAGGGTATGAAGTGTACCCTCAGTTTTGTGTTATAAACACACCATCATGGTAACCTGCAACACAGGTTTCACGGAATTTCAAACTCTTTGAAACGGATGAAACAAAAAAATTAAAAATAATGGTTTAGGTTCACAGGGGTAACACACAGGGAGAAGGGTCACCTGTTACCAAGCACGTTGTGGATGGAGACAGGTTGCTTCAAATGAGTCTACCTGTGAGCAGTGTGAAAGTGAACCTCATGAAAGTGAACCTCTTGTACCACTTGGCCTGAATAAACACGTGTACTAAGACAGTCCTCAGGGGCGGACGTGGGTGTTGTTAGGAGTACGTATAGCACTAGTCTATGTTAGTGACTCTGGCTTCCCTTATTCTCAATGGGCTGTAAACTGGCCGGTTTAGACTTAAGCAGTTAACCTGTGAATGCCGAAGATGGATGAGAACAATCCCATTGTCAGTGTAAATCATGACAATGTAAGGCATGTGCACCTCAATGAGTATGAAATAAACTTTGGGAATTAAAAAAATATATTTAACATTAGAAGAATTACATAATTAGTAAAAAGTTTAAAAATGGCTTAGAAGCAACAGGTGGGGAATAAGAGATGCAGACAAGCACAGAAGTGCTGGCTTGGGGACTGTTCTTGCAGCAAGCTGTTGATTTTCATTCTCCAAACCCAGAAGCTTTATTTAATTTAGCAGTTCATCCAGTTCTGGTCTCCAGTGCCTTCCTCTATCTACTTAAAGGCATTTTTTTTACAAACATTACATTTTAAATAAGTGTTTCCAATTCCACCGTGCTGGTCCAGCTCACACAGTCATAGGCTAGGGAAGGCGCTCTGTCAGTCACTGTGTTTCCTTTTTCTGACTGACACAGAAAACGATTAGGAACTGGGGTGTGCGCCTGTACTGTGGATAGACTAATGTAACACACTAATTCAGAGACACTGCCGTAAAAAAAAAAATCTGCTTTTGCCCAAAAAAATCCAAGCCTAAACGGAGACACCAGGAGCTGAAGCAATCTTACTAAGCGATCCTAATACAACCACCAAACTGGGAAATTTGAGTCATTGTTTGTATAGCTACCCCATAGATGCACACCTGCCTGCCAAAGGATTGCAGTTTAAATGCTTTTCTTCTCACAAGGTCAATTGTGGTTACTTCTCTTGTTGGGACCCTGGAGCATGGGTTGGAACGGCACAAATGAATCAGGCCTGTAATATGCAGGCTTCAGCTCTTTATCATCTGACTGTACACTGTTGACGTCTCTCCTTTGTTTTTTCAAACAGAAAACACACCCATATAGAAGAAACCAAGGTAAAGAGATCCTAACGTTAGAAGTGGACATTAAAATGAGTATATGATAACCTCAGAACGGTGATATGGTGATACACCCAGCCCTGTTACAACTCTGCTTTTTTACCATTCTTATAACATTTTACACACCTGTATCTTTTCACTATGATGTGGGAAAAGTTTCAGGTTCAAAGGTATCTTAAAACATACAACAGCTGATATTTACAGTTACAAGTGTTGCAAAGTGATGCCCTTTAGCACTGCACAACATGAAATTTAAATAATGATGATCATAGGAAAGCTTAGAACAAGGAAGCACAAAGGAAAGGAGTTTAATTAATGACTGCAATTTGCAATTGCTCGAGCCTTTACAGAATTTTATTTCTTCATTTTCATGTGCATTTCTACAGTAACAAAAGGTATTTATCTCAGCACATGTACCTCAGGAAATTATTTAAAAATCCAGTTCATCTGCATACTCAAAATAACTGGCATCGTCAGCATATGCTACTGGGTAACCATGAAACTCAAACAGTAGCTGAAGTCCACATATTGATTGAGGAGAAATATTAATTCTCTGATGCTACTCTGTTCTTAGCTCATCTAATCTCTTCCTCTAGGTGCCCAAAAGTCCCTGACTTTTTCTTTTTCTCTCCAGAGTCTGTAATGATTTCTTTTTTAAGTCAGCTAGGACTGGAACACACAAAATCTAGAAAATTCCAGTCATAATGGGTGTGATGAATTTGTTGTTCCTCTAGACAGACAAAATGTCCATGCAGGAATTAGACAGTCTAATGATGACACAGGCTGGGTATCAACCTCGCTCCCGGTTTCACAGTTATGAGGCCTAGTGCCTTTCTCCATGTTTTGCATTGCAGTACATGAGGCACACAGAATAACGATGCAACCATAAAGCATGCTGAGATGGTTGCCGAAATACATTTTTGTTTTGTTTGCTTACTGTTTTCAACTAATGCATTCTTGATATCTAACATTCAATGCAAGTATTTATTCAGCTTCATTTAATTTCTTATTATGTCCTGCTCTTTTGTCAATAATGCATTTGGAGAGCACTATTTTCAATCCTCCGCACAATAAGATTCTTACTGCTGATGTCTTGACAGAAATTGGGATATTGATGCCAAATTGTAGGTATTGATCTAAATTTGTTTCTTGCCTGTACTGAGTCAAAGAGGCAGTACACAGGTTGTTGCTACAAGTGCTGTCTTGTGCTCTACTGTTCTGGGCCAGAATGACTTTTTGTTGCTGAACCGTAGATCCAATGATCTAGAGCTTACCATGGATTTTTCATTGATATTCATGATTTGTTCCCAAGGACCAGTTCAGATTTTTCCTCTGATTTCATGGAGAGACAGTAGCTTATACAAACCTCAAAAGAAGACAGGAAACATGAGGATTTCAATAAAGGGATCTGGGAGAGTATGGAGTTTTATCTGCTCTCTACTTCTAGATGTGCAAAGGTCTGTGCACCCACAGCAAATCATGTCAGTGAGAGCTGATGGAGTCTATGTGTAACACCTCCAACCAGGAGCAACCAAAGTCGATGTGATGCAATGCACGGCTCTAAATGTGCAAGTAAAGGCTGATACACATAAGAAGTGTCACAGGTGTCTAGAACAACTCAGCAGGCCCCATCTGACCGACTTACATGAGATCTGGGTTCTTTTTTCAGAAGCTGGCACAGGAAACAACATAGTCAAGTCATGATAACCATGAAGAAGAAAAAAAAGGGTTTAAAGAGGTAACTTAAAGGCAGAAAGCCTATTTGATACAATCTACTTGATCATACAATTTACCTGAACAAACTCTCAAGCCAACCCTAGAGCAGAAAGTTACACCTCTCTTGATAATGAAAGAGTTAGAAGAAATTCACACAAAGCTGAAGAAAGCTGACAGAGATTTTCTAGCAAGCAACAACACAAACAGACAGTGCAGGAAGAGAAGCAGAGGATTATGGAGAGGCAAGCATCAGTAAATAAGAATCTAGCAAGAGAAAAGAAACTTAGATATTGGTAGTGTTAACACATTAAAACCAATTGCAGGAGAAAGAGCAAGTATTAAAAAGCTATACATTCTATTAAAAAAGGCATGACTGAGACCAGAGGCTAAGGCAGTTGTAGGCCAGTGATGGAAGCAGTATGCTATAAATGTCAAATACTAAATATCAAAATATCAGTGAGCAGGATGGGAGCAGGCTTTGCTTAGGAAAAAAGTGGAAGAACGGATAGAAAGCTTTGAAAGTCACAAGCCTGTAGAATCAGAAAGAAACAACTACCAAAAACGGGCAGATATCATCTACTGTACACCTATCTAGTAAATTATGCAATAACGACTATTCACAAAGACATATGGACAGTAATCTGTTATGATCCCAAATTCCAGGAAAAAGAACCTGTAAAACCGTCACCCCACCTGCCTAGTTAGTCACTGGAAAGAAATGTTATTACATAACTTCCTGGACAAGCTACCACCTCTGGAGGAAATATTACTGGGAGAAAAAAATGCAAAGGTTTCAAGAGTGGGCAAGGTGTAACAGAACAGATTTTCAGTCTAGAATGTCACCTTATTTTGCTTCATTTTTTCCTTTGTAGTATCCTGTTTGGTTTTTGGGGTTGTTTTTTTTGGGGGGTGCATACATTATAAGCTCTTTGAGACAAGGAGAACTAAGTATAAACACCTACAATATAGAGATGTACCCTCATTTACAGTCAGTGGTGAGAGACTTAGGCAACAAACTGTCTTATTCTAAAGTAACATCTTAAACAGGTTAGCTGTACAATGAGAATCATGTCTCAGCATAGTTTCTTTCCTTTGATAATGACAGGTGACCAAGTCAGACATAACACATTTAGATCTTAAATACCTAAATTAGGAAGGTAAAACCCACTCAAGTCCCTGGTTTGTATTTTTTTAGCACTAACAGTGCAGTTCTGATGTTTTCTTAGGGATTCTGGGCGCCCTGCAAGACATCTAAATGAACAGTATTCAACAGGCAAACAAAATCAATGGTAAGGTTAAAGCAATGAGCTAGGAAAGCATTGTTTCCCACAGACTTTTGAAAGGCTGGATAGAAGGAAAAGGCAGTAGTTGAGGCATGAAAACAAAAGGACGGATTCATCTTTTCTATGTCTTTTTACCTCTGGGTGAGACCCTTGCAGTAATCATTATTGAAATTTGTCTTTCATTCTGCCGGTTTGAACTTATGAAAGAGTACAATGGCATAATTCTCTGTAGTTGTCACTTGGGCTCTGAGAAAAACACAAGTCATTGTTTTACATCAGATTGGCTCTTTCCTGGCACAGAAGTCCTTTTGAACCACACTGAGATAGTATGTCCTGTCTGATGCTCCATTGCAGTATCTGGTAGGATTAGACTCTCTGACATTTGTAGTGATTAATCTCAAACAGATGAGAAGATGGCACAGGTCACTTTCTGCACCACTGACAGGCAACTTCAGGTTCTTGGTTTTGAATTGGTTTGTGGGGTTTTTTTCCAATAGTGACTTTTGGGAATGTTTTCATTATTTTTGAATCATACATTGTTATGTTTTTTTCAGTATCCACTGAGTTACCTATATTTTGTTTACCCAGTTGCCTGTGTTTGCGTAATTTTTTTATATGTTGACATATTAATAGTAGAATCTGTAGTATTTTGCATGAAGCCTATTTTCTCACGGTTGAAACATAGATTTCAGACTATTATGAAAGTGGCAGAATAATACTATAAATAAGACTCACTGCATTATCTTTGATCCAGTGGAGATTTATATATGAATTCCTATATCACTGCTTCAGCATACTGTCTTTCAAAAAGGGAGATACTAAATTCAGTATTCTGAATATTTCCAGGGACTGGTGTTGCAGAAGAGAGAATCTCACAGAGGGGAGTTTGTTAACATTTTTTGTTATCTCTAATAAACCCTTTTGTGACGGTTAATGAATTGTCTTTAATGCAAACATCTATAAGAGATTGCTGAATGCGTGTTACCAGCCATTATGGCCTATACTGTATCATATCACCCTAAGTATTTCTCTCTTTCAAAAGCACTATAGGTTGTACAAAATACAGTCCCTCTTTAAAAGGTCAATGCAGTGGAAAGTCACTGGAGTCAGACCGGAATAACTGCACAAGCCAACCTGGCTGAACTTGTTTTGTCTGAATGCTAATCAAATCCGTATCTTCATATAAACTTTTGTGCTTGCTTAGCCTTGTTTTAAAAACAACACCTTCTAGCAGTTGGGATCAAATCCAATTTTGCACAATTTAAGGATGAACTATATAAATATTACTTAGCATGAAGATGAAAAGTAGAATTACACTTCTAACAGTGAACATATTTATCCCAAAATATTGCTCAATACCGTAACCGCAATAGTAATCATTTTAATTAAAAATACCTTCTAATCTCTATGTCTTTTGTAATAAGGAAAGAAAATCTCTCTCTGCCACAAATATACATGGATTCACAGAATAACAACCATCTTCAGGAAGAAGACAATAATGCTGTTATTGCTTGTTATTCACCAGCTTTAAGATGTAAAAGCACCAAATGTTTGGATTGGAAAAAAAGGAGTAAGATTTTATTTTTAATGACTTTTTGATAATTGCAGTATCTAAGATTATTAAAAATGTATGTTGAGATTAAGAACCTTCCTTTCAACTAACCATCTTGGATTATGGACCGGAGCCTATCAACAAATCAGTCTCAGTGTGTCAGGTTAGGTATCTCAAGAGAGACACTTGAAATCGTTCCTCACATTAAAAAAAAAAAAAGTATTAAAACAATCTGAGACTGAACATGTTTTCATTGCATTTGGAAAGGTTCAGACATTAGGGATGCAGCTTAAGACGCACCTTGGCTATAATCTAGGTTATAACCAAGTCTGCTTTGTTAACATGATGAAATCCAGATTATTTCTCCTTATTGACACTGTGTGACGAGACATTGAGAACTGAAAGAGTGAAAATCACCAATAAAATTCTCTAATAAACTCCATATAAATTAGAAGTTAGTTGTTAAAACACTGTGCAGAGTGCATCAGAGGGAAGGCCAAGCATTGGGTAGCTGAAATAAGAAAGAAAAGTAACCTTTAAGTGTCTTGTCTTTCATGTTAATAATATCGAATTTAGTGAGTCCTTTCCAATGTTTTACTTGCAGAGCAAATATTTTCTCTTTCAGTTATTGAACTCATGGTGTGATGTCAGCTAACAACACCTTCAATTCCTTTAACTAATGAATAAAGATCACCAGAAAAGTGATGAACTACTACAAAGTTTTAAAGGAGAGTGAGACAAATGAGTTTTTACATGTACTTCAGAGGTTGTCATCTGGGTTTTTCTGAAGATAAGTAATGTGGGTTTGATTCTGGTAGATGTAGGCACATAGAGTAATGATACATCTAAGGAAGGATCCATATGATTTTAGTGAGACCGTGTGGCAAAATTCAGCTGACCTGGCTGGAGAATATTTGGGGTCTGGTACTACACAGAAAGGGGAAATGTTCAGGAAAATTTGCTTCTGTTTTCATTTTTGTTATGTTAATAATGATTAATAACAATTATTGAGAGAGAAATTTTAAATGTTACTGAATTTATCACTAATCTGGCATTTTCAGTTTCAGCAGCACTCAGTTGTGTGTTTTCCCTCCTGGTAAGGATCTAAATACAATGATCAATTCACTTGCCAACTCTAACCATGATAGAGTTTCACAGAGATTCATCTGCCCTAACTTAGGAGTCTAACATTTAGTAGTTTAGTAACTTAGCTACTGTCTTACAGTTTCCTTGTGGAAGAAGAAAAAAGAATTTGGAAAGAAACTGGAAAATAGTCATCTGCTGAGAGTGATTCATCTGACTTAAGAAAACCATTTTGGACTGGAATTTACCTTGGGAGTCATGTAATTACTCCATTGACTATAAAGGGAACCCTGGATGAAACTACAAGATTTACAGATTTGTGAATATATATGATGCATAGTCACCTGCAGCTAGATGTCTTCAGATATTGTCAAAAATATCAATAAAATACAGTTTGTTCAGTTAATCCGTTGCATCTGTTCCTGTCTAGGTCAAGTTACCATGTAGCATAAAGGTTCTGGAAAAGCGGACAATGGTTTAAAAAACTGAAGAATAAAATTGGTACAGGGATTCTACGGTTTTCCTAAGTCAGATGCACCCTTCATGTTTCTGTCTCTGTACCTTGGTTGCTCTACCTGTATCCTGTACCTAGGGACAGACTAATAAATATACATACAGTGCCGTTCCCTGTCATTAGAGGGTAACTGGCTGATTAATCTGTGCTAGGTTAATGGTTGGACTTGATCTTAAAGGTCTCTTCCAACCAAAACGATTCTATGATTCTATGGTTCTACGAACCAAATTTTGTTACCGTTATTTTGTATTTAACAACTTCTATTAGACTTCTCTAATAGATTTTGTATTAAAACTTTTGCATATCCATCCTCATTAATATCCTACTTTGTATTGTGAGAAGAAAAGTTATACTTCTGTCCTGGTTTGAGGAAAAACAGGACCAATTTTGTTTAGTAACTTGCTTTTTAGCTAGGCTTCTTCTAACTGCTGAAATTGACAGCATGTTGTGCAGAAACTGTTCGCTCTCGGAGTGATAACACCCATGTTTATAGCTGATGCCAAGGAACGGTATGCAGAGAGGCTCCTGCTTATACTTATTGCTATAACAACCAAGGTCAGCTCATTTTGTTATTTGCCCCGTTGGAGGGTCGGAAGCGGAAAAGCATAGAGGGGTCACACCTGCCAGGAGGCGCAGACAGGACAGGTGATCCAAAACTGACCAACAAGGTATTCCATCCCATCTCCATTGTGCTCAGTAAAAAGCTGAGGGATCAAAGGGGTCAGCCTCTTTCTTCAATGGCCGGCGTCCAAGGAGGACTCTGTCTGTTCATCTGACTTTGATCCCAATCCTGACTGCAGATCTGGAATCCAGTTCCCGTCCATCACTGAGTCCAGTCTGGGACTTCCCTGGTACCTGCTGGTGACATGATTGTCATCCTGGGAGCTTGATACGGTTTTATATATATTTCATTATTTTCTTTTTATTTTATTATTAATATTTCATTAAAGTAATTTACTTCCTTCTAAACTCATAAGTCTCTCTCTTTCTCTCTCTCCTGCCTCCCTTCGAAGCAGGGCAGGAGAGAGATCATCTGTCGTTCCACCTGATTGTGACAATCCAGCCCAAACCATGACAACTTCATTTTATTTATTTGATACTTAAAAAAAAAATATTTCCTATTCACAGATTTTCTCTGTTCAGTTGTTCACAGCATTATTATTTTAAATAGTCTTCCTATTTTCTCTCTGTCAAGTTGGAGACCTCTAATCTATCTTTAGCATCTTGAATACTTTCTGCTTCCGATATCTCTGAAAAGAAGGTTCATCATTAGTTATTTTGGCTTTAGCAAGTTGTTCTAAAAAAGATACAAAATTTTATGATAGATTTACATTTGCCTTGCCATTTTTATTATTTTTTTCCATTTATGCATGTGGACATGGTTTCCAATTTTTTGACAGATTTTTTTTTTACTTCTTACAGCTCCCTTTAATTTTACATTTGATCAGAGTAAAGCTTTAGTAAATCTTTGGTTTACTTTTCTGAGTCCTCTTAAAGACTTTTTGAAGAGTATGATACATTTGTTTTCCAGTCTTGAAATGATAGTAAAACTACTGCCAACTTTGCAGCCTTTTGAATGTTCCTTTTAATCTTTTTTTCAGAAGTTAAGTCAGTTTTGGTACAGTTGTGCCTTGAAATTAAACATTATAGTGGTGGATTATTTCTGTCTTTTTCACTTCTACAGAAAAGTTGAATTTGAGGGTATTCTGATCATTATTCTAACATACATTTTTCAAAAATTACTGTAAAATTACTTTTTTCTTTTACCAACCTACTTAGTCAATATTGTCTTCTCATCTGCTATTGGTAGTCCCCTAAATCTCTCGTCTGCTTATTGTCCCGTCTCCATCAGCCTCTAAGAAAACAAAAATAAAACAGTTTAGAAATAATTTTAAAAGGTAAAATAAAGATAATTATAAAAGAAGCAAGACCTTAACACTTAAAATAAGTACTCTAGAATTGAATGTGAGTTTTGGTACACGTACTTTTAAAACTTGGGCAGCTAGTTTCAGATCTGTTTTATTTTTCCCAAAAGTCCACTTTCAATCACCTTATCTGCAAAGCTCATTCAGATGCCTCCAGTGTCTGTGAAAGGCTGTATAAGTAATAAGCAATAAGTGAAGAAATAATTGAGCCATAGCCCCTTTTACCTAGTAAGGTCCTCTGATATTGAGTGTTGTTGCTTTAACTTGTCATGTTCTCCAGGGCTGGGGTGCTCTTGTCTTTATTTACAAGCAGCTACCCATTTTCATCATTGCAAATGAAAGAAATGGTTGGTGGGATTATTAAATTGTAAATTTGCATGATATTTTGGTAGGGATTGATGAAAGACAGATGTCATTATAATTTGGCATAAGTGGGGTCCTTGCCTTTAAATTCATGGCTGTTCTAGCATTATAACTTAAGCGTCATTGTCTCTGTTGACATTGCAGAGTAGTTATCTTTTAGAAGTCCCAATGTTTAGGTGTCTGGTTTTGTGTACTACAGAGGAACTGCTGATCTCCTGGTCCTTGCAAACCAAGGTTTTAGCACTGCTTTGTGTGAAATCTTGTCAAAGGCTGCAGTGGGAAACACTGGCTCACTTAACCTTCTGGAGTTCTGTAAAGGACTCCTAAAACTGGGATTCTCCAAGTTTGTGTGCATTTGAACATATACTGAGGTTTTCTAAGATCTGGCAAATGTTTTTTTTAGGATAGGTCAAATATAGGATGTTTCAATGCTTAAGTATTAAATGGAAAAAAAAAATCCTACAGAAATTAAATATATAGGCTTCTTTTTTTAGCCAGAATATGTTAAACACGTACGGTGACTACCTGAATCAATATCAGTTCTTGTTCTTCTTACTTTCCTGTTAATTATTAAGTGTTTCGCAAATTTTGTCCAAATTTTTTTATGATGCACTGTCATCTGGTCTCGGTATAATTGAAAGCAACACATCCAATGTTAAAAAGGATCTGTTTAAACTATGATTAATCATTAATGCATGGTATCACATAACTTGGTTTAATGTTATATGTCCTAATTTAATACCTTCTGGTTATATCCTAGTTTAATCTCTTCTCAATTCAATTTACCTGATCAAGAATTTACCTAGTTCTACATATCAGAGCTCATGCTCTGAGTACGCTTTCTGTTCTAGAAGTGGCGTGGCATAAAATCTGCTACTTATTCCCAAAGATTGTATTCATTTTCAAACCATTTACCAAAACCGTTTGTTGGGGGGGGTTCCTGCCAAAGTCACTTGTTGCTATTTTGGATGTCCTTGAGCAAAGCAGGCATTTGTTTTAAAAGTACAGATAAGGTCCTTGGTTAATATAAATTTCTTCATGGAGGTTATGCACATTTACAGAAAAGGAAGTTTCGCCAGATGGCTGCAGTAATGAAAATATGTCTAGGGAAAAAAAAGGAAATTAGCAAAACTGAAGTCCAAGAAATTAAAGTCTGCAACAGAATATAATAAAGGGTAAATATATAAGATACTTTTATCAAAAAGCATATGGATCTAAACATTAGCATTGCCTGGCTTTTGATGGATTGAGGGCACAATGCTGAAACATGGTATACTTTTTTTATAAAATAACGATACTTTTAAAATATGACTTTTCAAGATGAAAAAGCCTGCACAAAGTCTACAGCTTCAGGATCATATCTTTAAAAATACCATTTTGAAGCCTTCAGTTAACTTTCTTGAAAAGGTTCTAGGAAACACAGACAGCTAGGTGAGATCTCAGGATAGAAAGAGGAACACTACTGACAGAATTCAAAGAGAAAGACAAGTGGAATCTTGTAAGGGTCAAATTTTAATGACAGGAAAAATATGTTGGAATTTGACTGAGGCTAAAGTTTGGCTCAAAGGTAGAAGCAAATAGAATTCTTGACCAATTTTTTTTTTTTAATGAAATGTTCAGTGTTAAATGGAACCAGTCCATAGACCTTATATCAACTTTCCAGAATTTAACCAGTAAGTTCGTAAGAAGTCATGCATATATATACTACAATGTGTTCAGTTAAAGGAGTGGTTTGCAGCGAGGCATTTTATCCATAGTTAGAAGTTAGTTAAAATAGCAGAAGGAAGAAATTAAACAGATAACAGAATAAGAATTATATATATTATATAGTTCAATTGTTATATGACTGGAGACTACCACAATGCACATGTATACAGGGACAGCTGATATTGAGTGTGCAGTTAGATCTTCAGTATTTTACTGCTTAAGTATTAACCATGCAGTATCAAAGGTCTCTTTACATTTTTCTGTTCTTCCTCAGGTTGACAAGCTAGTTACTCTGTAAGTAACCTTTCTTATCTCTAGGACAGTTCAAGAAGTCAGGTATCTTGTTTTCGCTCATATAACCTAAAGTTCCAGAAACAGTTCCAGTCCTTTTAGAACAAGAAGAAAAATACCAATGTAGAGAAAACCTTATCTAGAGATAATTCAAACACTCATATTTTCCCCATAAAATCAGAAATAAAGATATGCACAAATCAGAGACCTGTAGCAACACAGGGGGTGGCTGTAGAATACCAGGACCTGGAGACCCTTAGGAGAAAATGGGAATATAGTATTCTTCAGTATGAGGAAGCATGAGCAAATCTGACTATAATTTATGACATTGCTTGAGTTGCTTATTTGAGGAAGTAGGTACCAAGAAAAAGAATGAGACTATTTTTGTTAGGTACTTTTAAAGTACAGCCTGATACGACAGAAATGCAACAACCTTTCTATTCAGTGCATCAACATTATCAACCTGACCCTGACAACTATCTGATTAAGCCATATGCAATTACTAAGGTTTATCCACTTCCATAAACCTCCTTTCTGTGTGGCTTTTAATGGACTATATATCATGTTGACATACATTTAATCAGATATGTAACGTAACAGTAGCTTTCTATCACAATATAAGTTAGAATAGACATTTTTGGATTTGAACAAATGTTTGCATCAGTCATAAATCGACAGTGTTCCTGTATCACCACTACAGAGAAATATCTAATCTATCTTCTGGTGCATAAAATTTCTGCAAAAAAATTCTTGATGCTAATGACAATACAGTTCTCAAAAGAGCTTCAATGTAGTGTGAGCACAGCTCATGAATGGTACCCAGAACTTAACATTGTGTTATAAGCTAACTTTTGGGGGCATTCTGAATTCAGTGCTTGTATTAGTAACCTCATGCATGAACAAATTGAACTAGGATATCATTTATCAACATACATATTATCAAATATTTGGTAATTTATTTATAAACAACCTAATATTATTATTTTTTCCTAGCAATGAGATGTAAAGATGATATTGTAACATATTTTCCTTTTAATTTGCCAAATAACTGTAACTGATCTTATGTGACTCTTGTCTGGTACAATATTTCTCAGTTACCACCAAGACATTTTCTTCACAGAATGTCACACACTTTGACACACGTACCCCTGTGCTTATGAAAATTAATTAGTGGTTAGTGAAAACAACTGGCTTATTAAAGAAAAATAAACTTCTATAAAAGGAGTTTGGAGGCTGCAGCAGGACTTAAAAGCCAACCACAAAGTGTCAGGTTGGTTGTATCATATAATTTTGTGAGTTACAGGTAAAAGTGTGTTTTAATAAGTGCAGTGGAGGTGTTTCTAATGCACTTCTCTTGAACAGCTCTTCAATAATGATTTAACACATACTATAATAAAGGAGCTTGTACGTGGATTTAATACATTTTATTTTATTGCACTTTACTTTATCTCAACCAATTTTCATCCTACTTTATCTCAAGTGACGAAATATTTTCTGCCTGTAAGCATGATAAAATCATTTCAATGTTTCAAAGTGATAGTTAAGGAGTTCTAAGAATATATATATATACGCTTTCTTTGTCTGTTTCTAGTCAATAAACAAATAATGATCTCTCACTGGTTAGATTACAGTGCATTGCAACACTATAACTAGTTTGCATTGTCAGCTCTATACAGAAGGGCCACCCCACTGAAGGTTAAAAACTTTATCTCAAACTGTTCGCTAAACTATTTCCTCTCTCATTATCCAGATAAGAAATTCCCCCTCTGAAATGTCACCTCTTTCAGCATCCACTTCTTTTTTTTTTTCTTTTTTTTTTCCCCTAGCTTTACATTTCCATTTGGAAGATCTTAATTTCCCACCTAAATTTTGGGAGGAGCTCTAGAAGACTTTCAGACTCACTCACATTCTTCTTACGGCTGTTCCTACCTGCAGATGACAATTGCAGCTTTCTTCCCTATGCAGCCTTCCCACAGAGGCACTTTTCATACCTGACATTGTTTTCTTCAGCCAAACTAATAACATGGTGTTCCTTACCAGTGTCCTTTGATGACAGATTTCAGTTTAAAATCAGCTTGGTCATAACTGAGGATCTCATCTCATTTTCCTTCTCCTTTTCTTTTTGAGTTACTATGGACCACTGCTTTCTGTTCTTCTTTGGAGGCCCTAGTCCCTCTCACGTTGTCCAGCTACACACATAACCAGATTAAATGACATAGCACCAGTGGTCTTTCTCTTGGTAGTTTCATATCAGCTATCAGAGGTGAGACTAGCAGAGTGCAGAGATGTTCCAGCTGCATCACACTAGCTACCCTGATGTGGTGGGTTGACCGTGGCTGGACGCCAGGTGCCCACCAAAGCTGCTCTATCACTTCCCTCCTCTGCTGGACAGAGGAAAGAAAATATAACAAAAGGCTCGTGGGGTCAGATAAGGACAAGGAGAGATCATTCACCAGGTATTGTCACTGACAAAACAGACTCAACTTGGGGAAAATTAACTTAATTTATTACCAATGAAATCAGAGAAGGGTAATGAGAAATAAAACCAAATCTTTAAACACCTTCCCCCCACTCCCTCTTCTTCCAGGTCTCAACTTCACTCCCAATTTTCTCTACCTCCTCCCCCCTGCCAGTGCAGGGGGATGGGGAATGGGGCTTGCAGTCAGTTTATCACATGTTGTTTCTGCCGCTCCTTCCTCCTCGGGGGGAAGACTCTTCACACTTCTCCCCTACTCCAGTGTGGGGTCCCTCCCATGGGAGACAGTCCACCATGAACTTCTTCAACATGGGTCCTTCTCACAGGCTGCAGTTCTTCATGAACTGCTCCAGCATGGGTCCCTTCCACAGCATGCTGTCCTTCAGGAACAGACTGCTCCAGCGTGGGTCCCCTACCGGGTCACAAGTCCTGACAGCAAACCTACTCCAGAGTGGGGTCCTCTCTCCACGGGGCCACGGGTCCTGCCAGGACCTGCCTCCAGTGTGGGCTTCCCACAGGGCCACAGCTTCCTTCAGGTGCATTTACCTGGTCCACCATTACTCCATGGTTACTCCATGGGCTGCAGGAGGAGAGCCTGCCTCACCATGGTCTTCACCACGGGCTGCAGGGGAATCTCTGCTCCGGTGCCTGGAGCACCTCCTCCCCCTCCTTCTTCACTGACCTTGGTGTCTACAGAGCTGTTGCTCTCACTTATTCTCACTTCTCTCTCCCGTTGCAATTGCTGTTGTGCTATGTGTTTTTTTCCCCTTCTTAAATACATTATCCCAGAGGCACTACCACCATCGCTGATGGGCTCGGCCTTGGCCAGAGGTGGGTCTGTCTTGGAGCTGGCTGGCATGGGCTCTGTCAGACATAAGGGAAGCTTCTAGCAGCTTTTCACAGAAGCCACCTCTGTAGCTCCCCCCGCCACTACCAAAACCTTGCCGTGCAAACCCAATACACCTGAGTACCACACCTGAGTAACAGTTAACCACAATAAACCAGAAACCTTAAAGTTTAATTTACCTTTCTTAGTCTTCATTAAAGCATGTGCTGTAAGCTTGTTTAAAGCTAAGTCAGATATTTCTACATTATACTTCAGTCACTCACGTGGCTGAGTGACAAAGACTGTAAGTGCAGGCAATGTTTGCTTGTTTTAGTTTTACATTGTTCATAATTCATTTTATTGCACTCTTTCCTTAATCTGTAAAGTACCTGTATACTTCTGCTTCTTTTTTTCCACTGGCTAATAACTAATTTGCTTCTAGGTGATAGTCAGTTACAGCCAGGAAGCTCAGAAGAGATAAAACTGTGCCCAGATAAATAATGGGAAATTCAGGAATTATATTCTTCTTCCTTGTTTCTTGTGAAATGTGGGCAAGAGCACAATATTTATGGCTTGACCTGCAGCAATTCAAATAAATATTATTTGCATATGAAATCTCTCTTTGTTTATAACAAAAGGGAAACAGCGTTTTGTTCATTTTCTTAGATTTAAAAAAAATTATGTGATATGATTTCCCTCCTGGTCACATCTTCAGCTCTCATTCAGACATTTTCAGCGGTTTACTAGTAGTCATAGTCTAGTACTAAATGTAACAAACTGGAAGCTCCCAAGTGCATTTTAGTGGTGTGTTATAGACATTAAATACACAATGATATTAAGGGTTATGTTTTATTTTTGCTTTATTGCTGGGTCCAAAATTAGGCTGGGGAGAAGACATGTGGGAGCAATAAAATTTTCCAAAAGTTATATTCAGTAGTTGAAATGTGTGAGTTTCATAGTGACTTGGCTGTTTTTTTCTTTTCCACATGAATATTTACAGCCTACCAGGAAAGAAAACAAGAGTGCCAACATACCATAAGTACATCTATCTTGATATTTTTAGGTCCAGATAGTATATAAACCCTCAAAGTGTCTTAAAAGAGTCTGTTCTAACAAGTCTTCCAGGTCAGTATTTTTGGTCCTGATGTATTCACATCGATATCCTGAAATTTGTCTGTCTGTAAGAACTGTTGAACTTCTTGAATATCTGAATTTAGGCACCACTGTATTAACTGGTTCACTGTGGCAGCACTTTGCAGTGGGTTTACCTTCTTTTATAATGGACAAGAGAAATCTACTTGCCTGAATAAAGGCTTGTATAACATTGTATAACATTGAGGATGAGGTGAAGCCATTGGACGCATATAAAACATGATAGATTTACTAAGAATAATTTACTTTCTTAGTAATAGTTTTTACACTTTAGGTTTTATTTACAAAGCACCTCACTTTAAACCTGGAAATAGTTCTAATGAGATACCTTTCACATTGTGTATTTTAGATTACTTTTGCTATCCAGCTTATTAAAACAAATGTTTAGCTTTTTCTTGTCCCTTTGCAGTGTCAAGAAATTGTGCTTGTGTGGGACACACCAGCCGAGTTCTCTCTAGTGCATCCGACTCCACTTAAAAATTAATCAAGCCATACATGTGGTTGTCAGTAATGCTGGGCAGGACGGATCAAACTAACAGATGCTCGTTTTGGACAACAGAAGGAAACTAAAATTCTACAGGGTTCATGCAGGAATGTGACAATTCTGGCCAACAAAATTTATAGTTTATATTTATTTCTGATTTGTCATTTGATGCCTAAAATAACATATTTATTTTTCCCCCAGAGTTACATTTTCTTCGGGAGGTCTAATTCCATCGGAACAGGGCTGCCATTCAATACAAGTCAAGTAGGCTGTTGGCTATGACACGGGAAGTAAAATCATTGCTTGTCTTGTACCAGTAGCTTTATTTCCAAGCCCTGCCTGTACTGATGCCCACAAACCCAGGCTCCCTGTTCATGGGCCTTCAACCCCCCTCTGCTGCCAAAGGGGCAAAGGCAGCGATGGCATTTCGGGGCTCTGTGGCCACTTGTGAGGATGGACAACCAGGGTGGTAGCACACCTCCTTCTGCACTGTTGCCTGCTGGCTAGCAACAAGCTTGTTAGTTATTGTCTTGCAAATAAAATCAGTAATTGATATTTGAAAATTAAGAAAGATCCCCGTGTCTGCCCTAAAGCTGGAGATTTCTTTCCCAACAAAGCATGGCACACAAACAGCTGGTTCTGTACAACTGAGTGGGTAAAACCAGCAGGTACAGAAACAAGCAGCTGTCAGCAGGATTGCTCTAAAGCTGACATGCCTCCGTCAAAACAGAGGGCTATTCTGCTAGGGGCTGACGTGTTTGAATGCGTTTGTACCTCTTTGTGTCAGTCCTCTTGTTCCCTCCCCTTTGCTGTGGATTACAAATGTGAGAAATGGTGAATCAATTCCCTATTTGACTGTGATCAAATTAAAAGAGAGAGAGGCATAAGTTGGGAAGAAAAGGAAGAGAGAGGCTGGGATAGGGAACGAGATCGTGGTTGCTATTCTTGAAAGTGGCAAATCAGAAACCAGTGCCAATTCCTGCAGCCCTAAGGGACACAGAGTTCTAGTCTCCCTCAGGGCAAACAACAGTATTTGAACCTACTACTCACTTTTCCAAAGGGATTAAATATTCCACAAGGGAGAAATGGAGTTCAGATCTCACTTTTCTCACTTTCTCTCCTACTATGCAAGAGTACGTAAGTCTTGGGGTGAGGTGGGGGCTTTAGCGGGGGTGGAAATGTGATTGAGGAAACCACATTGATAGTGGTAAAGACCAAAAGTATGAGCTCTGTTTTCAGTACCGTTCATGCATTTGACTCACCAGTCTAGTGTTTTATGATACCTTGTATCATAAATGAAAATGTAATTACAATACATTGTATTGTTTTACAATATTTTACCCTGGGAACCAGTATTTGGATTTTCCAACATTTGGATTTTCCACCAAAATAGATTCAAGCTTATTTTTAATAACACTTTGAATCTACCAACATAGCCAACAACATTGAGAAAATTATGTTCTTTAAAATAAAATTTTATAGAAAGTGATAGAAATTTAGAAAATTTCAAAAATTAAGTTTCTTGCTACATGTATTATCAAGACCACATTCATATTTTACATAGCTATTTATGCAATAACTCCGGTCACCACAACATCACAGAAAATTTGGACGACTGTATTTCTTATAAGCAGAATGCCAGAAAAATGCTTATCAACCCACTAGAAATAGTAGGATAGGGGATCTGTCCTATAAGGTTTACAGTTTGAAAAAGCTGCAGGAAAAACAACATTCCCTGGGTAATCCAGTAGTAGATAACCATTACAGTGTATTCCCCCTGCCTTCACTTCCTGTTGTTATGTTGGTTTGTTTATTAGTGATTTTAGATTAGAAGAGCGACTGCCAGAAGGTCTGGCGTAACTCTTCAGGATTTTACTTTAGATAGGATAGTTTTCTCAGCACTCCAATCCTTTTGGCTATTCTTGATTCTGGTAAACATTACAGATATTTGTAAATTGAATTAACAGCATAAAAAGGATGTGTTTTATGTGAAAGAAGAAGTTGGAGAAATATGAGAAAGAGGCTAAGCAGGAGAAGAAATAATTACCCAGGCAGACAGCAGCAGCAGATGGTGATTTCTACTGGGAAATGCATGCAAGGATTCAGAAAACGAGTATTGTATTATGGTGCTTTTAAAATCTGATGGCAGCACTAACATCTTTCAGAAAATGGATGTTGAGCAGTATCTCAATGCTTTAACAGAGACAGAACATCTAAACTGAAAACAACAAGCCGTATATGGATAACTTTGAATTAGTACTCATCCCATCCACCATACAGGCTGAACCCAAAGACTTACTGGAGAAGGTAAAGAACTGCTGCAAAATGGTCAAGGGCTAAAAGAGAAAATTTGAATGGATTTGTACTACTTAAACTCTGGTGATGGAAACTCAGCACAAACAATTTAGGGACCAGAGCGGAAAATGTATTATGGAGTTTCCAGCTCCTGCCTGCTTTGTTTTGGGAGTAGAGCTCAGTTGGCCAAGTTACAGCAGCTCAGGGGCTGATCTGACTTGGTGTAAACTGATGCAGGGGCAAGCTCCACATCTGCAAGTGGCATAAAGAGTAATAGCAATCTGAGCAACCTGGCTGCTCGTTCTTCTCTCCACCAAGACTTCCCAGTCCCTCGATTCTAGCAACAGACAGCAAGAGTGGCATAAAAGCTTTCACACCAGCTTCAAAAGGATGCTTTTTTTGGACGAAGTGAATGACTTTTTCAAGATAGGGTATGCCAGCTTTAAAAAATAGATCTTACTAGAAGGCTTGTGAAAGTAAGCTCTTGAATCTTTCCAAACGTGTATGATGTGTTAACTAGCTTGTGTCCTTTTTCCTGAAGTTTACTTGAGGAAAGAAAGATAAAATTAAGGCAACTGCTGTTGTGAAAATCCTGTGCTTTCTGTGGTTTGGAAATATTTCCTGTTAGTTTTCCAAGTCCAGAAGTGGTGGTCTTTGCTAGTGATTGCAGTGTTCATATTCAGCATGTGACATTACCATGTTGTATTTATTCAGAACTGTGACCACTTAAATATACAAAATATTCCTCCTAATCATAAAAGGAAGATATAAAAAAAAAATCATTAAAACTGGAAATCCAGATCTGACATTTAGTTCCAGTTACAATGTACCTAAACTCTTTATATGGGAGTTCACAACTTAATCTTTGACTTAGTTTTATAAAATAGGAATTTCCTGTTAAATTTGGGGAATTTACTTCCAATCCTGTGTTCTTATCCATCTTTTGAAGAAGATTTTTATTCTTCATAAAGTGAGGAATTGCGTGTTTTATTTCCACTGAAATAATCTTCCATCCCCTGAAAACGGTAGTGTTTGCAGTTACCTGAGTTCAGCTTTGACTTTAATGCTCTTCCAGGTACACTAACTTCACCTTACCTTCTTTGAGGTAGGAGTCATCTCATTGATTGTCTTGAGTAAAAGGAAATGGCTCATGCATCTTTCGTACATTATAACAAATGTCCTTTTGCATTATAATTGAATGGTGATTGTTGTGTTCAATCAATGAGAAAGGTTAAGGGAGCTTCTCTGCCAGCATTTTTAATGGAGAAGTCGATTAAGATTCAGTTTAATCATTCTGGCTGCTTCAGAATTAAAGCAACAAAGACCATCAATGGCACTATAATTACCAGCCTTTCTGTAAGTTTACACTGCTATTTATGCAGCCATAAATTTTGTTATAATGCACAATGTGACCAGGTTAACTTGCTTGGTTTGTAATGCAAAATATTTGCCTTAATTGTACCGTGGATAAGAAATTGTTGTGATGAAGTATATATAATTCAGCCTAATAAAAAAAGAGAAAAAAAAGTGAGAACAGCCCCTCTGTAAATTCTGACTGAGGTGAATCAGTCTGATAGCTTGTGTTAAATAGTTTAAAGTCATGGCCTTAACCTTGGGACACTAGAGACATATTCTGCTTTATTGAACATGGAGACTAGCATCACTCCCAGGTGAGTAAAAAGGGTCAAATATATTATTCTAATCCCTGTTCCAAACAGAGAAAAGGTCATTATACACTACCTATTGCATGCTGCCAAAGAGTGAAAAATTCACACTGGGGACATGGGTGCAAATCTATTTTAGACATGGCCTTTAAAATGTTACTAAAATGAATGATTAAGTGGTTTTGAACAAGAAAAAAATTCCTTAAATTGATCTCACTTATTAATTAGTTTGAGCTTATAAAGGTCTTACTATAAATAGCTAGAAGAATAGAAGAAATTGCTTATTTCAAAGGAGAGATAGGCCATTAAATTAATTTGTTTTCTTGTAATATTAATACCTGTAAGTATGGTTATTAATTTCATTTGCTACTGCTGAATGGAGGATGAGAGGATATCTTGATTTATCCAGGATGTTTAGATAAGCATGTCCAGAACTTCCAACAAATTAGAGACACTGGATACTTCTTTCACTCTTCTTTTTTTCTGGCCTCCTTTTTCTTATGGGAATTTCATTCAGAAGACATTGAGGATTTCTTCTTTTCCCTGCAGAAAGGGACAAGCTTTGACCAAACTTCTCACTAACTTAGAAACACACTTTCTCCATGCAGAAGCATGATCTCCAGAGATGGGTCAGCGTAAAAGAGAAGAACAGTCCTTCAGGCTGTATAGGTAGGCAGAGGGCAAGATGTTCCCCCCCCCAAACTCATGCTTTATTGAAAGTTCAACTTCCCTGAATGAACGAATCAAATTTTTTATTTCACATTGGCTAGCAAAGCTATTTGTAAATTTGCATGAATACCAGAAACAGGAGTGCGTTTTCACCAGTTAGATTGGTAGATCCATGTGGGGATCCACTGAAGGTTTCAGGGAAATTAATTGTGGCTCATGTAAAACGAAAAAGTCCTTCCCTGTGATTTGATAAAACAATCTCGTATTTTTTTCTTATCACCTTTCGTGATTCTTTATTTCTATTAATAGCATATTTTATACTTGTAGTTGTGTGTCTTAACTAAAGATGGATCGTATTGCCCCTGCAGCTTGGAGCTTGCTGCTGTCCTAGAATAACTTTTCCTTCCTTTTGAGCAGATCATAAACTAGTAGGAGAGGATCATCTGACTAACAGCAGTTACTGAATTACAATTAAAACAAATTAAATTATCACATCACACAACAATTTTTCAGCGTACGGCTCCTGAGCTTGCCATTTGCTGCATAATTTATGCTTCTTGGAAAGCTGGGCTTGAAGGTGTAATCAAAGGTATTGATATATACAAATCTGGACCTCCTACTGGCTATAAAACTACACGTACATGTGGTAGCAAGATATGGTTCTTTAATGTATTGCTGTATCAAACCAGCTCTTTCAGTAGCAGGAAATTATGAAAACCACTAAAGAAGACAATTTAAAAATGTAACTCCTTAAATCTGTCTCCAAAGAGGTAAAGACAAACATGTAAATCAGCTGTTTATGAAACATTCATGTTTGAATTTAAAAGGCATATCAGTATACAGTGAGCATCACTGATATTAAAGTCAGGAGCTTAATCCTCTAAAGAAAACAAAACACATACAGTGCGTAGGCAGCCTGGCATAGTTCCTTCAGATTTTATACATGTGAGTTAGGGTGCGGAGGCTATACTTAATTTAAAATAAGATTGACTAATCTATTTGAGTGCTTACTGCCTTGTAAGCAGAGAAAAGAGTAGCGTGCCAGAATGGAAATCATATGGGCCGGGAATTCCCCTTCTGTTGACCACAGAAGGTATAGGCATAATCCATCAAGAACAGAATGCATGCCATACTTTGTTCATTAGCATTTAAAGAGGCTGTTTGGCATCAGACAACAAATACAATTCTTGCAAGAACTTGGCAGCGGACTGTTTGTCAGTTAATGACAATCCACAGCTTTTTCAAGGAAATACTAAATGTTCCCAGGGCTATTTCTGAATTCTTTTCAGCATGAAGCTTGAAGTGGGGCTAACACATTTGTATAGCGGTGACCAGCTTCCAAGAGAAAACATCAGTTCTGAACCTGAAACTGAAACAGATTTGTTGGCAACACATCAACAAATTGTGATGGAATTACAGGATATGTGATATCACATATCTTGTCTTTACATTTATGCATTTCCTAAAATACACCAGTGTGTTTAGCATCTCCATAGGCTACAGTCTGGAAAATGATGGATCTTATTTAGGACTTGGATATCAATATAGGCAGCATGATAACATACAAAGAGAAACAAAAAAAGAAGAAAAAAACCCCAAAGTTTTTGTAGCTTTAACTTAATTATCAATGAGGGTGTTTTGTTAATTGCTGTATTGTTAACAGCATACCAAATTCCCTTCACTCTTTGTGTCAAAATCTGCACCTGTGCTTAAAGTAAATAAAAATATATATTTTTGAGATGGGATCCGATTCCAGTCCTAGATAACTAAATTTAAGCTCATATAGGTGAGTCTTCCTGTACGAGACATATATAAGGGACTCAGTAGCCTAAACAGAGGCATCTAGTACCATGTGAGATTCCATACAAGCCTGGCAGTTGTGACACAAGACCCGTAAGGAATTCACACCTACTGGAATGGCTATGTGGGATATGTACCTTAGGACATCGTGAATGGCACTGGGCACCTGTGTAAAGGCAGTAGAATGCCAGCCTTTGTGTCTGAACTCTTGTTTCAATCACTGACATCCACTCGATACCAGAGTTGAGAGAGCTATGCAGCTGCCAAAATGTAGGCATCAACTTCAAGGAGAGCTGAATAGCTCTCCAGCCTTGCTGGACTGCATTGGCTAAATTTCCACTGGCTCTTAGGAGAGCTTAAACCCACCTATCTCTCATAGAGGTGCTTAGTCTAAAGTTAAATCCCATCCCTAATCAGCTGTAAAGAAGAAAAAAGAGATGTTAACAGATTTATTCTTTTCTTCTCTAAGCTATATGACTGTACATATTCTCAAATGCCTAGTAACCATGCCACTTTTTTTTTTTTTGTGACAACTCTCAGAAAGTCAGCTTTTTGTGTCATAGTTAGGAACGAGTTACTAAGCCCAAGTGTAGGTTTGATGCACGGCTGTGCTGCTACATGTTAGAATGTTTTGTAAGTGCTGCAGATTGTATTGTGTCCTTCATTGTAAAAGTAGGGACTATTTGCTATCTCAGGAGAAAGGTTTTGAATTTTAACATTCTATCACACAAAGCTTCAAGATATTATTTCCTTTCTTTTCTCTCTCTCTCTTTTTTTTTTTTTTTGTCCAGCCAGGTTTATAGGACTTCACTTTGTACATTTGGCTTGTGGGCTGAAGATCAATTGCTAGTAATAGTGAGCTTCAGGAAGCTTGAAAAACATTTTTTGCTGGGATGAGTGTTCCAGCTGATGTGATTCCTCCAGATCAGTCTGAAAGTCTGATGAGACTGGAACAACAGGGAAAAGCTAAGTACTTAGGGGATGTAGAAAAAGATGTTTTATTTAAAGAACCACAGTTCCTATGGCAAGCGACCACCCTGTACTCTTCAAGATGACTTCTGAATATTCTCAACTGAAGCAATGTATTAAGCAATAAACTAAGCAAGACGACTGACAGAGGAGTTCTTATTAAGCTTGAATTGCAAGCCTCACTGCTAAAGTTGCATACAGATTTTAAACTGAAAGTGTACTGTTGTCAGTCTTGAAGATTTCTCTGATGGAAACTTTCCAGGGAAGCTATGAATAAATTATATTTACATACACTTGAAGATACTTTTACATTGCAGGAGTCCTGGAAAAAAGTCTGAGGGTAAATGAGGTCCAGCTGCAGCATCAGTAAAATTTTCTGTCACAAGCTTCGTTTACAGTGGAAATGAGTTAATAATTACACACCTGGATCCTATAACCCATGCACTTCATTGCTAAAGAGGGATGATAATATGTTACTGAATGTATTCTAGTTAATGTTTTCTCCTTCCACATTTTCTACAACACAAATATGGGTTACTTACAGTTCAGAAAGTGTGTTGACAGCGCGAAATGAAAATCTGATTATCAGAGATGCTAGTATAACCTTGCTAGCTGATCTGCTTCATGCAGAGAACAGCAGTGAAGGCAAAGTAACACTTTTACATGTTGGAAGTTGGAATACAACTGACTAAGGATCATCATGATATACACCAACGTTTAGATTGCAGGCATAGCATAAATTTGTCTCCTATTTTTTGCTGATGATGTTCATTGTGCTAGTCAGGTTTAGCTAACACATGCTTCAATCACACTTTAATTTGCTATAGAGAGGTATCCTATAGAGAGCCTCACTGGAACAGCTGTAGGACAGGATGCTCCAACTGAGAAGTCAGGATCCCCATCAGCTCACAAAGTAAGACAACTGTGTACTACTGCATGAAAAACCATGTCGGTACAGCAACAAAGCAGAAAGGATGTCATACTGGAGAAAATATGAGGTACGGGTCACTCAGCTAGCACTAAGATCTTAAATGGAATTCCTGTGCTATCTTGGTAAACTAGTAGTTTTCCTGTTATCTTGCAGAAAGAGCAGGTCTTCCCTTCTTCACGCGGGTGTGGAGAATAAAGATTTTAAAGACTGTGAGACACATAGAAGTTACGGTACTGCAGACTATAGATATTCATAAAATAGAAAACAAAAGCAAGGCGTCATATACAATGTGTAAATCAGAACCAAACAAAAAGATTAGAGATAAAGCACACAAATGTATCCAGGCAGAATGGGTGGAATTCAGCTAGCTGAATCTTAAATCTCTGACCTAGTCCTAGCCTTTCTTTATAGTAAATGGAGAGGTATGGTCATTTTTAGAGCACATTCATCTAACCAAATACAGTGTCTCCTGACTATAAAGAGCCTACAATCATTAGCTCACACCTAGACATCTACACTTAGATGAATCCAGTCCTCAGACTGTAAGAGGAGATGGAGCACAGTCCACATTCAAAAGTTGCCTTTCTGCAGCATTTTGTTACTGCAGTGTTTTTGGAAGTCAGCTGTGTGAGTGGTGTGACACCTGATCAGGCCTCAGTCTTATGCAACATTTTAAACTCTGGGCTGTGCAGCGTTGAATTTGAGGATCAGAAGAGAAGAGCTTGGGAGAGGTATAATATCCTTCATATGTTGGCTGCCAGAAAAAGCAACCCCAGTAAGTTATCTTGTTATGGAATTAATAAAGTTCTAGATGTCTGTATACACCTCTTTTGGCCCCTGCCATTCACAATAAAATCATTATTTCATGTTAATAAGAGACTGATCCTGCACACATCGAAGTAAAAAAGAGTAGAAGTATATTATGCAGAATGATTGGCAATCATAGGCTGAGGTAGACTGATCATCCAATTAAATCATAGAATATTAAAAAGGTCAAAGTAATATAGAGCTAGCCTAATTAATAGACAATGAAATAAAATTCTGATTCTCACGATCTTGAATATAAGCCCAGTCCTGAAAACAAATTACCTACTTTATTTATGAAAGGAGTTTCTTTGACTTCAGGGTACTTCACAAGGGCATGTGGATCCTTGCTTATGGATTACATTGCAGGATCGGTGCCTAAGACTTTAGTTCTTCTATCTTGTTCAGGTAGCTTTAGTAGAATATTTAATTTTTTTCATTCCTTATCTGCATCTTACAAGGAGGCTCATATAATCCTTTTTGTCTTCATGAACAGTAGATAAAGATTCAACCCTTTAAAACTTCATTAATATGTTGTCCTAATGATATCAAAGGTATAGTATAATTCAAACGTCAGTTCTATGTCTGTCTTCTGTGGTTTATGTGGATTTCTATTAATATTTAATTTGGTTCATTACCTTATTTATTGTGTGTTGGTTAAAGGAATTCGAAGATGGAGGTGCTGTGTTAACATAAAAGTCTCCTCGCACGGAAGCAGGAGCCAAATATGATGCATGCACAATAATGTTGGGACTTTGTTTATAATAAACATTTTAAATGACTGATTTTTTCTCATAAATACTCTAAGTAGGATGATCTATGAGATTTCTAATTTATTCTTGTTTAAAATTTAACCATGCTTTTTTAAAGCATATCAATTTTGTTAATACCATGTAATTAAAACATGTCAGTGCACAGCAAGTTTTAGTCTAAATTAATGACTATGAGAATTATTTTAATTAAATAACCAATTATAGAAAAATCGCAAGCATGAGAGCTGACATTTAAATGAATTTCATTTAAATTGCTTCTTAACGTTGTCCCATCTAGGACACTAATGCAAAATGAACTATTGTATCAACATAGATTATCACTATTTTTGTATGCACATAATGTATTCATATTCAATCACTGGAACAGAGCTGAATATTTTGTATTGATCTGAAATGTCTAGGAACAAAATACAACAGAATAAGCTGAAGTACAAATAAAAAACCCTTGTAGTTCTGTGACACAGTACAGCTGCATTTCTCTTGTTTGCACACGTATATTTTTGTATTTCATTTCTTCATTCACTCTTAAGTTTCCTTTTCCATTTGGTGCAGGGTGAACTTCTAAAATTGCTGACCATTCAAGTGATTTTTTAAATTCTGGCTCTCTTGTAAACACACATGAAAAAATATGATGGGCTATTCAGTTTTCATGTTAGAGTTAAAAAAAAAAATCTTCTATTAGAAACATTTGCTGGAATACGTTTTGCTCACTTTTAACTGGAAAGGAAGAATAGCTTACATAGTTAACTAAATTACTCTTCTGCACTGCACAAATCGTTACTGCATTTGTCTAACAATCACATTCAATTTAATCAGATGCACGGTGCAAACCGTGCCAGGAAACTCCTGAAGCTATTTTCAAAAGTGAGTAACAGTATAATACATTACAAAATTGTTCTTCTCTACTGTAGCTTTAAAGATGTCACAGAAAAGGGGAAAAAAAGGCTCCTGCGTTTTTGTTCATTGATTAACCAGTAATGTTATGTATAAATAATGTATCTGACAGTATGGCAGCCCACTTGGGACATTGTGCCATTTACTACAAAATAGGATGCAACATGCAACTGAGCAGCAAGAACAAATTAAACATCTTTCCTTGGTAACTTTAGCATTTTTATGAGGTGATAAACATCACAGTGAGAAGAAAAGCAGATGTAGATATTTCAACAATATTAACCTTAATCTAAAGCTACCTAGAGGCACAAAATAATATTTATACATTCCTAAAAAATGCTTAAACTGTACAAAATGTGTTGCCCTGATCTCTTTATGTTTTTTGGGACTCCCATGGAAACCAGTTGATATAGCCATTGAGTAAAACCAGGATTTTGTTCCAGAATACTGCAACTAAATTCAGTGAAATATTATGTGTAAACTTATCTTGCTAACTTGTAACACAGAGACATCACTGCGACATGTACTGTGGAGAATTTGCAATGGTAATATAGGTGTGTGTTTTAAAACTTTGCCTTTGTGAAGTGCTGGTGTTCTAAGTCAAACTAAATTATACAGAAATTATATATAGAAAATATTAGAAATTTTCATTGAACACGGCCTAAAAAATTCACAGGGTTTCTGTGTCTAGGTTCAAAAATGCTTATGAAAGAATTTCATCACTAGAATAGTAAGTTCTTCTAAAAGCTATTGAAATTATTATATCATTATAAAAGCTACCTAAATATCAGCTGAAAGTGTCTTGGGTCACTGACGGTATTTTAAATGAAATCAATGATAGCCTTAAGTACAGCCACAAGGAAAATAAAAATTATAAGACAAAGAATGATTATTTTGTAAAGTAAGAAAAAAAATAGTAAAAGAAAAGTATTACATCTGGAAAAGGATGATTTCATAATTATAGATTTATCTCTATGTCCATATGCAATCTGTTTTCATAAAATGAATATGAACAAAAGGAATAGTACTTCACTGATTTTGATTGGAAAAAAATTAAACTTTATCAAAATAAAAACATTAAACAGCAGTTTTATTTAATTATCACTAATAAAAATACAACAATGGTATTTGTATTCTTAAATTAATCCAGAGGCGTTAGGTAGCCAAACTTTAATGAAAATCAGTATGAAGTGTTAGCCCAGCTCCCTTTGCCTGCTGTGGAATTTCCAATCACTGCATTAAATATTGTTAAATGGAACAAGTGAGTGTTATTCAACATGATTCAATACCATACACCTTGAATTTGTAACTATCATCACTAAATCACGTGATCACTAAATCAAAGTATCTTTCTGTGTGTTGAGCTAAATACCCAATTTAGACTCTCTACTCGTTGTCCTTTTTACATACTGCAAAAGCTGCTGCAGTTTATTTCACATCTACACCATAATTAATCTAATATCCTCTCATACTTAATAGTTACAATGGTTAATGTTTATACCTGAGGTAATTCCCATTGCACAGTGAAGAGGATTATCCACTTGATTAAAAATAAATCTTTTCACCCCTGCACTTGATTCTGTGCCTCCCTGGGGAAGCTGACCATAATTTCTTTTTTGCTGCACCTCATTCTACAAGTGATGAGCCCATTTTGCATGGCCAATACTGAATGTAGCGCTGGGCTTTAAACAGGACAGTAATTCAATGGTGGGTTGTTTTGGTTTTTTTTATCCCCGGTCCATCTGGAAACAAATTCCTGTTACTCAGTTGTTGCTGCTAAAACCTAACAGCCTTCATGCATTTCCCAGTGCTGTGGCCCATGAGATGCTGCAGTCGTTATTTTTCTCTCAGAACATGGAATAAGCTCAGCTGAATGGTAGTAACTAGAGTAGTAACAAATGGAAAATCGTTGCTGGAAGACTACCATCCAGCCTCAGGTATGGAGAAGTTTGGAACAGGAAAGACCAGAAGTTTATGGGGTTGATTTAGGCATCCAAAGGAGATGGGCACCTAAAGTTGGCATCACAACAGATGGCATGCTCAGCCAGCTAAGTCCCATGCTGAGTGTCTCTCTGAATCCTGACCCAAGAGCTGCACAGGTGGCTAAGCAGGTTAGGGAGTAGTCATTCACCTGCAAGCAAGCTCCTAATTGTGACTCACCAGCACTGTAAGTTTCCAAATGTTTTGCTGTACCTGGCTGCATATACTTTATTTTCTGTTTTGTTGGGTTACAAATGCTAGACCATGTCAAATGGACACATGTTTAAGGTGACTCAAAGGAAAGGCAGCTTCCTTCCCAACTGATAGGTTCCCTGTGAGTCATGTATGTCTGCTTCAGAAACAATTGTATGTTTTGACTTTTTTTTGCTTACTAGACCCAACAGCTCTGGGGGAGTAAGCTGGATTCTAGTCAGGCTCATATGTCATCAGTGAAGCTATTCTATCTCCAAGTTTCCCACTGGAATGCCAAATGCTGCCCTTATTTGCACCTTCGCAACCCCACTGGAGACAAGGTGTCTACCCAATTGTAATAATTTGGCCTGAGAAAACTTTACTGTTGGCAGTGACTTTCAGATCGCAGTACAAGGTTTTCACTGCTGGCAGTTAAAAAGAAAAATATTTTTATGCCTAGCCTGAGTAATACTGATACAAATTCACAGAGACAGCAAATACAGAACTCTACCATGCATTTTTGCAATACTTCATTTCAGAACTGCAGCTTCCTTCTCATCAACAAAAGCAGCTCTATAAATCAGCTCAGGATGATCGTTTGCCACATGGTGATTTGTAAATCTTTATGATTTGTAATAGATTTAAGTAAACTTTCTAAAGAGTCTGAAGATAAATATGGAATGTGCTGCTGTATTTGCACCCAGGAAATTATCTTTGCCAACTGAAAGAACAAACCTAAGCATAATAACAGATGAGAAGGCATTCATAATGTTCTATTCCAGTAGACAATTATGGTAACAAATTAGAGCAGATTTTCTCTTGAATAAAGATTACCTCAGTTTTATTGCCCAGCTCTGCCAGAAGTCCATACACACTGCAGCAATGGACACCATCTAAAAGTTCAAGGGAGACAACATCAACAGCACTAACTTCTGCATGGGATTCTTCTACCTAACAGTTTAGACCACATTGAACAGAATTTTGTGTATATACACATTTTTGCATAAGTGCCAGGGGGCAGTTAGGCACACACAGTGATTTTAAAAGAGAAAGCTTGATAACCTTGATAACCTCTAAAGGATGCCCCAACTAAATGGTGAGCACCAATGTTCAGGTTCACCTTATGGAGAGTGAAGAGTGATATGGACAGTTTTACAGTTACATTTGAGCTATATTTGAGTTTCTGAGGGGAAGAAAAATCATGCCATCTCCTGGTTTATACGCTATTCAGTCAGTTACCTCCATGTTCACTCGTAATACACTCACACCTCAACTGTTTCAACTGTCTAGTATCCAGATTACTACAAACACAGATTTTCAGTCAACCATTCAGAGAGTAATTTCATAATTTCTGGGCAAGCTGCAGAATAGATTTTAGTTAGGTAACTCAAAACTAACACAGAGAATTAAAGTGATAAAGGAAATATAAAAGATCCTTTTGAAGTTCTCTCAGGACATTTAGAAAAGTACAATTTGTTTTAAAACTGAATTTGTCTACGTTCAGGTTTCTGCTGTTGGATCTTTTTTTCTGTCTCTCTTTCCTTTCCTGCTGTATTAAGGATCCTCTCTACTTACAAAAGTCTTCTCTCCAAATGAGGCACAGGATCATTATGGTCATGTTATGTATTACTCTTTTCTAGGGAAATACAACAACTTGAGCTCTTTAAGTTTACCACTGTTCAACTTACTCTTTTGTAGTTCCCTTCAGATCTGCTTTCAGATTGCCAGCGCAACTGTAAAGCGTGATGGCAAAATTGGACACAGTATCCCTCTATTACGTTTTTTTCTAATGAAGCTAAAAGATTGACACTTCCTTCTCAGCACCCTCCTGCTGAAATGTTTGGGGATCGCATGCTCATACATATCAGAGCCAGACTCTGATCTACTTACTTATTCACATTAAACAAGGTTATTTGCCTAGCAACTTGAACATGTATTTTGGTTTTAAATTAAGACCTTGATAGAAAGTAAAGATATTTCAGGAATACTGTATGTTATAAAAACATTCCTTGAGCCTAAATGCATTCCACATAACTTGGTACCTAAGGCATAGATAAAGAGAAAGCAGTAGTCACTTCCACATGGAAATTCCAACTTCAGATCAGCTGAATTGGCCTGTGGATTATGCATATCTTTTTCCATTTAGACTACCAGTAGCCTGAAGTTAGGTACGCAGAGTAATATAGGATGAAATCAGACTTACATGCTTACACTTCTAAAGTTTTCCCAGGTTGTTGTCAAAATCCATTTATGTGTACTATTTTTAATGTTTTAGTTTAACTAAAAAATGAATCATTTAAAATAAATTTTATTAATAATCCTGTACGGTTAAGGTAATGAAGTCCCTGACAACAATAAATGAAGTTTCAACAATTTCCACAAAAAACTATTAGCTTCCCCTGTCAATGATTTTTGACATTCAAAATACTTGCTGTGGATGCAGAAAAATAAAGCAGGGTTGCAGCTCTTCCCATTGGTAATAAACTATTCCATAAATAAACATTTGCTTTGTTTCCTTCTTAGGAAAATTACCTTTACTACTTGGATAGATTTTCCAATATATAGCTCAATCTGTCCTAACCTTTTCTGAAGGAAAATGAGAAATGTTCCCTATGAACAAGATAAGACATACTGTATCTAATGGCACTGTTTGCAAACACCAAATAGCAGCAGACTCAAGAACTGCAATATAAAGCTATCAATTAATTTTGTTGTAACTGTATGCACCTGTGAACAACTGCTTAATTAAAGAGGCAAACAGAAATCTCTCACAATAATGCTTCAAATTACTTGCATTTATGTGACTCAATTAGTTGGAGTGGATAAATACAATTGGAAAGCTGCCATGTGGACTTCTGGAAATAAAGAAAAGATAGAACTGAAGAGATATAAAACCAAATGGGAGGACTCAGGCAGATAAATACAGATAATTCTCAGAGGTTCATAGGCCTATACAAACAGAGAAGATAAAAGAGAAAGATTCTGTGTAAATATATATAAATACCTCATTTACTGTCACGGAGTTCTGCTTTCACAGACAGGAACATTAAGGGGATTGTTTGTTTTGGGCAGCGTACTCACAGGGCTCCGATTTGCTTTAATTTTGCCATCAGATTTATTCATCCAATTCCCTTTGCCTTTAGGGAGTGGCAGAAGTGTTTACTGCTGTTGTAGACAGGCTGGAGTGTCTTGCCTACCCTCTAAATGTTCCTTCAGAAAGGCACAGGTCTTCCATAGTCTCTGACCTATCTGCCTGCCTAAATGCCTCAGGTACCCTGGGGGCGTTCGGACCTGGAGTGCATTCCTGAAACAAACCTCCTCCTGGTCCCCTTTTCTACACTGTGGTTCCCATCACAAAGAGATTTTCCAGAGCATGTGAACCAGGCTTTTTGGGGATGAAACTAAACGGGGAAATGCTCTCCACCTGAGCACACCGAGTGACCATTCATCCTCTGGGACCAGACTAGAGATAGCCCAAAGTGAAAAAATGAGATGTGTGGTGTGGACACCAGGTCTTGAGCGCTCTGAGAGTGCTTGTCTTGATGCTAGGTCCTGATGTAGACATAGCCTAAGGCATTTAAAATGACACCAGACACGTTAGGCACTTGAATTCCTTTTTCCATTTTCATTGGCTTGTTTCAGGATAGGATTTAACCCTGTATATGTAGAAGTCCATAGCTGAAAATGCCTTTTCTCATCTTCACATGCAGTTCAGTGTTGTTCAGCAACATTTCAGGAAAGCTTGCTGCTGACAGCCATTGTCTGCAACGGGGCATTTTTTAAGACTGAATGATCGACACTGGGGGCCAGTTAAACAAATCAGACTTTCCTTCTTCTGAGAGGGCTCATCTAGAAATGGCAAAGATAAGAGATAGGATAGATCACCCTTAAAAATACTTTCAAGTGTAGGGTCCAAAATCTATTTTACTTGTTAACTTTGTCTTCTAAACACAACAACTATTTTTTTTAAATTATTTTAAAAATAGCTGTCTTTTCTGAGCTCACAGCCTGAGCATTCTGTTCCTTAAAGAGTGGCCAAATACACCTGACTTGATATTTGGGTCAATAATTTGTACATGTAGATTGTAACTGAGCAGTGGGATATTCATCCATGTGGAGCGGGGAGCAAATGACCAGGGCGGAGGAGGGAGCAAGACCTGCTGAAAACAAAAGACAAAATTATTATTTTCTGTGGAAAAAAAAAGTCATTAAGCCTGCTACCATCTTAGACTTATATTCAACAAAGGTATCAGTTGTTTTTCCCTCTCTCTCTCTGGAATACAGCATATTGGTTTATAACAGATAGGTTTTCAATATTCAAATAAAAACAAAAGTCTCTCTTAATATTTTTGAGGTTAACACTGAAATAAATTTTATTAAGCCATAATTAAAAGAATTTAAAAGAATATCTGTCCATTTGAGGCAGAAGGGCTACCATATATTTCAGATGTTTCATTACACCATTTTCACTGTGCTAGTATATTAAAAATAATATATATTTGGTTTTCTTCACTTTCTTTCCTTTTTTACTTTTGATTTCTCTCACCTTTTCCATTTCAAAATTTTTGTAACTGTAACCTCAAGAGCTCAAGTTTCCTCATAATAATTGCTTTGGTTTTTACTTTAATTCTGTATTTTCCATTTAGAGCAAGGTCATAAGATATGCATAGCTGACCCTACTCTTATTTCCCTTCCTCAAAAGCAAATCATGCAGGTAAATGCACAAGATACAAATAGATTTGTTAGCCAACCCAATCTGGCTATAAAAATCTACCTGTGACCTAGAGGACAAAACTCCTCACACTTCTAATTGAAGTCAACTACCCAGCTGACAGGCAAATATGCTTTTGAGGGCTCTTTTGTCGCTGTGATGATAGCATCTTGAGGTTGTTCCCAGATGGAGGGGAGGGAGGTAGAAGTGAGAGTCAGAGAGTGTGACAGTCGCTCATCTATCTTGGAAACGCTGAGGACCTTGGAAATATGAATTAAATTAGTCTGTGCTTTCATGAACACTTTAATCCAACTTAAGTATGAAACACTGTTACAGGAGATGATCCCTCCATCCTCCCCACCCCAGCTGTCTGTTCCCACCTTTTCCCTTGTGCCAGCATGTGAGATCATACAGCTACCTTGTAAGCTAGATCTGGGAACTGATCCAACACCCAGCCTCCCAAATATTAAAACTTTTTAGTTGGATCGGTTCCTTTTGCGTCAATGCTGATGGGGGGTGGGGGTGTGGAATATACGGGCAGAGGAAGGGTTGAAGGAATTACCACTTTCAGTAGTAGCCTGGGCTCATCTCAAAGCTGTTGGTAAACCAGAGTTTCAGTCACCCACAGGGCTTCAAATGGAGCCCTGGCTCAACAGGACTGAGAACCAGCGCTGCACCTCACAGGCAGCGAAGATGTGGTCCGAGGGTAATATGGAGGAAAGTTGCCACTTTCAGCACTTGTTGCAGTTCTTACAAGACTTATCAAACTGATGTAAACTGCATTGCAATATCAAAGATGTATTGTGATAGCACTGAGCATTTTAAAACAAGGGAGACAACAAGCTTATTTTAAATGATTAAGGCTAGAAAAATCCCATGGCTTTCCCTCTCTTTCTTTCTTTTCCCTTTTTTTTTTTTTAATTTTGCTCTTTTGGAGGCAAAGCAGTCAGGATTCATAGTTATTAAATGAACTGAAAATTGCTTCTGCCCAAGCCTATTTTGATCATTATTGATCTAATCAAACTATGCTTGTTTAATAAGAAAATCTAAAGATGAGGGAGATATTTCTAATCAAAACAACGTTGTTAAAAAAGTGATGGAGTACGGTTTCCTAGCTACTTATGAGTGGTAGGTGACTGTTTTTTCCTTCTCCATGCTAGTTATGTATGTGCTATACATCAGTAATGAACCAAGCAGAACTCCCAGGTCAAAAATCTTGGCAAATTTGAAAGTTTCTCTCTGCCTTCCAGCACCACGTGCGTTACTTTCAGGCAGCTCCTCCTGATCAGTATAGCTGTGAAGATAGAATTTGCACGCTATTTGTACAACTGGTACACAAAGTGATGAGAGGCATGACAGGGTTGCACAGTCTTGGCACAGTAAGCCATGAGAGTCCCATAACATGACGCTGTGGCTACAAGTGCAGAGTTCATGAAGAAAGTTGAATTTATAGGACTGTGACCCTGTGTGACATCTGCTGTGCACTCCAGTATGAACTCTGAGGACCAAAATGATAGAGTATTACTTCCTTTCTTTTCTTCAAATATGTCCTTAGCTCAATTCCAGTGACTGAGCAGCTGTAGGAATACTGATGAGAATGATGAGGAATTTGTCTTCAGGGTGAAGGCTATGATCAGTCTTGAAGATTTTTTAATTTCTCCTTCCTTCCTTCCTTCCTTCCTTCCTTCCTTCCTTCCTTCCTTCCTTCCTTCCTTCCTTCCTTCCTTCCTTCCTTCCTTCCTCCCTCCCTCCCTTCCTTCCTTCATCCCTCCCTTCCTTCCTTCCTCCCTTCCTTCCTTCCTCCCTTCCTTCCTTCCATTTGCTCAATCCACAGTTCATATATAAAACTGCCAAGGACTTACCACAAATTGACAGCAGAAGGAAATATGCAGACCTAGAAGGGAATCCTTTTGACCAAATACAGGTACCTTGTTATGGTTTGAGAAACCCACAACAGTTTATTGTTGTTTAGACAATTATTCTATCACCCAATGGCCCCTCCCCACCCAGGAAGGGGAATTGGGAAGAAAACAAGGAAACCCAGGGGTTGAAATATAAACAGATTTGATAGAATAAGACTAAATAATTAACAGTAATAACACTAAAGAACCAATAGTGATCCCGATACCAATATAAAATATACAAGGATTATACTTAGCCAACTATATTAGTAGGAAGCTGTGCACTCCCAGCAGTAGACGGTAAGTGTCGGACACTGCGAGCGGTACGGCTTCGGGAGGAAATGAAGGCCTCAGGGGTCCGGCAGGACTCCGGGGCAAGGAGTTCTCTGGATCGCCGCCATCAAGGGAGAGCCCTCCTCCTTAGCAAGCTTTCTAATTTATATTGAATGTGATGTTCATGGTATGAAATAATCCTGTTGGCCAGCTTGAGTCAAGTGCCCGGGTCTCACTCTTCCTCGTCCCTGCACCTGGCTAGCTTGAAAACACTGGGACCTTGAAACCCACATGCCATAGCTGGCTAGAAAGTAAATATTTTCACAAAATCAGACACTAGAGTCTTCTAAAAGTACAGTTTTCCAAAGCATTAGAAAAGAGATTAGTACTGTGTCGCTCAAACCAGGACATACCTATAACATAGATGTGAGCTACCAGTGAGCTAGTCATACAAACTCCCTTTACAGATGCTTCTAGGCTGGAATTCATTTCATCTTAAAACAGAAGTCTAGAATAAGTCAGGTGAATAGCAGACTAGAAACATGTTTCTCTGCATTGACTGTAAAGGATGATTAGCTAAGTAGGTGGCTACAGCACAGAGATCTAAAGCCTGGGTAGCAGGAATCCAGTCACTGACTACAGAATTCGTTCTTGACTATCATCCTCATCATGGCAATCTCTAATAAAACGAAACGTAATAGACAAATCTTTAACCATCACTTTTGAACTTCAAGGTTGTGGAGGATTTTTCCCATGGTATCCAAATGTGCCACAAATGAATCAGATTTTTTGCAAAACTTTTCACATATTCCCACTATTTTTTAGCTTGACTAAATATTCTCGGTCAGAAGAAGCCCAAAGGCTATTCCAAATGGCATGGTCATACTAGAGATGTATGTAGAAGTAATAAATGAATGAAAAATGCATAGTGAACTTCTCAGTTCTTCAAGAAAAACCTCTGTTAATTTTCCTCTCAAGTGCTAAACAAAACTGTATTTTGAATAGGTTTTGCAGAAAAAATAAATCTTACTTAACACAGTTCAACTGTAATGTCAATTTCTTTTCAAGAATATATTGATTCCTTCTTGCAAAATATTACTTCAGCCTAAGTTTTAAATTGAAAATAAGTTTTGAATGGCAAAATATTGTTTGTTCAATGTTCTGTTTTCAGAATGCTTTTGTGCTACAAAGGCATTTCACCATTATTCTCCCTGATTTCTTTATCTGAATAAAAAAAAAGAAGGAGAAGAAAAAAAACTTTGATGCATTGTCATGCTGTGATGGGATATGTTTTTGAAGTCTTTGCATTGCCTCATTGGTCTTTATTATTTAAATGCATGGTTTAAATTTATATGATGAATTGAAGTCTGGGGGGGTGTACCCATATTAACTGTAATCCAGCCAGCACTTTGGAGTTTGCTGTTACCCATATTACTTTTGATTTGTGTGGCAAATCTCCAGGTTTGAAGTTTCATTGCAAGTGCCTGAAATCGGAGTAGGATGAGCGTTGTTATTTTCATTGTTTGGAAAACAAAAATGTACCTCTGATAATTTTTGTCTTTGATTACTGCTTCTTCAAAGGATTTAAAACAGAATGAAAGCCTTTGAAAATTTTAGAGATGAAGAGACATGAGAGTTATTCTGTATGCACCAGATAAACAGATGTCTTAGCTTTCAAACTAAACCCAGAAAATATAATCACAAGCTTCATCAGAAACAGATAACAATCTAGGTGCACAGTACTTTATATTTTACTAATGTGCAATGGGAGAAATAATAATACTACTTCCTTCACTTGTCTAAATATTTGTTTCAGACTAACAGCTCAAAAAACATGTTGGTAATAGCAAACAAAATATGATAAATTCCTTTGAGGGGGAAATATTCTCAGCATAATGTCATTATAAGCAGAAGTAAACACACTTTGAAATGTATTTGCAAATAAGTAAGACACTCATAATGCTGAAGGTCTTAAATTGTGAATTCCCAAATTAATAGGTATCAGATGTCATGAATGCTTTTCATCCTGTATCGGAGTCACACTGAAAAGTTCCAATAAATTTAAGTTGAAGTTGTAATCATCCAAAGGATGACTATATGACAGGGCCCATTCTTAGTATGTGGAAAAATGCCTGTTTGGATATATGTAAAACTGTTTAGAAAGAGCTGATGATGTGCCTTATTAAGCCAGCCTCTGCAAAATAACTTCCAGGAAACCCTAAAATATGGACAGATTTGAATCACCCACAGAAGAATATATGACAGAAATGTAGGGTTTCTTACGTTCCAGATACTCAGGATGTTGAACTCAGGATGTTGCGTGTATCTGAGCTGTAGATAATGGGCAGGATAGGGAAAGCCATAGGAAACCTGACTAAATTAAGCAGATAAAAGCCTGAAGGAATTCAGATCCAGTTTATGGTTTCCTTAGGCTGCATGAAAAGGAACAAAGTGATTTCTGTAATTCCAAAACAAGTTCAAATGAGTTACCTCCACTTATGAAATTATGTGCTCCCACATCAGAAAAGCAGTTTGTTCTGTACAGTGGAAGCAAGATAAAGTATGGACAACACACAGTGCTCTAGTTCACCAGAAGAAAATTTAGTTCAAAAAAGAAATTACAGAAACAGAAGTCATAGTCATTTCCACTGCAGAAAATCATAATTAAAATAGAGTTCACAGGAGACAGAAGAAATTGTACCAAGAAAAAGAAGGTTCTTCAAAAACACAAGAAAGAAGAGAGAAGATAAAATTCCAATTCAAAGAGAAGTGGAGAGTCATGATTAAAATTAAGAGAAAAGGAAATATCAAGCCTTAAGTAAAAGAAAGAATAAATAGGGAGATTTAGAGATGAATAAGGTATAATGAAATATTTGAATGGTATGTACATCAGTTGTCTCTCTAGGTTTTGAGATCCAGATGTTGCTGTTACGGTGTAAAGTTAGGCTGAACAGGACTTTAGTATTAATGCTGAGATTTAAAATTGAAAGTAATTTGTATTTTGGAAGGCATTAAATAGAAAGATCCATCAGAGAGCAGCCAATGTGTGAATATTTCAGGACTCTATAAGCAGAAGTAACACTATGAGCAGTACAATTTTTAGGCTTTCATTGGCAGCTAATTATGATTCTTGTTCTTCTGTACACACTGCTGTAGAGATAGCAAGCTGGACCTGGAACACAGATTGCAAGAGATGGAGAAATAATGAGATTGGGAAGAATTAAAACCATTTTAGACCAAACATGTTTGATTTGGATTAAATTCTTAGTTAAAGACAAGGCAACATATCCAAACCCCTGGTCTTCTCATGACAGCTTCATAATGCAGTTGCACTTCCATTTAGACCTCAAAGAAAAACTTTATCTTCATGGTGGCACCCATAGCTATGTCTACACTGCTACTTCTAGGGACTGATCCCTGACAACCAGACCGAGTGGCATGGACTGATTCACCCCCACATTGTTTTGGGCCAGCTACTCCGATGCTCCCCTATGGATTGGCCATATTTTTTTCCTGGAAAGATTCCCTGTGGCTCTTACATTACATTTCTATTTTTGTGTGTGTATTTTCAGTTCGAAGGGTCTGAATTGATGTGAGGGCTTGTGTTGTCATCTCCAAGATTAATAGCTTTATAACATAAAGCTGAGGGGAATTGTGTGTGTGAGGATAGTGAGGGTGCTTAAGAATGAAAAGCCTCTTGGGACAATGTTGGAGGACTGCTGAGGGAGAAGGGATAACACATCGTGTGGTTTGGATATTCAGGAAAGATCCGCTGAGTTAAATATTCTCGGATGCCCAGTCTTTGTCTTTAATAGAGATAGTTGTAGTGTAAAATGTTAAGACAGGTAACAGTTAATTAGTGTGAATGATTAGGTGTCCAGCTCATTGCTTGCTTCTTTTGTTTTTCAGTAAATACATACTTTTAGGCCTGATTCTGACCTTGATTTACACTGAGGTAAATTAAGCGAAATTCTAGCTGTATTCATATCAATGGACGAAAACAGCTGTTTTGAGTCAGAGCCCTTGTGGCTACTATATTTTGTCTGCTATTGTGTCTCAGTGTATTTAAGAACTATTTGATTCATAAAATACCTAAATCAGATCTTTAATAATTCAAATGATGGGTGGTGTAGATATGAAACTGAACAGTAAAGTCCAGTTTATGCTATCCTCCACGCTCTGTCTTCTGTTTGTCCTCCTTTTTTGTTGGTATTGGTGTGCTCTAATTTCCTTCTGCCTCTCTGTAGATCCCACTTTCTGGTTCCCTTTGACACCAGCTTGGTGTAATGTCAGTTGAATGTAAAACTGAACACTTAAGGGAGACCTTTTCCAGTTCTGGCAGCTCTTGAACAACTGAGCTTCATTTCAAGACTGGTTTGTTGTTTTGTCTTGTTTTGTTTGCACACAAATCTCTAGCCTGTATACGGAAAGAGGAATGGTAGCAAATAACTATGCATATAAATTCCCATTTATCGAAAATGAAACTATTATAGCAACATAAAAATCAATGTTTGTCCAATTATTTTCTGCAGGCAGTACAGTACATTGCAACATAGTTTCTCATTAGATTAAATCAAAACTGTTCTTAAATACCATTTTACCAGCTGTTACTGAATAAAGGGTGAAACAAACAGTTTGTAGTATCAGATACGTAGCTTTCTGGCAAACATCTTTGCCAACTTTACAACGGCTGTGTGTAATGTTTAAAAGAAACAAACGCCCTCAATGGTTATTCTTCAGTTTTATTGAAATTCACCTTTTTTCCCCTGAAGCAGAATCCTATATCTGTGCTAGTGTAAAGTGAACCCATTGCCAATAACAATGCATCAAAACTCATAAATTAGTATTCTTAGATTTTCTTTCTTTCAATTACTAAAAAATTGTGGTGAAAATATTCTGACAAGCAATCACACTTCTTAAGTAATTACTTAGGAGGACAGCTTCATTTTTTATTATTTACTCTTGTTTGGGGTTTTTGTTTGTTTTTTTTTTTCCCCCCGAATAGAGATACAATATAGTCTGCACAGAGATTGGCAGTGCGTACTGAGTCTGTATGTCGGAGGCATACTCAGATGTCTGTGAAGCTTGGGCCTTCTTGAGTTCCTGGATGCTGTGACTCCTAAAACTAATCTCAGTCTATTCAGTGTAATTTATACTTGATCCCTGATTTCATAGGGGCCCTTCTGTGAGCTGCTAATAATGGAAAGAGCCCAAGCTGCTGCAAAATGGCAATGTGGCTGTTGACTGGTTCAGCCTAGCAGGCAATATAATCGCACGGCCACGTGAGAAGCATCCCAATAGTACAGGAAAATCTCAGCCAAGGGACAAGTTACAGATTGTCTTCTGTGTGCTAATCCCAGATCTAAACACTGGTTCATCCTCTTGCTTTGTCTAATCACTTTGCCTTTCTGTTTTGCTCTCCTGTTTGGGAAGTAAGGGTAATAATAATAATATTTAGCTTCTTCAGGAGATGGGGTTCTTTTGCACCAATGAATGTAAAGCAATAGAATGCTATTATTAGACAGTGTGGGGACAAGGAGAATAGACTTGGAAGAACTGAGACTTAAAAAAGGAAAAAGTTTGGGAGTGAGAAGACCAAGATCACAAAAAGAGGGGTGGGGGCAAAAAACCCAAAGAAAACAGAGGGTGAAGAAGGCATAAGAAAAGCATAGCTCAGAGCAAAAGGGGAGGCACATTTGCCAAAGGCAGAATGTCAAGCAAAAACATTCTTCTTGTTAAAGAAATGAGCATAACTGAAAAGAGGAAACCATAAAGAAAAATGAAGGAAGTTAAAGAAAGTGATACCGAGTGGAATGGGTTTGACACAACTAAATGAATGAAGAAGGAGGATAGTAGTTTATAGATTCTTCCACATTTGATGGCAACTGGAATCAGTGACTACTTTGCAATCAGCTTAATAGCAGTTCATGGCACAAGGACCACTACCTGCTGAGGTTGTGGGTGAAATCTTATCCCTGGTGAATTAAAAGGTAAAATTCTAATTAACTCCAGTGGGCCAGTGATTTTTCCCCCTGAAATTGGGATGCCTTTTAGGAAAATGAGCTGCTTAAGTAAACTAAATTAATTTAGGCACTCAGTAAGGAAAGGTAAGTATTTGACCATGCATGAAAAAACACCTAACTTGGCAACAACGTAAGGAGCATAATAAATAAAAAGTGAGTACAAACCTCAAAATCAGTCTTGATAGGAAACTATTATTATTTTAAAATTAAAATAATTTACATAATACCATATATTTAGGCAGAATTCTATAAAAATAAGTAAGACAAGTTCCCTGCCCTGGAGAGATCTCATTCCTAATAAGATGTGACAAACAAATGCAAGGCAAATTAAAACAGGTAGAAGGAAAGAAAACAGAAACAGAAAGATATTTAAAAATGAAAAAATTATAGGTGGCAGAAAAAATGGAATAATAAGTTGAAGGTATAATTTAGGAATCATGTTATGTTGCAAGCAAGATCACTTGCTTGTGCAGAATTGTTCAGAAACCTCCCACGCTTCACACAAATTTCAAGTGCACTTGTGTCACTCGACCTACATCATTATTAAGAAATTTAATTTTTACGAACCCATCTGAATTTACAAAATATTTTGAGATGACCTCTTTTATTTCCCCCCTGGCAGAGTTGGTTTTCTTAAAAAGTTCTTTGAAAGCTTACAAGAAAAGCGTGATCGTCATCCAAATAAAATATCAAATACTCCATCCTGAGCAGTGGTTTTCTGTGTAGGTACCAAATACTTGTATGTGATTTTAAATTCCACTTTTTTTTCCCTAAAGAGCATTGAATTCTTTCAAAGAAGAGGTCAGTGAATGGATTAAAAAACCAGAAACATAATCCTTTGCTAGAACAATGTCAAGATTGTCCCCCTGTACTCAGCACTGGTGAGGCCTCACCTCGAATACTGTGTTCAGTTTTGGGCCCCTCACTACAAGAAAGACAATGAGGTGCTGGAGCATGTCCAGAGAAGGGCAATGAAGCTGGTGAGGGGTCTAGAGCACAAGTCTTTCTGAGGAGCGACTGAGGGAACTGGGGTTGTCTAGCCTGGAGAAAAGGAGGCTGAGGGGAGACCTTATTGCTCTCTACAACTACCTGAAAGGAGGTTGTAGTGAGGTGGGAGTCAATCTCTTCTCCCAACTAACAAGCAATAGGACAAGAGAAAATGGCCTCAAGCTGTGCCAAGGGAGGTTTAGATTGGATATTAGGAAAAATTTCTTCACCAAAAGGGTTATCAAGCGCTAGAACAGGCTGCCCAGGGAACTGGTTGAGTCACCATCCCTGGAGGTATTTAAAAGACATGTGGATGTGGTGCTTAGGGACGTGGTTTAGTGGTGGTTGTGGCAGTGTTAGGTTTACAGTTGGACTCAATGATCTTAAAGGTCTTTTCCAACCAAAATGATTCTGATTCTAAGATAGGTCTTCTGTCAGCTGCCCACCAAGTTCACGGGTTTCTGTAAGTGATGTTAATTAATGTTAGTTAATGACCAACACTTTTTAAAATTCCCATGTAGTTACTCTTCACATTGTAATTGACAAATATTTTTAAATGTGCATTTTACAGAATTGCTCAGGAGACATTTGGAAAGGTTAGGCTCAGTGAGGCCTTCCTTGGCTAAACTGTTTCTGCAGGACTTTCAGGCAGGCTGTACTGTGATGGGATATCTCAGGAGAGGTTTTGCCCGAGTTGCTCCAAAGTTCTATCTTGCTCATAATTACCTGCTACAGCATGGTCCTGAAATTTGGAAAATGGCCTCTACGTAGACACAGGCATCTGTCCAACTGCTGGGAAGATTATTTGTATATCTCTCTTCCTGACACATGAGACAATTAGGCATCAGAGGGAGGAGGCTGAAAGAGCAAGCTAAACAGCTCAAATATTACATATATGATGGAAAAGAAAAGTAGAAGGCTGACAGGTGCTTGGATCCTAGAAGACATTCTCCAAACTTTGCAATGTGGATTTAATCCAGGAGGGAGGGTAGGCTGAAAATTCAGGAGGAAGATGGATTTTAATTTAATGAATGGCTGAACCAATGGAGGGATGAAACCATTACACACTGGTGAGGCATTTTCAATAAAATACCTTCAAATAATTTAACCCACAGACTAACTGATGAGTGATGGATAATACATTTTTGTAAAAGTGAACCCACATGCTTCCAATATTATACCAAATTAAAGTTTTATTCATATAATGTAAAATGAGGTACTCTTTGAAGGATTAACTCCAATATCTTCAAGCATTAGTTTAATATTCAGCTTACACATAGCATTCGTAAAAAGTTAGTGTGCATTACAAAAATTTCACTGCACAGTAATGCTTCATGTAAGTTGGTTTTTTTAATATCATTCTTGATGCCTCAAGATCCTTCCCTTGTACTAAATCATCTGAAAGTTTATACCTCACCTTGTCCGCTACTGGATTCTTGGTGATTGTATTATTGTATTAGCATTTCAGTGGCTGGCACTCTAGGACTGAATCGTACTGGGAAATTGTTTTACAACTGCAGTTTAAACATGACCGTTACACTGACATAAATTATGCCTTTGTAATAGATGAGGCATAATAAAGAGCAAGAACAACAGTGAAGAGATTTTGAAGATGTAAGGAGCGTACAGTGTGATGAAACATTTTGCAGGAAAAAAAAAAAAGTTCAAACAAATTCCATTTCAGAGGATTGTGAGGACAATATCCATTTGAAGCATGTTTTGAAGTTAGCTGGGGAAAGGATCTCCAATTCCTTTCGCTTTCCCACTGAGTCTAATGACAAATACCCCAAAACAGAAGAGTGATTAGATAGGTCCTCTGTCTCAGAAAGGCTTTTTATCTTCACATTTATCTTCCCAAAAGTCTTAAGACTGCTAGATGCATATGATCAGAAGTAACGTTATGCTTATCCCCCAGTCAATGTATCCTTACCTGTACTATTTCAAATCCAGTCTCCTTTATCCTTTCACATCTGTCTCTGTCAATCTGATCCCTATGCTTGCAATACCCTTCTTATTCCTTTGTACATTAAAGTTATCAATATCAAAGCAGTAGTGCCATGAAAATAAAGAACTGCAAAGTCAGGATTGCAGTTCTATAATTAAACAAACATATTTCACTGTATTTCCTACAGGTAAGGTGGCCCTGGGCAGAAAGTTCACCGTCTGTGATCCTAAGTATAATTTACCATTATATTCTTAACAGTGTGGTACTTGCACCACTGGTTTGTTCAAGGAAGGTGATCAACACTGCAGGCTTGCAATGTATCTATTTAATGTTTTAAACAGTGGGTAAAAGCATAACAGGTAAGTTGCAAAACAAAAGCTGTTCATATATACTTCATAGTATTATGCTTGTGTACATTGCAGCCCTTACTTAAGCATAACTGATGGCATAATTCTGCAGCAGTAACTTTTGTCTTTTGCTTGGTTATTCAGCCTTCCAAAACCCTGATCTGTCACAGCAAAGGAATCTGATTCTGAGAGGAAGCTTTTTTTTTCTTTTCATTTTAATACTGTCTTGGAGAACAACTTTTTAGTTTGTTTTCTAATTAGACACTCCCAAAGATCAAGAATTAGAGAGCTTGCTTCATCTTTAAACAGCTGGGTTCCCAGCTGGGTTTGTGTAATGACTTCACTAATTTCCTTTCTTTTAATGTGTTTGTTTTCTGTTGGTGAGATGCATTGTTTGGAGTTAGAATTCCTTTGCAAACAGTACTGCTTCCGCTGTTTTAGTTATCCTGCAGTTGATTCTATAGCTCTGATTTACAAGCTAACTTATTTTATCCAAGTCTGCTTTATGATGATCTGTAATGGTTTTTAGGCTTTCTGGTTTTTCAGCTGCTGTTTAGTTTTCAGGGATTTAAAAAGCATTCTTCCAAGATATCATTAGAAGTTAGCAGAATGCTTTCATATATAATAAAATATCTTCAGGATGATTGCTGGGAACTTTAACACCCTCATTAGTAGCTTTCTGTGTGTGGCTTAACAATCTTACATGTTTGTTTCTCACGAGTCCTAACTTCCGATTAAGGGGATTTTGTTGGGAGTTTAGGGTTAAGAAAACAGGATGGTTTAAACTTTTGGTGAAAGTAGCACAGTAAAATTGTAAGATTTTCAGATAGTCATTAAAATTTCCCTTTTTATGAAATTGTGTTTTCTATTGCAAGACACATCCTGAAATCCATGACAGAACTGGACACATTATATGTATTGGTATTTATTAATCATAAATGATGCTTTAAGTTTACAATAACCTTTCATGAGTGTATGTGTGAATTTTTTTGCTTTGCAGAAGTCTGTCAAAGCAGAAAAATTTCCTCCTGAAAAGAAGTTTCTATCTTCCTTTTTGCAGTACAGGGGTCTACAGCTTGAATATTGCCCTCCAAAATTCTTAGCTCTGTTTTCCTTTCTTTAACCATGTTAATGAAACTTACTATTCTTATTTCACAAGGAAGACTGAAAGAGAGCAAACCCAATGCTTTGCTAAATAAAGAACAAAACTCCACTTGTCTTTATTTGTAGTTTTCTTCTCTGGTGCTATCTTTAATTTGCCCTTGCTTTTCCCTTTTACACCATACAACAGGATTCACATAATTGCATGTATTTTCCTTTTAAGGAATCTGTATTTTTTGGTCTCCAGGAGAGCTCTATCTTTTTTCTGGAAGTCCAAGAAGACAACCGGTGGAAAAAAAGGAATTTCAGGGACCTGCTCATGTTTTTAAAGCCATAGCCAAAAGAGTGGGTCTGAAGTGCCTTTCAGAAAGAAGCGCCATTCAACAAAAATATGCTGAGGCAGGATTACAGCCCTTTTGCTGAGGGGTGTCCCTCCTCTCTGCGCAGACCATGCTGACACCTACTCTCCTCTTAACGTTACAGCCAGAGCCAGCCAAGTGTGGAAGAAGGTTTATTTGAACACCATCAAGGTAGAAACTGTTTGAACACCGTCAAGGTAGAAACTGTTTATGCTGAGCTTTGGAGGCAAGTTCAGGCACTTTTCTTTTTCATCCTGATCAGTTTGTTGCTGCCAGTTCCAAACTTAAACTGCCCTTCAGCTGCCCTTGCTCCTTTTCTTACTTGTTCCCCCATATGCCAACACTGCTTTCAATTTTGATCTGATGAAGGTAGATTTTACCTGAAGAGTTATTTTTGACTGGACACAAGGCAAAGCTGGGGAAAGTCCCAAGACAAATAAAAACCCCTGTCATCCTTTTGTGGAACGAGCACAAAGGCCAGATTCTGAATTGCCTTAATTTAAATTCTGTGGACCATGAGCCTGCTGAATCTCATGTGTCACTCCAGAAACTTGACTGATTTCTCATAGCTAGTATTTATATAATAACTGTATTGTAAAGTTTTTAAAGATCCCTCATGGCAATACACTCTGCCACTGTATAAAATAAGTTTATCTGGAGATTACCAAAAACTCAAGAGTGAAATCATAGAGCTCCTGAATGTACTATGCAGCCAACTCTATTAAGTGTAGAAACATTTTTTCTTCCACACCACATAAATTGTGTTTCTAAATACTTGGAGTGCTGTATAATCATAGTCACTACTGTAAAAGGCAGAATTCTCCTGTGAGATACTAACGTTCTATTTATAATTTATTTTTGTCTAAAATACACGACGGTAATTATGTTTATTTTCAGAAACCAAGTGTTCTCATTTCAGGGTGGGGCTCTTTTGTTTGGTTTCTTTACAAGCAAAAAATGCAACCCGTAAAATAATAATGCGAAATAAGGCCAGAAGGCGCAAACGTTTCTTCGCGCAGTCACATTCAGTTTTCAGGTACCTGCTTCATGGACTAGCCTTGCTGAGAACTGCCACAACTCTGGCTGACCCAGCTCAGAGACAGCGTGGATCTGGTTGGATTTATTAGCTCAGGCACAAATGCAAATATGGTTATACCACCACCAAAGCCAGCTTAGATCCAAAAAGAGTCAAGTAACTTTCATTTGGCAGAGAGACGAAACAAACTCTGGTAATTTAAACCGGTCCTGCACAGGCCAGAATGGATGTTTCAGCACTGCATTCCCAAAATTAGAGGTAGAAAGGAGAGCGATGCACTGCTTAAAGCTCACTAGTGTTGATGAGAAGCTATTTGCTATGTTTACACTGCTAAATTAAAAGAAGGCTGGAGAGAGTGATGAAGCACCGGTCCCCATTCGTCCACACTGTTTAATTGCTAGTTTATTCCCTGGATTTGTTTCAGAGGGTTTCAGCTTGGCTTTTTCCAAAAAAGCGTGGTCTAGAGGGGTCAGCCTTCAGCATGTGAGCGCAGCTGATTACTTCAACCTGGTCCTTGGGTCGTTCGCAGGCTGACTTTTATTTAGCAGTAGACACTGCTTTATTACTCCCCTTAACTCAAGTTCAGCACAGCTGTGACAGCCTGAGCTGGGTCCTGTAAAAGGGATTCAAGCCTCATCTTCCAGAACAGTGTCCATTTATCACTCCCGTTAAAGTGTCTTAGCATCTAAAATAGTGCACCGAGATAGTACGAGAGAGTCAGTAAGACCAGAGAGCCTAGCTGTTGGGACTCCGTCCTCAGGGAAAGAAGATGTGGATCTGAGATGATATTTTGAAAAAAGAGAAGATCTTATATTGTATATTATGTCTTGATTTTGTAAATTAAATGACCTCTGAAAACAGAAGGAATGCCTCAGGAGACTTAACAAGAGAGTACCTAATTTCGAAGTGTTCTTTGGCTTTAAAAACAATCTGTGTGATAATGGGATCAGACCTGCCAAGTTTCACGCTTACGTACAGTTGCTGTTTATGGAGGACATTTGTATAGTTTTTTCTCTCCCCCATTCCGTTCGTATTTTTGCTGTCCAACAACCAAATGCATTTGTACAATCGCTAGACATTACAGTGTATTGTTTCAGATGCATGTCTCCATAGTTACTGTTTACAGAATCTTCCTCTGCTTAGACTCTTGTGTCAATAAGCTTCTGCATTTGAAAGTAACGCATCTTTATTTTTCAGCAAAAGCGGTCCCTCTCCTCACCAGCTTGCTGATTAGGTAAACATTTAGGCAGATATTTCCCTCATATATCTTTGGCCATCTAAAAATTACGCATCTATCATGGCATATGTCTTCAACTGTCTAAATGTAGTCACGTAGTCTAAGCCAGTTACCTAGGCTCCCTCTATAAACAATGGAGAGAGATAGTTGCAAAATATGATTCATTCAAATTATTTTAGATGGTTACCTTAGGAAGCCTGAAATAAGATCCAAGAAGAGATGAACGCCTACACCTCCACTCACAAGCGGCATCTAATTTTTTCTGATCAAGAAACCAAAGCTGTGAATAGTTTGATTGCATAGGCCTTAAGACATTCTTGCTCGAGTACAGTCCTCATGGACAGCTTAAGCGCAACAGATCTCAGATCTGGAACAGTATTCAGAATTTCCTGATCCTCTGTGTGATGTTCTGGACTGAAGATGCCTATTTCTCTTTCATTCTTATTACCTAGAAGAAAACAAAATCAAGATTAGAAAAAGACAAAAGCGATCAATCTTTCTTTTGATTTTTATTTATCTTTTTTTTTCTGTCTCGTAAGCTAAGAGCTCCCTCAAATACCATTCTCAGCTGATGTTAGTTTATGTAATACATCTAGAATACTATATACTTCTGGGAAGTAGAACTAACATAGAACTGCATCTACCTCCTTCATATTCCTTCTTTACATTTGCCCCATGACATGTCCTATATGTGGTATATTGTCCAGGTTGCATACAGTTGTCATCATAGCTTTGTGACTTCCTGAGAAAAAACTGATCTAATATTTTTTATTGCTATTTCTTGATGCCCTATTCATTTTGTTGCTTCTCCTCTTAGACTCTCCATCAGCTTAAATTACACAGTCTCGGAGACTTGTGAGCTTACTAAACTAAAAAAAAAGTTTAAAGACAGAAAAAGATTGCCTATCATGTTGGGCCTTCTCCCCTTCCCCTAGGCCCAATGACATAATCTCTTACATTTTTTGAAATTCAGAATATTAAGTACTCAGTTTTTTCACAAAACATGTGACTGTTCTGAGACAACCGCACCTCAGAGGCCACTGAAAAAGCTATTGCGATGAAAAAGTAGCAGAAATAAAGTAGGAGAGCAGGGAATAGCATCTAAACTCACCTCTGTGAATCACACAGAATAATCTTTCCTTTTAATATATTCAGTACCTAATAACAACCTTTCCTCAAGGGCCTGTTTGCACTGTAATGAAAACATTTTATAATGTGGTTCCACTGTCAAAACCTACTTGCATGTCTTGCAACACCCAACACCATCACATACCTGATCTCCATCTATGATGCATAGCTGAAGTCCTCAGTGACTACATAACACATTTTGGACAGGGAAAACTTGAGAAACATTTGAGATCAAGCACTTGTAGTTACTCTGTTACAACGTAAAACAGCTTTTCAGAAGCTATCAACCTAAACCACAGAAAGATCACATGTGGGGCACAACGCAAAACTCTTACTTGGAATACAGATTTTCAAGCACCACTGTTCTCATGAAATTGAAAGAAAAGAGGGGGGGAAAAAAAAACCAAAAACCACGCTTCAGAACCAAAAATGGCCCAAGCCTGAAATGTAGAAGAATACCTATTAAGGACACAAGTTACTAGATAATAACTAATAGAAATGGAGACGTAGCTACAGCTTTTGGGAGGCCAAGCACTTCTGAATGGGCACTTTAGTGAGCTGTCTACAGAGTCAGACATCCTCTGTCTCTGGCCCAGTAAATCTTAAATTCATTACTAAAATGGGACATACCTCCAGCAGGAGGATTGTAGGTCACGGTGCCCATGCATTGTACCAGTGTAGGAAATTTGGCTTTAACTCTTCCATGTTTTCTTCCTTAGCATGAGAAAATAAACAGATTAAGTCTCCCTTTTCCTGGTCAGGTGCTGTCAACTCTTCTCCCTCTCTTTTGTTCTTTTCAAACAAAACCAGTGCTAAAACCAAGTCAGTATGTGTTCTACCTATAATTTTTAATGGTATACATATTTTAGCTTTATGAAAATTTTAGAAAGAATATCATAGAATCATAGAATGGTTTAGGTTGGAAGGGACCATAAAGATCATCTAGTTCCAACACTCCTGCCATGGGCAGGGACACCACCCACTAGATCTGATTGCTCAAAGCCTCATCCAACCTGGCCTTGAACACCTCCAGAGATGGGGCATCCACAACCTCTCTGTGCAACCTGCTCCAGTGTCTCACCACCCTCACAGTAAAGAATTTCTTCCTAATATCTAATCTGAATCTACCCTCTTTCGGTTGAAAACTGTTACCCCTCGTCCTATCACTACACTCTCTGATAAAAAGTCCCTCTCTACCTTTTTTGTAGGCCCCCTTTAAGTACTGAAATACTGCTATAAGGGCTCCCTGGAGCCTCCTCTTCTCCAGGCTGAACAACCCCAACTCTCTCAGCCTGTCCTCATAGCAGAGGTGCTCCAGCCCTCTATACATATCCCTAGTTCTCTTAAAGGTATTATAATATCAGGAAATTTGTCCTTTTCAGGGATTTTTGCTTGAAGCTAGCATTCCATTAGCACAGCCTACTCTACAAAATGTGTCTGCCCAACTCCAAATCCTGTGCAATTTTTGCCTTGCCAGGACGACTGGTCCATTAAACAATTAGCCCAAAGCTGCACAGTGGTTTTTAAGTGAGACAGGACCAGAACCCTTTCACCAAATTCCCAGACTTAATCTCTCTCCACAGGACTTTGTTGTTAACAATGCAAAAACACAAGTTCATTTTAAATGGAGCCTGTCTTAAAGCAAAGAACAAATATTTTTTTTTGTGGTTTCCTAACTAAAAGTTGACGGGAAGCATTGCAGAATACAGCCACATAGTATCTTTGAACACACGCCTTATGTTAGAGCATATCGGCTGCAACATTTTTCACTGTTCTATGTTAAATCATGCATTCAGTTGTTTCCATTTATACTGCATCAAAGCAGTTGAAATCCAATTGAAAAGTTTCTTTAGACAGCCATTGTGCAGGAACATGATGTCAATATTAATAAAGGCTGAATTTCCCCTTGGCTCACTTCTTACAGATAAGCTTTTCAATAATACACTGCTTGCACCAAAGGTCTGATGGGACTGGGAATAGTAAAAAACACTAATAAAAGAATGTTGAATGTTTTTATATTAAATTTCCCCACAGGCAAACTGAAAAGCCTACTTAGAGTACGCCAATCAACATGGCACTTATTAAATGTAACAAGAGTCCTGTTACAACAGATCTTTAAAGCCCCTAAATATGAATTAGAAAATAAAGACAAAAGACAATTACAGATGTATTTCTAGATTGAAGCCCTGGACACCTCACCTGATACTTACTAACATGACACTATGTTTGATCTTCAAAAAGACTCCATTTTTATCAGCATACAGCTATATTTTTATTACTGGTATTTACTGTAGCTAAGAATTTTATCCTTTCCATTTCCAGTCTTTTAAAATGCATTTTTATATTTGAGAAAAATACCATAATTGCTTAGAAATACGTGAAGTCAGTAAATGGGGTACAATACCCACATAACTTTGGATTGACTAATATAAGGAAAATGGAAGCATGTGAGTAAAAGTAGTGACCACATTTAGGCTAATTAGAACAAACACTTATGTGTTCTCATCAGAACATGGACGACTGAGTGCCTGAAAAACATTTCATTGTGAGGATTACATCTGTTTCACGAAGGCTCATCTCTTGCACCTGAATTTAAGCAATATTTTCACCCTGTCAAGGTAGTGACAAATATATTAAATCTGTCTGTCTTTTGAGATTGCGAACCCCAATCTGAGATTTTGCCTTGGGCACAGCAATAAAAAATAAACTCAATTGTTAAGCATAGGGTTTATTTTCTGCAGACGGAAAGAGAAAGGAAAAAGGTTGCAGGACCTTTTACAGGATTGTAGTTTGTCTGTAAACAACTGGTTTAAATTAATCTAAATAGCTGTGAAACATTTAAACTTCTATGAAACTGAGAGAATTCCTGTAACAGTATAAACATTTATGTTAATTGGTATGTATTAATTTGGAAAAAAAGAGATGCATTTTATTAAATAAAAATTGATAATAATGAAGCTTTTGTGCAATCCATGCTAACACGAAGTATTTTGTTTGAAGCAGTAAGTAAAGCACAAGGCAATGTTTATCAAAGTCTGTTCTGTGGACTCAGTAGTTTTCTAAGTTCATCATGTTAAAACTTGAATGTCACTTAAAAATGCTGACAACACACTAAATATGTTCCCATCACATTTTGATGAGTCTGAACTGAAGTCCATCGGGATCTTTCAGGTGATTTCCTATTTATATTGGATCATATGTTAAATAAACAACTGCTGTATTTGTCACAAAGAAGTTACATATTTATTAACAGGACCAAAGGCAGCGTCTGCCTTAAAATGTTATCCAGGCTTTGGAATACTTTGAAACCTTAGCTTAGAACAGTCTTCTGTTTTCCATGGCCCACAGCTTTAAAATACATAAAAAAACATCTTGCATTTATGGATAAATACTGAAATGGACAGGACTAGGTGTCATAGCTTCTGAGATGACTTAATACTTGATAAATATTTGAGTTAATGTTTCAATATCAATATTTTATTGTATGAGTAAGATACATATTTTATTCAAAGTTTACTTAAGCAAAAGTTGCAATGACATTCTATATGGTATTGCTGGGTTTTTGCTGTAGACTTGCAGAGGCATATTTGATTTTGTGATCTTTGTAATGCTGCTGGAGAAATAAATATTTCCAATAGCCATATTACAGGAAAAATGTATTTCCCATGCACAAACTGGAAAATGAATGCTATTGATATCAGCAGATACCAACTATTCCTCAATGTGATAGCTAGCAAATTTATTCACCACATAGCAAGAGAATTAGCAAGACATCATTCTATTTTACATGAAAATTTGATACTAATTAGTATTTGATAGAATAGCTGGTGTATAACTTGTATGGAGTAATCATAAATTCATTCTGTCTGTTAAGTTGAAAGATAAACAAAAACAGACTGGTAAAACAAGTTATGGATTTCCATAGGAGAGATTTCCAAAATGAACTTCAGTAAAATGTTGGTAAAACCAACTGGTCTGAAAAGTTAAGGGATGAAAACAGAGAGGAGACTTGGTATTACTTTGGGCAGGGGAATGAATCTGGAGAAGGATGAGCTTGACCTACTGACATGAATACCTATGTTAAGAGGGATACCATGAAAATGCAGAGAGCAAAGCGTGGAGGAAAGCACAGAAAAATTATCAAAACTTCCTAAGAAATCAAGAATTAGAAATCAAGAAATAAAAAATCAGACTGAATAGGACACTTCCAAAGTTATTAAAACAGACAACAAAACCAGAAATGAGAATATGGAAAGAAAGATGTATCCTATACAGTTACTGCCTATATGTCATTAACTAAAAGAATACCTTCATTTTTAAAAAGGATGTTGCAGCTAACTACAGTGGCAAAATCCAGATGAATAACAAGAATGAAGTTATTAACTTGAAATTATTACAACCAGGATAGGAACAGAACACCTAAGTCTTAGAGCTCTCAAACCGCATGACTGTTTCTCTCTATCCCGGAATGCTAAAAGAACCAATATGTAGAATTACAGGTACAGTAGCAGTTTTCCATCAATTCAACAGTGAAAATAGTACAGCTGGAGAAAAACAAATACAATGCATCAAGGGAGGAAGAGGGGAAGAAATCTATCAAGACAACTTTAAGTCTGTTCATAGTTACTTTCCTTTGCTTTCATGGAGTAACTTCAGTTCAGGGCAGATAGAAAGTAAACTGACCTAAAGGATCTTTAATTTAAGCCATTTTAATTGTACTTGATCTAGGAACGAGTACGTCTTATCTGAGTGAGTGTAATTTCTCAAGTTTTCTGAATCATCTATGACTGCATAAATCCTTGGATCGACAGATTTTAAGGTCATAAGAAACCACTATGGTAAGCTGGTCTGACCAATATCCATACAATCTCACCTGTAATTTCTTCACTGAACTAGTGACTTCTCTTTGACCGATGACAGAGATTTTTAAACATGTTCCCTTTATTAGAAAATGCTTGCTGATAGAATCTACATGTCATCAAATATGTCATCATGTACCAAACATATGTCTTATATTACAGATACGTAACCCTCTGAATGACACTAGCTTCCTACCCATCAAGTTGTTCCATTTGTTTACGGAGAGCCATTTGCATCCGAAAGTTGCAAATGATACAGCAATTGCAAAAGTTTCATTTAAGAACTACCCAAAAGAAATACTTGAAACTATCTACAGAGTTAGCAATGTACTCAAGATGGAAGCGATCTGACAACAGAACTCAAATCAGTTTTTACCCATGTGCAACTGCAGCATGAGACAGTTACTGTCTTGTCCTTGTCCCCGAATGTTGTCAGACCCTTTTCGCTTTCAACTCTGGATTCTGTGAAGCCAAAAGCTGTGAAACTTTGCAGAAAGGCAAGCTAATGTTTAGATTGAATAAACACTTTAAAGATGGTTTCTTTTTTGCTTTGTCCTAGCAGGGGAAAAAAAAAAAAAAAAAAAAAAAAAAAAAAAAAAAAAAGGTTACAAGTAAAGATCAGTTTCCTGTGGGGAAGCTGATGAAATGTTTCATTATCTGTGCAGGGAGGCAGGCAACTTCAAGGAAATGTCACTAACTTAGCATGATATTCTTAAAGTAAGTATCATCTCACCCAGCATAACCACAGGAACATATTATAAGAAAGATCTGTGAAGTAAAATTAAAAAATCTGAGGTAAATTTCTAAGGAGGGCATTTTCTTCTCCCTCCCTGACATATAATTAGAGCCCTGCATGGAACAGATAGGTCAGCCTGGTAAATGAGGGCACCTTATTACTTTGTGGCGCCCGATAGAGATAGAAAGATTGAATATTTTAATTTGCAGGGAAAAAAAATATTTATAAATATGAGACATTTTCAACAAGTAGAAGATGACTTAGCCTTTTTTGCCACTACTTATGCTCTCGCTTCACGTTTTGGTAGTGGCATCTGAGCAGAGACAAGGCTGTTAAACAATCAATTGAACATTTGTTTCTCACTTCACATTGATATCCCAGGAGGAGGGATGTTGTCCAACAAACACCAGTCTTATATGTAAATAAGACGTAGGATATCTATTCCCTTTCCCTCTCCTCTTTCCCCCAGTGGGAGCCTGGAAGGGGAAAGAAAGAGGAATTTCTCAGTCAAGACTCCCTTTCTTTTTTCTCATCTATCCCTCAGTCAAGCATATGGGCTTCCAATTAAAGAACTAGAACAACAGTCCCTTCTTTCTGTCAGATAATTTTGAAATTCTTCATGAACGCTGTTACATTTTAAGCTAAATTCTAATTTAGTCCCGGTAGGTGTAATTCTTAACTTTGTTCATCGCATTTTGCAGTGTCTGATATTTAAGAAAAGCAAATTAAAACTGGCCACCAAGCAGCTGATCAAGAAGAAATCTGATCATATTCACAGAGTTTAACCGCTAATAAAAATAAAATAAAGAAAGCAATCTTGTCCCAAAAGACCTCTAAAGGGAGGCTCACAACGAGTCAGCGACAAAACGGCTTGCACTTCCATGACATTAAGCAGGCCTGAGCAAGCCAATCTCTTCGCAACAGCTTTATCAAGGCTGCTTGTTGACTGATAGCAGGAAACTGCATAGTTTTCTGCTTCCTTGTCTATACACAGGATGCCAAACATATCTCATTGAGAACATCTGCACTCTTTTCTCAAGAGAGTTTCGAAGAGGGGCAAAGCGGCAGGGCCAAACGCTGGGCCACGTAGATTCTGCTGCCGTAAGAGGCAGCCTGCTATACTGCGCCAGGCAGGGCTGCTCTGCAGATAGCCAAAAAGGCAGCTAATTGCCAGGGAAAAGGGCAAATCCACTAATCCTCTGACACCTTCTCTTTCCTCCGCTAAATCCACACCAGGGAGTAAGAGGGGTGACGTGGGTTTTTTCCCCCAGAAAGTGAGGAAATAAATGAGCAAACCCTCAAGCTTTGAAAAAAAGGAAGTTGGGAATTAGTAAGGCTTTTTCTGGTTACACTAACACTTAGACTCCTGACAACTTTGAAAATATGATGCAAAATGAAGTTTTGTGCAAAATCAGGAGGTACATCACTGTCATTACCATTGCCAATTCAGGCAATGTCTTAAAAAGCATTCTGGGCATGTACTGCAAAAAAGAGAACGATTTGACTATTTTATCCGCAAACCTTTTGATTTGCTTTATGATGAAGATTTAAGTGAAACTTCAGTTTTCAAAAATAGTTCAGAACAAGAAGTTGGCACCACCAAACAATTATGCCACCTCTCCATAGTTCCTGGACAGTGAATAGATCCTATATGTAAAAAAAAAAGAAAGTTTCCATGCACACAAGGGCAGGGGAGGAGGAGATGGAATAATTAGCCAGTTGCTATAGTAACACAGATAGAACTAGGACATCCCACTCACATGAAAAGTTTATCTTAGATTTTGGTTAAGTATTCCTAACATAGACCTTTTTCTTGGTTTTGAAAATCCTAACTTCTCAGTTGTGCTGTGATTATAGTGAAAACTCATTTAGGTTTTCCACAGAATTCAGGTATCAGCAGACAGAAAACTTCAAAAATTTCTAGGGTAAACTTGATTGGGCATCTGCACACCACAAAATAGGAGCTTTGACAGAGAAGAATAGCAAGTTCAAGACAGAGCTGTCTCCCTGCTCTTTCCATTCAATCAGGGCTCCAGAAGTTTGACTGAAATAGTAATAGTCTGTGTAAGACTGCTGTCTATCCTGAATACCTTTTTCTCCCAAATGCCAGTGAGTTTGTCAATTCATATTTTATCACCTCTAAGAGCTAACTGTCAACTTCCCTGGGAAATTTGAAAAAGCTCCTTGGAGAAGGGCACATAGTGCTGGGCACTGCACAGAGGCGCTAGAGACTTGCCTTAAATTCCTGCCTTAGCATTTGCAACAGGGCAAATCATATGATATGCCTACATAGATGAAAAACCACTTCTGAGCTCTGCTGTGCCGCTTCTGGATCAGCACTGTCTTGGATATGACCAGGTATGATCAGTGTGTGGCAGAGCTCAGGACTGTCCATGTAGACCATCCTGTGCTTCTGTTCTTATCAGTGAAAGGGGGACAGTGCTCAACACCTTCACAGGGACACTTGAAGATAACTAGTGTTAATAGTTGAACCTGCCATTTGCTCACCATTCTCCAACCTTTCTGGCTATCCTTAGCACATTCCAGATTCTCCCAGCAGTGAAGCACAGCTGGCTTTGCTCCTGAGGTATATATTATACATGATAACTAAATGTCCCACAGGAACTTCCGCTGGAAACCAGAGTCCTGAAATTTTAGGCAGAATCTGGTGTGCCACCAAGCTTATTGTGCAATCTTTTCTGGACTGATTTCCAGATAAGTTATACACTGGTTTGTGCTGCTAGAGTCCTAAAAATGATCACCAAGTAAACAGGAAATTCTTTTGAAAATTTGGCTTGTAAGCTTAGTTTGTCATTTTGTAAATTGGCAATAATGATGCTTATGTGAGACCTTTGCATGGAAGTTTCTCTAGGAATATAAGGTATTATTAATACTAATTGCACTTTTATTGATGGCATGATACTTCATCTTTCAAAAGTGGATTAATGCTGTTGAAGCAAATTCAATACTATTCTAATACACATACAAGATATATCAGGCTCCTTTTCCTTCAATGGTCTTTTTCTCTCATTGCATCGTTGCTATTTTTTTAGCTTTTGCTGAGATGAAACTGAGCATATTAAACACTTCAGAAAATAAATGACCACATACATATGTTCTACCATGGCTCAATTCCCTAGCCATTGCTCAGAACCATGATTCATCTTTGGAAGGTAAATACCTAATGAAATTATTATTTTTTTCCAATGCTGTACGGAGACGTACATAATCATCCATCTAAATATGGACCAGATGGGACATACTCTACAGCAACAATAAATGAGAAAGAAACAATTCATAGATCTGTTGATTTTTTTTTTTCCAACTTTTTATGGACCGTACGGTGGCATTCTGAGCACTGAGGTCTATGTCAATATATTCTTGTGTTCACTGGAGACTAGTAGTTACAGTTAGAAAATTTAACTGTAACACTTGATTTACCTAAATAATACCAAAATATATTAATGTAAATATTAATAAACCATTCATAAATAAGCTGAAGATTGTCTCCTGTAAAAGCCAAAGGAAATACATGTGGTTATAAAATGTATATCATAGTATGCACATATATATCGCACAGGAGTACTATCTTTGTTATTAGTATCAGAAAGCATGCAAAGCCGAAACATTTATAAAAGCTGGTCTTCAAATATTTGACTGTCAAGACATGTTTTTTCTTATTGAACTTGAATTTTCTCTGGTTGAAGCTAGCTCCCAGAAGACTTTTTTTGTGAATTATCAATCAGTAGAAGTACAGAAAAAAATTTTAAAAAAAATTAAACAAATTAACAAATTTTAAATATTAATTTTTTTTTAAATTTAAACATTAACAATTTTTTAAGATTATTTTATCTATATAAATATAAAATGGAGAACAAATTTAAAAGAGCCATTTAAATTTAAGAGCTCTGTTCTCAGTGAGACACAAGTGACATTGGAAGAGGTGAAGAGAAGAGCACTGGAGTCATTTCTGCTCAAACTATACTGACAAGTAGGCTAGGCAGTCCCAGTGTAGAAAAGCACTGAAGGCAGTGGCGTAGAAAGGCTTCCTCTCTACTGAAATGTTCCCACAACTAAGGTAATTCACAGAGGCCAATTATATTAGCATTCAACTCCTTCTAATAAATGAACTAGCATTAACAGACTGATATGCAGCTTTACATCCTTCATGTAAAACTGTAAATTTTCCACTAGAGAGTCTAGTGTAAGCAGCAGATGAACATGGATTTCAATATCACAATTTGGGATGCAGAAGTCTACGTTCTAACTAAATCTCACTTTCTTCACCTATGTCCTTGTATGGCCCTGCATATATTAGACAACTAAAACAATTAATTAGATAACTTGCATTTTCTAACTACTGTAAAATGATTCAGGTTTTGGGTGACTAATTTCAGAACCACCAAGTATACACTGCTTACTCTAAGCTATTTGTAAGGTTTCCAGGGTCCAACCATTTCACAACTATTGGGGGGGGAGGGGGGAGCGTGGAAAGGTAGCTGGAATTATTCAGTTTAATGCATAAAAGTACGTTTTTCACCCACTATTGATTCTATCTTATTTTATATGAATAGCCATGTTTTTTAATTAAAGCAAGTGACAACAGTGTTCTCATATGTGCCAATACATCTTAGATCTACATGATTTGAAATTGAAAAAATATTCATAACATTAACCTTTATCTATCATATTTTTTTACTGTAGGCAAAAAAAAATCTTTTGACAAAAAATGTTTAGTACAGAAAGGACATAACTGTACATCTTCCTTTCCTAATAAATGACTAATCAGTCATTCATTCATTCACTTCATATTAATTGTTAAAAGATTAATCATGATGAACTAACGTATTATTAATATCCACATTATATGTGTATCCATGGAAATTCCACAGCAATATGGCGATTAACTAATGTACCATTATTTTAAAGTTAATTATTGTAGCATTAGAAGTAACTATGAAGAAAGGATTCAGGGAATTTTTTCCTATTATTTTTCTTTTAACATAATTTTGTATTTTATCATATTAGAAAAGTGAACCCGGGGAGAGGAAAAGCGAGGATCTGCAGCTATTTCATTTTATTTCCCTAGTTTCTTTCATTTTCATCTTGTATTAATGATTTTTTTTAAACAGCAAATATCACAGTCCAATCATTCTACTGAGAAGTAACAGCTGTTTACTATGAAATTGAATAGTTGTTAACTTTGCCAAGGTTGTTATGAAGAACATAAGAAAATTCAAAATTCTATTATTATATTTAAAAAGAAAAATAACAATTTCTAAGATCCATAGATACAGTAAATAAATAAATCTATCTAGTGAAGATACATCTTTATTATTCTTTTTTGCCTTAACCTTGGTTAAGAAATCAGATCTTCTGTATTCATGATGGTGCCTTTTACTTTTTTTGCTTTGAATTTCAAAGACATATGCTAATTCAATATTTAGTTTGTGTCTGTATGTATACATACATGCACACATACATGCACACGTACATACACACAGGTCCTTCAGGTATGGGGAATAGCACTGTTTAATTCGAAACTTTGACAAAAATTCCAGTTAGAATTCCAGTTATGGGAAACAGTGCTAGATTTTAAATGACTGGATTTTTTTAATAAATTTTCACTTACAACGCAACTATAAAAAAAAAAAAATACTGTGTTGTCAGTGATAAGAAAAATCTAAGAAATCATTAGGCTTATTTAAATCACAAGACATTTAAATAGTATTTTTATTTTTTTAATATATTAGGATTCTGATGTTTGGATTTTGTGTCTGCAGATCATGAGCACGCTACCGCGTGAGCACCACCTTAGACCTCGGCAGTTCTTGGCTCTGTGCAGAGCGGCATAACACTTTTTAGTGTTTGTTTAACACTACTACCATCCTTCCACAGCACAGAAATCCTTGAATTTTAGGCTTTAGAACTTTAATTTTGAGCCACTTCTTTACATAAATCTAGTTGATCTGTGGTCTGAGTCAGTCCTCCCCTTTAAAATTTCATTTGGTTGTTTTCGAAAGAATTTGAAGAGCAGGCTCTGAAAAAAATAAAATAAAGTGTATTTCAAAATGCTTGTGAATAGGACTGTTTCTACCCTATTCCAGAAAGTTGCTAGATGACAATCTGAGACCAATAGGATTTAAACTTTGTTTAGGTACTTTCCTAAATAATTTTCATTCACCTTCACAGCAAAATGAAAAAAGAATCTTAACTTGGAAATCAGTATGAACTGTCACACTGGTACCTCAGTGAAATTTCCATGGGTTTTTTTACATGTCTTTGAAATTAGTTATGTTTAAGACTATAGGATCTCTTGAACCCCTTCCCTTGATTTCAGAAAACTCATGGTTTTTTGGATTGTGACTTCTAGGAAGAAGAAAAGAGATGTTCTTGGAACAGCTGATATTGATGTTTGAAGTATTAACAAAGATGTTAAAAATCTAAACTGATTATGAAAGATCATGCTGGAAACATTCCATACTCAAATATCAAATGTGATACAGAAAACTTGTTAAGGAAAGTATCTATATCAAACATTACATTGAGTAACTTTTGGAGAGAAAAAAAATGTACTCCCCATCTGACAGTTGTGATGATACTGATCAGTAACCAAGACTGCAGACTGTTGGCTGATGCTGAAGTTAAATGCGTGTGACAGAAATAGCAGCAGTGATGGATGGCTTTGGATCTGCTGAACTGACAAAATGCTACAATGCTTAGGATGCTTAGTTGTCAGTAAAAACAGGCAACATAGGGACTTGGTATTTGAAGTCTTTGCATGACATAATATGAAATGATGGTCAGCACTGAACCTTGACTACTTGACATTAACAGTGCTAATTTATACGTAAGAATCTGCCTACCACAGCTGTGATACAGGTCATTTGTTGAAATATCAACATGGAGTACAAACTAACATATGGAAGTTGAAGCTGGTGCTGCTACAAAGACATATGATGAAGCTCAAACTTTTGCACTGGTGACTATGTACAGTGGAGATTATTTGTGTCATCCTTCTCTACATATCCTTTCAAAACTAGGTGTTTTTGAGCAAATTATCTCTCATATATTCTGGGGGCACTCAAATCCATGTTGTGATTCCTTTTTTTCCACCTTCACATAGCTTAGAGAAAATAAAAAGAAAAAAAAAATCAGACAGATAAGCAAGAACATCATGACGTGTAAGTTGCTTTTGTACACCAAGTCATCATTTCTGTCCATTCATCCACAGTGTTTTTATTGCATCAGCATCCCATGGCTGCCCAGCACTACTTTTTTTTCCCATTCTCGTATTGTTGTACTTTTCTGCTCTTTTCTTTCAGTTAAAACAATCTCCTTCAAAAAAATCCATTAAGTCTGTTTAAGAGCTAACATGATTATTGACTCCATTTGTAGGTCATAATCCTTTTCCTTATTTTGTCCGTCTGTTACTAAGACTGAAAGTCCTTTGGAGAAGATCCATTTGTTATTTTGTACGATTTCTACCACATATGTTTCCCATTTTTACCTGATCCTCCGGTAACACCATAGTAAAAAATATCAAAATGGGTATATTAAGCTACCAGGGAAAACAGTTTTATCTGCACTGTTGTGTTGGATGGATTCAAGACCAAACCTACATTCCTTCCTTCTTTTTAGGCATGACCACGGTGCCAGCTCTAAGCGGACACAGTTGTATTTCCTGAAGGAAACTTCAGGTTTGCGCTTACCTTAGGATGCTTGCACTAACCCGACTCAAAGGGAGGCACCTACTGCAATTTCCAGAAATTCCCTCTTGCAGGGCAGCGTTTGAGAAGGCGATCTGGCATCCCTCCTATTATTTGTCATTCTAATATCCTACCTTTGCTCTGTAGAATGGGATTCACTCACATGACTTTGGCTGTATAAGAGTTAAATGTCAAGAACTGCATCCTCTGTAGTAAACAGACACAGACAGATAAGTCCAGAAGATGATTCAATTCTTCTCACTTAGGCTTCTAGGACACCTGGTTCACTCTTTAAAACCAGAAACCTATTTAACTGAAAATCACCGTAAATAATTTTACTCTAGTTTTATTTCTACCCAGCAGCCAAATTTTTCTTTCTCACTTTTATATAAGTGTAACAACTGTGCATTAAATTAGACTCAGTTTTTTATTTTTTCATCATTTCTCTAAATATTTTTGTTACGCTTAAATTTCAGTGGTTAATGTGATACACGATCATATTTGTGCAAGGGAAAAGTATTTGTACTTTCCAGTAAATGTTGGCTTTGCTGAAATCTTTTTTATTGCCTGGAGAAATAATCGTGTTTCTGGTAAATATCTGTAAAATTCGATCTTATACTTACCTAGCAGTGTGTGGAGACAGAGTATACTTTTAAAATAAACTTATCTGACTTTTATTACTGATCCACTTTCTCCTTCCCAGACATCGTGGTGGGAAGTGTCATCCTTCTCGGTCACCCTAACACTGATAAAAATTAGCAAGAAGCAGTTCTGACCTATTAATTGAAAAAAGAAAATAAATGAAGATATATATTGTCTGCTAGGTGTTAGGGCTGGGTAGCATTGATACTACAAGTGAGGAAATTAATTTTTAAGTTTTAAATCCAGCTTTTGAAAGAAAAATAAAGACAAAAGTTCAGAGACAAAAAAAAAAATAGATCATTCCATCAAGTATTAGGTAGAAAAAGGAGGTGAAAGAAGAGAAAGGGAGAACAGTAATAGGAAAACTAATAGAAAAACAAATCCAATGTGCCCGCATTGATTTTTGTGATTACTGTTTATTAAAATGCAGTGGATACAGATTATCTTTCTTTCAAATGCTCTGTATTTATTATTGCTTCATTTGCTTTGAAATGATAACTGCAGGCACTTAAATAAATGGATTCCAACATCGTCTAGTTCCTTTCTACCATCCTTGTCTGTGATAAGTACCCCTGTAGAAATGTTATTCTGAAGCTTCTTTAAGCAATGTTTTTCTGTTAATCACAAGATCTTTCTTTGTATGTCTTCTGTAGTGCTTGTACTGCCTACATTTTCTTTCTTATTCTAATGGTAGGAGAATATTTTCCAGTATAAAAAATTGCTGTACTTTTGGAAACAAGTTTCACTGTGATTTTATTGTATAATTTATATTTTTGAGTTAGGCATCTAAGATACGGCAGAATCACTGGCTTTGCCACAGACTTCCTAGGTGACCCTTTGCACAAGTCCGTCTAGGTTATGGCCATCTGAATAAATTAAAGGTGGCCAGGTACGTTCCTGAGAACTGAGGCCCTCTGGCATGGAACACTCATGTCTATGCTAATAAGATTTTTTTTTTTCACCCAGGTAGGGTAGATGTTTGCAAACTGCCCATTGGGAATGGTCCCTGGGCTTACCCAAACTGAAATCACAAATTGTTTGTAGGGTGCTCATCGCATCAGCCAAAATCTAGTCAGAAACTACTCTAACAGACATAGGAACATTTCCAGTCACTGCTTAATTTACTAGTAGAGTTGTATCTTTAAATTCCCTACATCAAATTTCTGAAACTGTCATAATACAGATGGGTATACATTACAGTCCTGAGAAATTTTATGAAATAAAATTTAAAAAAATTAAATGTAGACGCCAATGCAAATTCCACTAACTGCCTCGTTGTATTACCTAATTGCATCTTTACATGATTATGTGCATTTTAAAATGCCTTCCTGTAAAATAGAATTTATAGTTCCTTCCTTTTTTGTCTTGCAGCTCTCGGAGAACGACTACACTGCAGTATGTGGCTATGGGCTTGAAATCCAGGTGCTTATGCAGGCTCCTGGTCAGGTTTCACAGCCAGTGCTGAGCTCTGTGCTATGACAACACAATAATCATACACAGCTAGACAATTAAAAGTCTGCTTGGGTACGTCTATGGGTGGAATTAATGATACAGATGTCATACCTATAGAATCAGGATTGTAAGGAAGGTAGGCATTACTATACTCACACAAACTACAAATTTACAGTCCAGCACCTGTGGTGTCAGAATTACTCTCTCCCATACGGAGAGGTGTTTTTTGTTTCAAGTGATTATGGAATACTGAATGCTGCTGTTGACAAACTACTTTCAGTTGGCCAATTGCAGGTGGAAATCCGCCCAGAAAACCTTATAGTGACAGTCTGGAAATTCCCCACTTTCTAATCACAGTTTCAATATTATTGTCTTTTGCCAACAAGTGCTAAAAGAGATCTTTTGTTTCAGCAGTAATCCCCTAATTGCTGCGTTGTTACGATCTGTGTTTTTGCTGTGTATGAAGTTTTGTTATTTCTAATAAATATCCTTTTTTATAATTGACTTAAAACACTCCTTTACTCTCATTATAGTTCTAATTGTGTTTTTTCCTTACATGTTCCCACCCTAATGACTTCAAAATCTTAATTCAGGAATGTAGTTAGACTACTTCTCTGAAGGTTTGAAAAGCACGGAGGAATGCCTGATGGATGTATCAACTACCAAAGTCTGATGTATGAATTAAGATATAGAGAGAGATCTCCATAATGAACACAAAAGCCATTTGCATTAATTTCAGAGTGAACTATCGCACTTACAAACTTTTCATGACAGCAATGTTGCATTTTGTTGAAGTGGTAATTTCATAATTCTCAGAGATGGTACACTTGTCATAACCGCATAAAGGTACTGTGGAGTCCCTTTATTAGACAGGAACAGTCATATGATACTACCAAGTAGTTTGCCCTCTTTTCTTTCAAATTAGAAGGAAAGGAAAACACAGAATCCACAATGAAAGCAGGAACGCAGTAATGGTGTAGACCTTCTTGTGAGTGCTCTTTCTGCCTGCTAGTCCATGCCATCTCCTATTCTGTGCACGTTGCCTAGGCAATGCCAGTCTTGCTGTTTTCCAGCTCTTCAGTGATTCTGCCTTACTCTGCTTCTTGCATAGCGTAAGTCATATGGGCTTGGGCCTTTTTCCTACATTTTTTGTGGCAGTTCAGGGTATTCTTTATCAACAATGTTCAAAACTCAAGTGCCTAGTTTACAGGACAGTCTGGTTAGATCGAGACAAGGGACCAATACCTATCCCTGCAGGTAAACAGAGCGAAGAATCTTGCATCTATAGTACTTAGGATGAGCAAATGTGTTGTGTCCGCATCATGGAGCGCTCCGTTCTGGAGTTCCTCTGGACCCAGTGTGGTGTTTCTATTGGTCTGGCACTAATTTTGTATGTCTTGGCAACTTAAACTGGTTTAAACAGTGTAAGGGCTTTTCTGTAGCTCAGCAAAGAGGTGGGCATTCCCATAGCAGGAAACCAAAGAAACTGTGTTGTATGCTGTGGGATGTGGGATGAGGGGATTTGAAGGTTGTTGAGGGTGTGAAGTTTAATGCTGGACAGGTCCTTCCCAGAAGGTCTCACATGATGTAAAACATTGGCTGTTGGGATGTGTAGAATGCCTGTGGTTAGTCTCAGAGCAATGGTGATCTTGCAATATTTGAATTACAGGATGCTTGGATGAGCAATGTAGACATATAAAATCCAGGTGTCAGAGTATGTCATGCCTTTAATATGTAGAGAAGGACAATTTCCTCTCATATATGACTGAGAAAAGTAAAGAGCGGTATTGCGTAAAGTTCATAAAGTCTGGTATGTATTTGTCAGCTGTACTGACTGTATTAGGCCTACATTCCCCTGTATAACTCCCAGAAAACTGACACTAGAGAAATATGCCACAGGGAAGTATTTCTTTGATTTAACAAAGTCTCATGGAAGTTCTGTTTTGCTTTGTCATTTTGGGAGACGTTTTTGTTCCAAGAGAAATCCAGCCAATCTGCTCAGCCCAAGTACTTCTGTAAAGAGGAAAAAAAGGATCAAGGAAACAAAGGAAACAGTCATTGACTCAAAAAGCTCATTGTATTTAATGAGCTTTTTCATTAGGGGTTTTTTTTGTGATTCTAGGAAATTTTGCCCTTTAAAATTACTTCTTTGTTCGCACTTCCTTTCAGAAAAGAAATGTTTTAGTTACAATTGGGTGTCCTTTTTAAACAACAAAAATCTTTTCTACAACTCCCAATTGCTTGAGTCTTCTCTTTCTAACACCGAGTAATTTGTCTTTTGTTAAACACAAACCTACTTTTGTGAGAAGCATTTTAAAATAAACAAAGCCCACAACATACACCTGACAAGCTCTTCATGGTGTATGTTGTACACAGATCCAGCAGCATGCAAACACCTGAACCTCATTTTGAAGATCTCAAAGGTCATTTAAATGAATGCACAATTAAAGTATTTTTATGAGTTTGATTACATCTCTCTTGCGTATGTTTTTGAGGACTGAAGAAGGGGGTCATAAAATATTGCTTCAAAGATAATTCCCTGGCAATTCTGGGAATGTCATCATAGCATTCACAGCAAATGAGTAATGGAGAAGAAGAAAAATGACAGTGTAAGCAACTTGGAACATAAATTTAATTTAAAACTCATAGTTTACGAGTTCTTCAACCACATAGTTGAATGGTCAAAAAGAAAGAAGCAATCCTTATCTAATCCTTATCGGTATTTTTCCTGTGTTTGTGTTCGTTGTGTAAGTTCCTTGGGGCAGGGAATGTTTGTGTATTGTCTAGTATTGTAATAATTTAGTCTAGATTTAGAACATTTGGGTAATGTCTTAAAACAAAAATAATAAACATAGTCCTACTTTGATGTAGATACACAGAGACTACTGCTACTTTGCAAAGTTTTTCCAACTTGGATTGGCTACAATTTTCCCCTAGTTGTAGTAATGTCACAAGATGGGAACAAGTGTGGGAATGGCAACTAGAAAGCTTTGAATATCTGTGTATATAATAATAAGTACCTGTAGTCTCCAGTGAAGGACTCAAATACTTGGTACACGGCATGGCAAAACACTCTGAATTACCTAATCCAGAGGGAGCAAGGAGTTAACCAGAGTTTAATTTCCCACTCTGTTTCCCTCAGGTAAATGACAGAAGAATCTGATCATAGGCAGAAGAGAAAACATTTTTTGGAATTAGTGTTCTGCTACCAACTATCATACAATGGGTTTTACCCTAAAATAAAAATGCATTTTCCATATATTTTCTGACTAATAATGACTTCTGAACTATAGCCTTGAATGAGTGAAAAGACCTCAAGAGGTCTTTGTTTTTCCTTTAAGTCATTCCATCACTTACACATGCAGGCATCAAAATCTGTCATTTTTCATTTTGAGAACAATGTTATGAATGGAAAATATAGCTAAGAAGGTCAGTTTTCTCAGCACCAATTGCTCCCTCCCTCCTGGTTGTAATGAGGATTGCTTTTGATGATTATTAGATTGGTGTTTTGCTATTGCCAAGGCACTGGCATGAACGCTTTCATGCTTTCATGAACTCTTTTTTTTGGGGGGGGGTCGTTGACAGCAGGATTACACTGATTAAATGTATCTCTTCAAAGTCGGTCAGATGAATCCTGCCCTAAATGTGGAGAAAATTTCACTGTAAGTACAGGGGATCCTGGGATGACTGTTCACACTCAAATATAATCACATGAATCCTGACTTTCTTGTCTTTTTGAGGAGGGGAAGAAACTGTGATGAATTTTTCCACCTTGCTACAGCATAGTAATTTCTTGTGAAAGCATTCTTCTCCATGAAAAACATAACCACAGATCCGCAGTGTGTTGAAATTTATGCTTTTAAAGTAGTACTACACCAAAGTGTTCTGCAAACATTGCATAGCCACACAAGAAGACAACACATGGTCATTAGTTTACTGCCACATCTCCCCTTATATTACTGACTGCCAGGCTCTTCATATGGACAGAAGTCTTAGCGAATACATGAGTTATCATGCACTTATGCTTCATTCCTAAAATATCCAGAGCTCTTTCTGATATGTTATGAAGAAAGGCAAAGGCATTACTACAGCTTCCAGGAAATATTCTTCTCCCTAAAACACAGAAAGAAAACCAAAGTGAAACAAAAGGCAATTTCTATGTTGTAAAATACAGTCTGAGTTGCAGTCTTGTGCTCCAAAAGAGATATGTTATCTTCTTACCTACCCAGCACATACTGAGTACCTAGCATAGTGATTAGGACCTCATGTCAGAGGCAAAAGGAGTTCTGGGATCTGCCTCAAAGAATGCCTATGTATTGTACATTAACATTCTACTTTCTGTATTTATCTGGAAATGTCTTCATTCAACAAAGAATAAGACTGAAACTCCTAGGAAATTTCTCTAGGAAAAAACTCCTAGAGAGGAGTTTTCAGTCTATTCTTTGGAAATCAATGAGAAGTTTGAAGCCCAAACCAGAGTTAGGAGCTGAAGCAATGTGTTTTAAGCCCTTGCCTACATACCAGAGGAACTTCAGAATAAAGAAAAGTCCTCACGAGGTGTGAGAATTGTGGTCTTGGGCAGAATTTATCTACTGCAACACTTGGGTTGAACAAATATTCAAAAAAACATGTAAGCTCCTGTCTAACTTCCTGTAGAAATACTCAGTTGTAGCTAAGTCCTGGGAACTGTGTGTTCCAAGCTTTGCTTTAGAGCTTAGGCCAGGCAAACAGGTTTGAGTGGACTATAAATTTAAAATACTCTAGCTATTATGGAGGAGGACTACGCTGTCTGAAATTACACCAGGATATTATAATTTAGTGGTCCTAATCTTACAGAAATCTTTCATACATTAGTTGCTCCCTACATGTTGTGTAAGATCTTTTACTGGATGCAGGAAATTCATAGTTCTGTAAATTTCTAGAACTTTGTGCAGACTTCAGAAATAATGAAAAGGACCATTTTATTTCTCCTGGCATAGTACTTAGGAGTTTGGGGTTTTTTTAGTTTTGGTTGGTTGGTTGGTTGGTTGGTTGGTTGGTTGGAGGGGGTTTTGCCTTTTGTCATTATTTGCAGAAATTTAATGCTATTAATTGTAATATTAAATTGGGATGTCTTCTAAAATGCATAATAATTTTATATATTTATGCATGTAAATATTTTTTCCTACATTAGACCTATCCTAACACAAGTCTGGCGGGTTTTGGTTTGTCTGTATTTGTTCATTCCCCCTCTCTTTATTGAAGGAAATTTCCATATTTTATTCTTGAATTTTGTCCTTTTTAAAAACTGACCAATAACGTATTGATTTCTGGCAGTAATTATGTTGCAAATGGATCTTTTCCCAGCTTCATCTGAGGTGTGACTTACTAGGATTTTTCATTCACTTAGCTCTTTAAACATTGGGAACACTGGTAAAAATAAAATACTAACATTATTTCATTTAGCATCCACTTTGAGCAGATTTTAACAGCCTTGTGGCCAATGGATCAATGGAGCTCTATCGAGAGGTAGGATAGGAGGAAACTTTGAGACAGAATAAACTAGGGTAACAAATACTCCATAAAACATAGTAAACAAATTGAACAGCAAAATTTAAAACCCAAATAGAAAAAAATGCAACCGTGTCAAAGTAAAAAGATCCATTTGTCCTTTTTGTATTTTCACATGGTAGACTTTAGGTTAAAAGAATTTTGCTCCATTCTAACCCTGTAAATGAATCAAGTAAGTTCTTCCATTAGATTTTGTATAACTGACCTCTTGTTTATTGTATATTATCAGTTATAAAACAAGCGCTCTAAACTACGCTTTTGATATCTTTGCATTGTAAAATTCTACGGAAGAGGAAATATTTTATCTACCTCTCACTGATTTTATGTAAATACCTGCACTGTTTACATATGTACACAGTGTGGTCACAAGATCCATTGTAACTGCAAGATTGGGCTGGATTATGAGGTTGTCTGGCAAGTCTCTACTGATCATGGTATACACTGGAGTCAATTATCCCATAGATAGAATATGCAAACTACAGTGAGGTCCAAGAAGAGAGATAAAGAAGGAGAAACAGAAGTGGTCTTGGCAGTCAATCTTCTGGTATTGTGGAAAGGAAAAAACAGAAGATACTGGAGGATGGGTAGTTAGCGAGGAATTGAAGGAGTTTTTTGAAAATCTCGAACGCCATCAAGGCCACAGAAAGGACAATGTATTCCAGATCACACGCAGCTCCTCAAAGGGAAGAGAGTGAACTTCTTGACTTCTGTTTGGGTGACAGAAAAAGCATCAAATTAATAACAAAATGGAAAGGCATCAATGAGGCAAATGTAGTTTAAACCAGCATGTCATGAGCAGATCAAAACAATGACCAAAAACATGAAGAAAAGACATTTGTTCAGTTGCTTACATGCCGATTAGAGGTAACAAGCAAGTAGAACTGGAAATCCTCATTGAAAAGAAGAAATTTTACACAACTGAAACAAGTGAAATCCAGTAGAATGATTCATATCATTGGAATACTAAAATCACCTATTAAAACCTGCTTGGGAGGGACAGAATAGATAAAAGAGGAAGATGCTGTGAAGGAGTTTTTGGCACTCCAGTATCAAAAGATACTGAACACAAGAGACATGGCTCTGTTCTCCAAAGTCTGTGACTGAGAGGCACACAAGTATCTGTCTCCTGGGCTTTTCTGTAATGTATGCGGGGGCAGAGGGGAAGAAGGACCACTGTGGAGAATTTCAATCTGGGAGACTTGTATAAAAGAATTTCAAACACTGGAACAAGTGGCCCAGAAAGTGTGTGGAGTCTCCATCCCCATAGATATTTAAGACCCAAGTGGGCACGGTCCTGGGAAACCTGCTTTTTATGATGCTGCTTTGAGCAGGGTGGTTGGATGAGATGATCTCCAGAGATGCCTTCTGACCTCAACTACCATGTGATTCTGTGAAAATCAATTAAATCCAGTAGTTCAAAGTTACTACTAATAATAACTCAACAACCGAGTATGGTAGAAGTGGTGAATATGACAGAAGGATATGGATACACAATCTTGTTACAGGATAACTGTGAGGCACCAAAGTGATACAACTTCAAAACTGGGAAACAATACATTAAAGTGTACCAATGGCTGCATTTCTGGTAGATATGGGAAAGTATTAATATCATTTTACATGGATACCTCGGTTTCAGCTCTATTTAAGAAGGATGAATTAAGCATACCTGGTACAGAGAAAGGCTCTTAAAACATTATTATCTTTCCTAAAACTGGCTAAGTTTTCTATTAAAAACATAAAGACAACAAGCCCTGCCATGGGAAAAACCTAAGCTAAGGAAAATAAGCATAAATAAATAGGCATAAATTCAGGCTGGAAATATAAAGCAGACTTGTAACTAGTAGAAAGAAGAAGTCCTGAACAACTTTTAGGAGAGTGACAGGACAAAAATCCAGCTATTTTAAAATTATGCTCTATGAGCTGAGGGATTATGGATGATATTTGTTGATAATAGCATGGGGCTGGACCTCAAGACCTCGTTCAGGCATTAAATATATAAAGAATTTCTAAATGACTGTGATGCAAAATACATTACATCCAGGAAAAGATAATTTTAGTTTGGATATGAGAATGATGGGTAAAAACTGCTGAAATGACTGGAATGGTTTAGGAACTTCTTATTTTCACTTAAGCTTGTTTATTATTGCTTATTGTGGGTAAGCTTTTTGACATACGTGCAGGTAAGCAAGGAAAAGACCAATCAGTAATATGTACACTTACATTTTGAAAGAACTATTTTCACAAAGTTGAGGATGACCACAGCTGATATAGAAGACAACATGGAAGCAGGAGAAAAATTAATTAAAACTAAGATTTATTTAAGAATTTTTAATAATTTAAGAGTATAATTTATTAGAAGATTAAAATCTTTTGCTTCTACAGCAAAGACAGAATAACTTTGGCTAATTTTGCCCAGAAGGGGGAAAAAAGAGGGTAATAGGCTATAAATAATACAAAATAGCCGTTGTGAAATGCAAAAAATTTATATAGGGAAACTAAGAAGGGAACATTATTATAACAAAAATATTGGTTTGTCACTACATGGAGGTCATAAAATTGTTTAAAATCATGACAAAAACCCTACAAAACCTGTACTTCCAGTTTCACACCTTTGGGGATGACATGCTAGAAAAGGAAAAACACAAGCTTAGACAAAAAGAATTTCTTAATCACGGTGACTTTATTCTCAAAAGAGTTCAGGACTTACAAGTCTTTGAGAAAAACATTCTTTGAAGAGCTGTTGTCCATCACTCTGACTTTACACTTTCTGAGAATTTTGTTGAAATTCCGGACTGGGATGAGTCCCTCTAACACTTGTTTATCCTGCTTCTATGTAAGAACAGGCTGAGGTGATCTCAGCCCTCATCTAAGAAACTCTGGCCTCCCCGATGCCATAGGAGTTAAATATTTTTCTTACTGAAATCATTCTGATTTACAAAGAATGTACACAGAGGTTCCATTATTCCAAACACAGTACAATTAAACAACAGGAGAGCATTTCCTTTCTCACAGTTCTATGCCAGCTTTCCAGACAGCACATCACTCAAAAAGCTCTCCCTGTTTCGTTTCTCTCATGACTACACTGTTTTTCCCTGTTTTCATTCTTCTTGGTACTTTTTTTTGGCTTGTTTTCTGACTCCTTCTCTCTTATAGATGCAGAGCTACATGCAAATCAGTTACATTCCCCTGAATTTGTATTCAGTGTAATCATGGGGTGAAAACTTCTACTGTGTCATTAATTATAAGGAGGAGGATGTTTAATTGTTTCCCTATGTTTCCCCATATGGAAATATTTAGCATCTTCTTTGACCTTAAGGAGCTTTGTTGTTGCCTATGTGTCAAAAATGCTTGGTTGAAGTATCTTAAATTCACATAGATCGCAAGATTTATAAGCGGACACCCAATACATTAAGAGCTAGTTAACACACCACTCTCAAATATGGGTTTTTTTCAGTAAGAGCCCTTTATCAATAATGTTTTCAAATATGGGTGGTAAGAGCTAGGAATTAGAAGACGTTATCCAACATTTCCATATGCCTTAGTAAATATCAAAACATTGTTGATACATTACGTTGCTGACATAGAGATTGGCAGAGTGGTACTTAATTATGAAGACCAGGAAGTTATAAAGAAAAATTTGGATTGCTTGGCAAGCTGAACCCATTCAAGTTAAATGCAAAATTATGCATCTAGGTCACATCTAAACAGTAGAAAACTGTTTCTGGAAATCAGTAGCTCAGGAAACAATGAGAAGTGTCATAATATCATCGTACCCTGCATGATAACGTGGCAAAGAGAACTGTTTCAGGTCTTTGAGGTACAAACAGGTAAGGTGATGTTTAGGTCCAGAAAGATTACTCTTCTGCTAGAATACTGTTTTCAGATTTGGTGTCAGTTTGAGAACACAGCTCATGTTTACTACTGGGAATGACTAACCAAAAGAACAAAATAGCACCATCTTAGCACCAAAAAAATGAAGACAGCATGACTTTCTGGAAATATGATTTATCGAACTAAATCAAACTAAATAGAATTAATGAAATGGTTAGAGCTAAGGTTATCAACTTAAGGTCTTAAATTTTATCATTTGATGAGTCATTTTGTTATTGACTGAGTCACTCAGGATTACATTTTCAACCTCTGTAAAGAACACCTGTTGATTTTGGAAACTTTTGGGTTCAGTCTGGTGCACGGAGAACAGATGAATGAAAAACTCAACGATAGGGTGGGGTCTGTGTTGTGGACGTAGAGTCCTGCTCTCATTTCTGTAACTGCTGTGATCTACTTAGGTAGTAGTACCCCAGTCACTGAGGATGGGCACTTTATCCAGTTTGGTTACAGCTCCTGAAGGGCTCAGGTGGGAGTTCGGCTGAGTATTCTGTATAGAAGTGGAAAAGGATTATAAAAAATGAAATATGGACCCGAGTGCAGAAAAAATTGAATTTTTCCTTGATTAGGAGCTGAAGATGTCCTTGACAGCATTGTAAATCACTACTGCCTCACTAGCCAATCCTGCACCTATGCGAGGAAATAGTGACGATGACATCTTCTTACTCCTCCAGCACCCAACAGGAATGTCAATAGCCTGAAATACATAATTTCTGGACTGTGATAATTTGTCTCTCTTCTGAATGCATCAATTTGACTGCATCTGTTTTGCTTGAAATTCTCCATGTTTTTGTCATTCAAAGAAAACAAACACAAAAACAAATAAATGACCTGTGTCTTCATTAAGGGATTCTTATTAATATCCTACCCTACTCTTCCTAGATCTGCTCTCTTGTTCTACATGCCATCAGCCATGATGGTACATGTCCCTCTCATTTTTGTAAGAATGGGAATCATATTGCTTCTCTTAGCAGTTCTGCTCTCAGTCTGCTCTATCACCCACCAGGGAGCAGAAGCCTTCAAAAAATGATACTATAAGACAAAAGTAAAAAGTGAAGACATAGTTAGGAAGCAAAAGAAAGTTTGACCACCAGCCTAGAAATCAGGCCCCCAGACCTATAGATGGAAATCTTGGTGACAAGCCCCGCTTCCTAAACATTTTACTGATTTTTCCCCCCACGAGGCACCAGATTGTGCTCCTCTTTCCAGCAGACTGTACTCACAACTATCTTACAGATCATCGTGCTCCTTGTTTGCACTTTTGTGGCATCGAAGCTCTTGTACTTTTGCCTCCAGTGAGCTAGCTTCTCTGGGGAGGCTGAGGGAGGCTTCTCCAGGCTAAATTAAAGCTTGAGGAGCAAGGCATTGTTTTGGGGAGTGAGGGGTAGATGTTTAAACTTCTTTCATGGTGAGGGCACAGGATCCCAGGTATCATCCTTCTTTACAAGTACTTCAGATTATTAGGTAAACAGTGGAGAGCACCAGCAGTTTCATCTGTGTTGATTTATAAGAATAGAATTGTCTTGTTGTTTACTAGGCCTTCTTTGATCACACTTATGGCTTTGGTAGTTGGGTCTAGTTTTTGGTTTTGAGCAACAGAGTTTGAGTTAGGGCTTACAAATCAAACAGAATGAACTCTATTTAACTTTATGTATGTATAAAGCAAATATCTACACCTGAGCAAGATGACTAGGCTCCCTTTATAGTCAATGAGGCAAACATGTTTTTAGGGAGAAATTAATTGTACCTATTTGAGATGTTTATATTAGGATGAGATAAGTGACTCCCTGAACAAGCTTTTGTCTTCAGGTATTTATATTCCTTGTCCACAAAGACAGCGCAGGATGACTAGCTCAGGTGTAAATGTCTATACTGACAGTGGTGCAACCTTAAGTCCAAGGACTCTTAGCACTAGTGTCCTCCCTGGAACAAACAGACAAGACACCTGCAGCTTAAATGTGGCTAAATCCCCTGCCGGTCTTTGTAAGAACATCTCCCAGTGGATACCCCAGGTGCCCTGCTCTGTAATTTACCCATTCATCAGTCAAAGAGCATGGGTCTGCCTGGCATTGAAGTTGCCTAAAAAGTCCCTTGTGAATGCTGGGTTCTGACATATGGGTTTTCTAGATAGTTTTCTTTAATGTAAGTGCATATATCCCACTTCAGTGAGATGTTTAATCCCAAAGAAGTGCTTTGTGTCTAGCCAAAAAATATTTTAGTGTTTTTCCTTCTCTAAACAGTACAATAGTTTTAGAAGGCTGCATGATAATTTACTGATGCATCAGAACTGTGTCAGTATTAAATATTATTGGGGATAAAAGAAAAAATGTGGCACAACTATTTAATTTTGACATAATATCAAATAAAACATTATGCTTTCATACTTTTATAGCTACAAAGTATTGCCTACTTTTTTAAAGAAATTAAACACATGAAGCAGATGTCCTGTGGGAACAATCTGTTATGGTCTGGCAGCAGATTATCTTTCACTAGCTTGAGATACTGTAACTGAAACATGTACATAAAGTTTAACTATATATGTAATTATGGTAAATAGTACTTTATCAGATTTCTAGTTATTAAATATCCCCTCAAGATTTAACTGTTCAATCTCTTTGTGTTTCTCATCGTCCTACCATTATTGTACCACTGTCTTTTATATTACATACTATGGATTACCTCATTTTAGCAGTATTTTCTGGTCTTATTACTGCTATAGAATTTTCATTTTAAATGTTATCATCTTTATAGGTATAAATAGGTATTTCTGAATCACATTTTTTAAGCAGAAAACCCTGACTGTTGAAATTCCTCAGAAACAGTAAAGTTGGTGCTTATCTTCTAGATACCTTTGCTGGCCGTTAGAATCATCGATCTCAAAATCGTACACAACAGACACGGGGGAAATTAAATGCTTAACATCCTCAGAAGCCAAAAGTCAGAGCAGACATAGTCAGCATGAAGAGAGTGTAAAGTTTAAATGGCACCTTTCAAAGAGTCGCTCTGTGCTTTACTCAGGGCATAGAAGAGATTTCTTATTCTGGGACCGTTCATGTGAGATCCACTTTTCCTTGCATAGAGCTTTGTAGGGAGGGAGGGAGGGAGTGATGATCCCTTTTAGCTAAGGCAGTGACCATGGACAAAAGAGATCTGTTTAGATGAAACAGAGCAGAGAGATGAAACCTCTGAGGCACTAGGCATGTATAGAGTTAGACTGTTGCTATAAGGAAGGTCTGAGGACTTTGTTGGCGTGTAGAACTTGCCATGAGGAGACCTAGATTGTAAATGCTGTGATGGTTTGCAGTATGATTGGCACTACACGGTCTCTCCGTTGTCTGCACTGTGGTACCACTGTTGATGGGTCCTTCCTCAAAATCAACACCAGTAATATTGACACCGAACTGCCTCTAGAAATTTGGCAGGAAATGTCTCAGGATCTGGAGTTCCTCAGCACAGCACAGCACAGCGTTGGCTGTGTTTGCTACCTTCACAGGCTCCGTATTCTCACCCTCATACATCTTGCCTCACAGAACAGTAAAGCTGAAACTAAAGATGGAAATACTTATTTAGTGAGATTTAGGTCAGGCTTCGGGTTACACTACATAGTTACAAACATGTAAAATGCAACCCTACTTGATATCATGGCTTTCTAATTACTTAGCTCATCTTACCTAGAATTCCTAAAACATCCCTCAGCCTTTACAGCTGTGGATCCTCAGAAAGAAGTTCTTAGAGCTTGGGCTCTCAAATGTTAGCTTCAGACACAATTTCCATTGTTTTTTCTCTTTTAGTTTTGGGTGCCAGTGACCTCTCTTTTCACAGGGTAACATGAATACCCCATCAGCTCCAGCTAAACACTTCTTTTGTGTCCTTTTCTTTCGTCACAAACTTATCTTCTAGGGGTATAATTTTTTGGCTTCATTACATGCATTTCCACTGTAAACCTTGGTAACAAATACAAGTAGCCTTGACCATTCTAAAAGAACCCAGTGCTCTTTACTCACATCACTGGCCTAACCAACTGTGAGCTATATAAACCCCTGGCTCTGGGTGCTCTGCATGTTTAGAGACTATTACTCCTTTGTTCCTGTTTAGCCCACTGGCTAACTCCTCCACCAGTCCTGGCTGTTTAATTCAGTGGTTTGCAATCTGTGGTGCACAGAACCCTGGGGTTTCTCCACAAACTATTTCTAAAAGGTCTGTGAAAAGTAATTACAGAAAACAAGCCTATCATTTCATGTGCTGGCTTTAATTTGCTAGCTAAGGGTCCCATACTTTCAATGGACCTTTTTAGGGGACTATGGTTTTAAAAAGCCTTATTGAAGTTACTTATACGTCACATTAGACATTATACAAAACATCTGTTATATATTTTTCTGTTAATCTCATTATCTCTTCGACTTTACTAACTTTATATAAAGACCATACATAACATACTATTAATGAAGGTGCCAGTCTCAAGAATAAGTTGCTTTCCACAGTCATGCCTAAGAGAAAAGGCTTCCCCCAAAACAATTGCACATTCCTCTATTGGGACTGCTTTACACTTAACTACAATTCTGTCTGAACTGCTAATAAATATTGGTTTATAAATAGCTTTTAGAAATCTATTTGTTTATATCTCTTATAATTTGAGCTCACATGCATGTGCCTACTTTATTTACTGTCTAGTCTTTTCTTAATAAATTATTTGTAATAAAATCATTGTATTTTCATATACATCTTTGGTTCCAGTAAATTATGCTGCTGAGCCTCTAAACGTGTCATGATACAGTTTTTCTCTGAAATATCAAAAGAATAAATTACACAAAGCTTTAAAAAAATGAATTTAACTGTTATGTATGATTGTTTAAAGTTGCACAGACCATCAGCTTTCATTTGACCTGTTATGAGGTGATTTAGAAATTAAAATAGCTCCAGAATTTGAGGGCAACCAATGTTCTTGAACATAAGGGTTGACTAAAACAGAGAATTAAAAAGTGCCAGTGGCTTTGAAATGATTGATCAAGTTTCCTTCAAACTGCCCTGATCCTCTATTGGGATATATTTAATTCTCATGAGCAATGAAGCGTGAAACATCATGATAGAAATCGCATGAGTACGGTTGCAGCTTCACACTATGGAGAGAAAAACAAGGTCCCAACCAGGCTGTGAGTATCTCAAAGAACAATCTCTCTGACAAACATCTTATCACACACCCCAACAGGCAGTCTTCTTTGTTCTCTACTCTGGCAGCAAACTTTGCCCTGTTCTTTGAAACAGGGAATATTTTAACATGTGAGATGTAATGCAGGACTCGGATGGTCCTTGGCAACTGTCAGCTGTAACCACCAACCTCTTCTCTGCAGTCTCCTCAATATATTTCCCAACGTAGCAGCGGCAAAATATGGGCCATGTTTGTTGGTGACAACAGAGACCAGGACAGACTTTCAATCAAGCCTGTGTATAGTCATCCCTGACGGGAAGAACTTTTCACCCTCTGCATTTTGTCTTCTACTAGGCTAACTAATGTTTAAAACTGCCAGCTTTGACACCTGGGCTCTGCTGCTTCAAACTATGGGGTTGTGCTAACTTTGCAATTAAGTCTCTTACACTGCAGGAGAAGTTGTCAATTAATGCTAAGTAGTTTAGTAAGACACTGACATCCCAAAAGTAATAGTATTTTGGCTTGACAGGTTTTGATAGGGAGGTGGCAGCCCTGTTTAGCTTGTCTGTTCCCTAATTCTTGTTGCTCCAGGGAGAATGATGGTAAAGAGTGTCTTCATGGCAGGATTGGGTATGCTGTATTCTGCTTTCTTTTACTAGTAGTAAATTATTAGGGTCTTAGATTTTGAAAAGTATTTTTTTTCTTTCAGCTACAAATTATTCCACAAACTTAAGTTACTCCATTGTTTTTCTAATTTCTGGATAACTTTTTCTTGACTTTAATGTTCCTGAGAAATTACTGTTGCCCTAAGAAATGACTGTAGTACTAATTTATACTCTGAACAGGCAAATTGAAAGAAAAGCAAGAATGTCACTGGTTTTCCCACAGTTTTTTCCTAGTATTTTTTCCTACTAGTAGTAGGAAAAAGGAAACAAGGTTTTAGAAAAATTTATTTTCTTTGGCTTCTTTCAGTTTAGGAAGGAATTTGTAAGAGTTCCCACTTCCAATGTATTTGTAAGTAATTCAGTTCTCCATGCTCATATGGTTCTGCAAATGTTTGAGTGTGTTCTGAAAGTTGTGCTTGCTAAAACTTAAGGAAAAACTAACAAGTGCTACTGATTTTGGATGCAAGTACCTTAAGACTTCCGAATCTTAAAGCAAACTGTATTTTGAAAAAGGCTTTCATCTTGTCATATTAGCTATAGCAGCACATTTCAAGACAAGTAGATGCTTGCTTCCTTTAATAAACATTTCTGTAGTGAAAGGTACTGCAAAGCAGTCATCTACCGTATTTGATTCTCTAACCTTGTTTTAATGACAGAAAGGGCAGGTATAATTTCTTTTCAGACAAAGGAATACAGGGGCTTAAAACTATTGTAATCACTGCTCTCCTCAGATGGTGTAAATGGGGAGAGCAAAGTTTTACTTTAAAAAGGAAAAGTGCAATAGAATTAATAGCAAATGATAAACATTCTTTAAATTTTAATCTTGTTTGTGATACTTTGTAACAAGGATATAACCTTCCACAACATTCTGCCAATCGGTTTTAAAGTTTTAACCAAAGCGTTGACTGTTAGCAAAAGATAAACCAATTATGTGTTATTTAATGAAGTTCATCTTTCCAATTAGTCATATGGAACTTATTAAAGCTATTACAGAAAATATTGTGTGCCTACATGGTAAAAGCAACAAGATATTACTTTAATGTTTTTATTACTAACTTCATATAAGTCTAACAAGAAAACCTCAACAGTTTTTTATCAGACTCATAATCCATTTGACTGAGTTACTCAAGTTGAATTACAGAAAACAAGAGACTTTTTTTCTCTGGAAAACAATTGCTTTTCTAACTTAGCTCTTAAATACGATATTTCTAATTCTTGCACTAGCTTTTTTGTATGACTTTGTAAACAACGTTTTTGTAAACAAAACATGTAAACAATATTTGTACCTCAAAGAATACCTAACATACCTTGTTATATGACTGCTGTTCTTATTTATTCTCATTACAACATCATGAGGCACATTTTAACTTCTCAAGTATATTAAAAAACCAGCCTGACTTCACTGAAGTCTTATAAGAAAATTAGATGTTTAAACATACTTAGTATCTTGTTTATGAACATCTTATATTTTGCATATGCATTAATGTACTACAAGGTTAATTGTTCTTATTAACACTTTAACAAAACCACATCTTTTTCCTTGTATTGAAAATAAGTCATCACATACTCGTGCCCATGAATATATCACAGAAACCAACAAAACTTCAGTCTTCTTAAAAGATTAATTACTTTTTGTTTGTATATTACCACGGCCATTGTTGTTAAAAGCATTAAATAAACAACAAATGCCATCATGAACGTAACAAAAGGATGTAATTCTGTACCAATTTCTTTAGGTTTTATTATATTTCCCGTGGAACCCGAGCAGTGGGCTTTTTCAGTATTTTTAGAGATTTTCCTGTGTTGTGCAGAAATCACGGACTTTCAGAAAGCACACTTAAGTTAAAATATGCAATCTTGAGATATGAAGTCTGTATTTCCTGTTTCTCTGACACAATAAACATTGTCTACAGTGAATAAACATTTTTACTGGAAGAGGCTTGGAGAAACAAATGACCACTTTTGTCATCCTGGTAAATTCTGTCAGGGAAATACCCAGACCAAATACCACTGGGAAAAAGAAGTTCCTTCTCAGAAAAAGTTTAGGCATGGTTCTGTCATTTCTCTGGCAGTTTGGCTCAGACCAGTTTTTGCTAGTAGGAAGCAGTAACTTTCAGAATTGAGTGGGAATGATTGCAAACTAAGAGTGCCCTTAGAAAACGATTACAGAGCTGTAACGCGGGTAGCTGCATCTTGTTTCTCTGTATAACAGCAGTCCTGAGGTTTCAGATTCAGTACCTTGTCGATGGATTATTTTTTTTGTTATTGTTCTGAAGCAGTCTTTCTGGCTTACGGTTTTGGGGAAGAATGAAAAAAGAGCCATCTTAGTGTGTAGTTTTACAATATGACTAAGGTGATTTAACTTAGGCGAGGGTGGCAAGGAGATATACCCTTTCCTGCTTTCTGCTTTTCTTTTTTCTCCTTTTTTTTTTTTTTCAGTATTTACCTGGCACTTTGGTGACCTGTTTCAGGGAGTTGGATGGGAGGAAAATTAACCCTATTGAAAAGGAGAGAGAGCAGAGAGCACGTGGGCAGAAGAGGCAAGGCAAGGAAAGGAAAGGAACGATGGAAGAGTCATGAGTCTTGTTAGGGGCTAACAGACCCATTTGGAAGCCGTAACTGTTAAAGTGGCTTAGCTACGATGTGCTACTATGGCCTTGCAGATCAGGTAGTTCAGGTGATGGCTGCACATGTTCAAAAGCCTGAGGAGGCCACCGTTTCACTGCTTACCCATTCAGCTCCACGTGGCACTGAGGGTGAAGGCAGAGCTCCTCTCTCTTGGCGAGGCTGCACATTGCCCAGCAGCCTGGCTTTCCACCAACCCTTTCCACTCCATCTCGTATATTTTCCATCTTGGGAAGTCTTCTGCCATCCCCATAAAACTTAATTTTACCACTGACAGTGATGAGAAGCAGCAAAGTGAGTGACTTAGTTCCTTGACCTTGAAACAGTACGCATTTTACTTTGCCTCCACTGCTGAGAAGCCTGGACCTGGTTTTGAACAAAAGCAATTATAGTGATTTGGAATGAAAAGGCATTTAAAGCTCCTTTGACACAGCAACACAAAGGGAGAGGGTCAGTCTTTCCGAGATTTGAAAATGTTCCCTTCTTTCCTTTCCATTGCCATTTGTGAGAGAGAGTTGAGAGAACCTCTAATGCTAATGATCGCTGAGGAACTCTCTTTGTTAAGAAGATTTCCATAATGCATACTTCTTCTGAGGTGTCTATGTCATGATGTGATTCCTTCTGCCAGCTCAAGCGTGTCCTCTATCCATGTTCAGAGGCAGAAATCAATGGTAAAGCATGCTGAGTGAGTATAATGGAGGCATTCTTAGCCTCTGCAGCCGCTGAGAGCTCACCCATTGTTGAGCCATTGAAGAAGAGTCCACTCAAAAAAAACCCCAACACAGTATCTGGCAAAGGAGACTTTTCTTCCATTAGCTTTGAAAAGCAGCAAGCGATAGGACAGAACATATACCTGGCTGAAGAAGTGACTCTTTCATGTGTTTTCTTGTATAAGAATAAGGCAGGAATACATGAACCACTGCAAGGTACCGTGCTCTGACCTTCTGCCTGCTTCCTTGCCTGATGTCACAAAAGCCGAGTGAACTTCAAAACATGGAGAAATAATATGCCTTTATTTTCTAGTTTGTAAACTGCAGTGGAATCTGTAGTGCATTATTTTAACCACCACAGAAACTAATATTAATTGCAAATAACACCAAAAATATGTGAATCAAAGTTTATTCTAGTCTGACTCAGGAAGCAAAGGAATTCTGTTCACAATACTAGCCTTTGTTTCCCTTACAGCAAAACGTACTTGCATTAGTCATTTATGGTATTAAGAAACATTGATAATTGCCTTTTATAGTTTTTCAAGCATCACAATTTAGTACACCTATAATTGAAAAGCTGGATTTTGCAATCAAAAAGTAGAATACAGAGAGTGTTGCTATGCAAAAGTGAAGAATTTCCTCTTTCTTTAGCTTATTAATTTTCAAATAATGCTTTAGGGCTTGTTGTGATAGTTCTTTACAAGGTAGTAAATATATAACTAAACAGACTGTCTAGGCTGAAAACTAATTACCATTAGAAACTGAAGCATTTGGGCTTGTTATTTCTGCAAATCAAACAACTCTGAATACAATCTCCATATTAAATAAAATGTTCATTGAACCATGAAGCTCTTCACAAATCTGGACCATGTTTTAAGAAGCCCTTTTTTTTAGTTACTGTTGTGTGCATGTTGTTGCATGCAGAATAGTTGGAATATTAAAATATTTTTTATATTGGAGGGTGGGGAGAAAAATGAGAAGATTGTGTTAAAGCTCGGGTTTGGGAGCTTTTAAAAGTTATCAGCTAGAAAATAAATGTGGAAAAGGAAGTGCATACCTTGAAGAGTAAGTTTTTACACATTTATGGAAATTATGATGGGGAGGCATATTCTGAAATTCTCTCTCATTCCTCCGTCCTGTGGACAGAACACCATAAGGATAGTAAAGCTATAATATGGAGTATTTGTTATGTGTGACTCAGAACTATAATGAAGTTTAATATATGAGCATTTCTAAAGCCTTTCCATGATATGGCTAATAATTGATAAAGTTCTTAAGACTAACACCAGGCTGTTTCTCTCAAAAAATGGCTTTTTATTTCCAGAGTTGAGTTTATTTCAAGGCAAGAGCCAAGGAGCAAACAACAGGTATATAAATTAATAACCCTTTTGTTCAAAACTTAGAAGGAAAAAGAAGAGAAAAAGAATCGACAGAGAAAGAGAGTAAAAAACACAAACATCCCATATCAGCAAAGCATATAAGGGGTGAGGGTAGAAGTAAGGCTGTTTTTGGAATCATTCTTCAGACTAATTGCCTGGTATGCTGCCTGTGTTTCTGTCAAAAAACATGAAAGCAAAGTACTGACTGATTATATATATTGGAATATCAAATTAGGATATACATTCTGAAATATATGGAGAGAATAAACTGCACGTATAATAAGGCTGCATTTTTATCAAGGATTTCTGGTGATGATACAAACCATGTAAGGGAACTCAAGTACTTTTACACAGTAGCTGTCATCTGATAGCTGAAATAAAATATAACTCTATGTACAAAAAAAGAGGGGAAAAAAGGCAAAATGAGAAAACAGCTCTAGATACCCACAAAGATAGGCGATGGTACAGAATTGCATGAAATCTTGTGATCATAATTCAACTCAGCGTGTTTGACCATCAAAGGCCGTAATAAATTATATCTGTTGCTTTGTAACACCTATAGCAGTTAGGAAAGTAAAACAATTTAAATGTATAACCTCTTCTTTTCGTGCACTCCATCCCACATGCCTTTATCCAAGCACAGTGATTTGTTTGTTTGGCTTTGTTAGAGTCTAATTAAGATTGGAACTTGATGAGTGCTCATTTAATAGAATTCATTCTGGATAAAATAAGGTAGCAATACTTACTGGCGAAGAAACATAATTGGAAGACTGCACGGAGGGATTAGCTCCTTTGACTAGTCATACACTCACCCTCTGTCACAAGGTTTCTAGACTGAATATTTCTTGAATCTTCAGCTGTTTCAAAATGTTTGGACAGGAAAAAGTAAGTGCTATAATTATGGGGAATGTGTGCTGTATTCATTATACAAGACAAGAAGCCAAATCTCGTTTAAAGAAAGAACTTGACTTCGTATGAGCTATCGAGTGTTCATAAACCCTCCCCTTTCCTTCTTTTTCTGCTTCTCTTTTCCCCAAAACAGCTGCAGTCTCTGGGAACTGAAGGCCCCGATTTCCCAAAGAGCTAACTTAAAACAACTCTTAGACACAGCTTTTCAGCACCCATTAGCCCTAATCGGGGGTGGAGATCTCCTCAAAAAATATATCATGTAGGAAGTCCAGGCTAGCTCTCCAAGGTCAGAGACAGGGCAACCTCATTACTGTGTAAATTAGAGGAGCATAGCATTTTGAAACATCTCAGAGAAAAAGATTCAAATAAACCCCAGCTTGTGTGATGGGAAGAAAAGAGGACAGAAACAAAAAAAAAGGCTCGAGCAGGCAGACTTGAAGATGGCATCGGCAATTGAAGAATGCAAGCAATTGCTTGATACACTTATCTGAAAAATATAATGTCTAGATACAGTGATTGGCATATTAGAATACCCAGTTCTCTTCTGCATTGACTTTCTAATCTCAGTTGTGTTTTGTAATAGATTTCATCATTAGAAAAGTCTCTGATTAACTGATAAACATCTTTTAAAACTCTGTTGTATCAGTTGTTCTTTTGGAAAGCACGGTTCATTTTTTTCTGTAAAATTTCCTAAACTGCCACAAAAAAGATCATGCAAAAATACAAAGATGAATCAAATGTGTGCATTTCTCATTAAAATGAAGACGAATGGATGAATAATAAGGGATTCACTCCTCTAATTACTTTTCAATATACATCTTTCATTCTGCTATTTTTAGGTAGTTTGTTTAGGAAACATTTATTGCTAGAAGTGGTCACTATAACATACATTAGGTGATGGGTCTGGACATAAGGAGAATGAATCCTAACTAAATTTACTTTACTGAGTTAATTTTTCTGTTGGCATAGTAACATTTAGTTTCTAGTCCTTTAGGGTGTGATTTGCAAAGACATTTTTAACTGTTGGAATTTGTTTAAATATTTATTTTAATAAAACCACAAAGAAAATATATTTCCTGCTTGAAATAAACCCTTTTCAGAATGCCAGGACTCACAAGGATGCATGACTGGATTTTGTGACAGCTGATGTCTGTACAGTAGATGTTTAATAAATGGAGACATTTTATACTAAGTTTCGCAGATTAATATTTTTCCAGTAGTGACATATGTATTGGAAAAAAATCTTTTCAAAATGAGGTCATTGCTTTAAAAATGTAAGAAACATTGTCAAATTTAAAATGCTCTTTCAGAAAAGAATTCAGTAACTGCACATTAAGAGTGCCTTAATGTCTGCGACAAGCAAAACATCTGCTTCAGCGGCGGAAATGGAAAGTTAATACTCCAGATAAGCAAAGGAGGTTTTGGGGAAAAAAAAAAAAAAAAAAAAAAAAAAAAAAAAAAAATGCTATAAACCTTACCCAAAACTCACATGAATTCTTCTTTGATCAAGTTAGTTCAAATGGAACAAATAACTCCCTCTTCCAATTAGCTTCATATCATCTATCCCTATTAGCTTTCTTTCCCCACCCTGTTTTTCACCAGATTTCTTGGTTTTATCTTTTTTCTGCCCCAGGAGGGAGATGGCTGAACCCAGCGTGCACTGTGACCCGGCCCCACACATCCCCACGGCAGGTTTAGTGTATCCCTAAGGCGGTGTGTGCTCCGGGTGAAAGCTGTAGTTGCCTCCAGTTTCCACCTGCCCTTGTGCAATGTGATCCTGGCCATCTCCCTTGTCGTACTGCCTGCCTAACGTCAGCCACAAGTCCCCGCAAGGGAAGACATTGAATTATTTGGGTATGTCCTATTCCCTTGACACCCCTGGTAACTACATACCGGGAGTCTTTCCCCACCCATGACTAGAGTGGGTCCAACCTTTTGTCCCACATCATGCCCCAAAGTTTATGTAACCCAGAGAGTTTTGTATCCAAACAACATATCTCAGACCCGCATGAGAAATATGCTGTAAATCTAGCCCATCACTATGCCTGACAATTTTTACTGGGTGAATGTCTTTATTTTGTTGCCTTCTGCTTTTGTGTTGCTAAGACTTGACTGGGATTTAAAGATTTGCAGTTGATCCCAGGCTAGCTGAATCCGACTCCAAGAACACAGAAGCTGCAATCAGTATCCGTAGTGTGTTCCTTTAGGATAGGGAGACTTGCTGGATCTGCGTGAAATACTTGGCCAGCTGACAGCATAGAAAAAGTCCCCATTGATCTAGTTGAAGGGAAAGAAATATAAGACTAAGATGGAACAGTTGCATATGAAGAAATAATACAGATGTTTCCATCTCCAACAAAGCTGATACATTAGAGGATGGGCAATATGATTTTGACAAGAGAAAAACAGGAAGGTAAGCGAAAGCAGAGACAGAGGGAAAGTGGAGAACTGGTGGGTAAAACAGACTTTCTAAGAAACTGTAAGTTTAGAGAACCAATATGTATACATATTGATGAATGAAATTTTCTTTCTAGATAATTTTCATATTTGACATTTGTCTAAATAAAGCTTAAAAAAAAGAGCACAGATTTCTACAAAATGTTTCTTCATGGTGTAAAAGCAAAATAAAAATTCTTGAAAGGATTTTCCCATGCTTAAGCCCAGCACAAACTAGCTAAATATTAACTTGCGTCAGAGGCAGAAGACTACCTAATTTATAGCTGTAAAGGTTATGCAATTCTAGTCACTAAAATACAAGACCAAACCAATGATAAGACCTTTACATTTACAATTATACAAATGTATAACACTATAGTTAAAATACAAGTACACATCTCGCACAATATGAATTGTAAACTATAATTTCTCTTGTATTGGAAATTCATAGCATACTTTCTTTAGCTACTGGGTTTCAAAATGAGGTCATATAATGTGAAATGGATTTTTTTATATAATCAAGTGCTTAAAAGCCATATTATATATACTTCCAGATTGTTTGTTTCTTTAGAATCAATTATATTCTAAAAGTTGCTGTATGAGAAAACACTTAAACTCTTCATGCGCTGTACAGTGTACTTGTTGCTATGTAAAAATGATAATAATGAAGGTTAAAAGTCATTGCAGGTTTCAGCTAAGCATTCTAAATTTTTCATGTTAACTTCCATATTAATGTGAAGCATCTATAGAGTTTCTTCAGCAAAAGCCTGTTCATAGTTCTGAGTAGCAATTACTGTTGATACTGCCTTTAATGAATCAACAGACACCTGGGAATGCTGGCTGACCTGCTGCCTTGAAAATTTGGAGATTGCATGGAAATAACACTTGAAAGCAATTTTGAAAGGTTTTCTAACCTTTCTCTTCCCACCTGCAATGGTAGGATGCCGTCTGAGATGAAGGCATTCAAATATAGGCATCTATCTGCAGGTAACTGTATGCGCAAGAAGGGAGCGCGACAATAGCTTGCACGCTAATGGATAGTGTCATTTTAAATGCTCTGGTTTATCTCCCCTGGCCTTCAGGTTCTGCATTGGAAGGTCATGTGTTTCCCACAGATCTTGTGTCATATCTACAAGCAAATGTCTTAAACATCCTAGGGCACGCAATACGGGAGCAGATCTGTAAACTGAACGATAAAATTATGTCCTAGTCATCTAAACTCCCATTATGGTCAGCAGAGATTGAGCGCGGGATTCAGCGGTGGAAACAGAGGTGTATAGGACTATTTTAGCTGCAACAGAGTATTCCACCATCCTTCTGCCTCTCCAGAGGGAGACAGTCACATGTCGTATGTGCCATGCAGATGTCTTAAATGACATAGAGCATCTCACTTATTGACATCTCCGTTTCGGTGTCTTAATCTGGAGACCGGATTATATTTTCTGTTGTGATTCTAGAAAACATACACTTTATGCTTGCTGAACTTAGAAGTTCAAAACTAGTGTATACAGCAGATACAGTAAAACTTTCTCCTTGAAGTTTCCTGAAGAGGATGTTCTGTCCTGCTCCCATACTTCTGTCAGGAACAAGATAATGGAAGCCGGAGGCTGAGAGTTGCAGTTCGTCTTAGAGGCCAGATATCACTGATCATCTGATATACTATAAAAAGAAATGAGAAAAAGTAATAGTATATAGATGACTTCTGGAACATCTAGCAATAGCTTTGGCAAGTATATGCTCTAATAATGTCCTAATGTGATTACATATTGCTTTCTGTCTGATTAAAGCTGCTATATATCACAAGTGTGATTGTCTGCACTTCCAGAAAAAAGGCAAATCAGACAAAGATCTTACTCTCTAAGCCATCATGTGCTGCTCAATTAATTATGCGTATCAATTTTAATTTAGGTAAGCAGAACGGGGAAGTTTTACTTCTGGAGGTCTTCAAAGACCTCCTTCTATTTGCATGGAAGTTGGGCTCAATTCCATTGCCTGAGCACAGGTGTGTAGTTCCATTTGAGGTGTCCCAGATTATCCTTCTGGGGTTTAATCTGTGTTCTAAAAGAGCAGGAAACTCTCATGAGCCCTGTGTTAAATTTGCCAAAGCTGAGCCCATCAGCCAGGTTGGTGACATATCCGTGAAAACATATCTAAGAAAGGGCAGAAAAGGCTGGACAGGCAAAGGAGGAGGGGAAAAAAAGTGAGAAACAGCAGGAGGAACACTAAGGTCAGAGGAGGAGGAGGTACTCCATGGTGCCGGAGCACATATTCACAGTGCAGCCTGTGGAAAGACCACAGTGGAGCAGATGGATGCTCCTGAAGGAATCACAGTCTGTGGGGAGCCCCTGCCAGAGCAGGGAAAAGTGTGAGGGGGAAGGAGCAACAGAGAGTAACTGTTATGTACTGACCATCCCCTCTTGCCTCTTGGGGAGGGGATTCAGGAGTGAAAGAGTGAAGTTAAGCCTGGCAAAGCTGCTGTTTTAATGTTTATCTTGTTTTTTCCCACTACCCAAATTAATGGTTACATATTTATTTTAATTGGCAATAAAATAAGTTAATTTTCCCAAGTCAAGTCTGTTTTTCCCATGATGGTAATTGGTAAGTGATCTCCCTGCCTTTATCTTGACCCACGAGCTTTCTCATTCCTGTTCTTATGATTTTCTCCCTCCCTCCATCCCAGTGAATGGTGGGAATAATCAGGCAGCTGGGTGGGTGTTTGACTGTTAGCCAAGGCTAACTGACCATATCCCTCCAAAACAAAAAATCCCAGTGTAGTTCTGGGGATTGCTGCAATAGTGATTTCAATAGATATCAGGGATGAGACTGCATCTGGTTCGGTGTCTTCTGTCACTCTCCTAAAAAGTTTTGCACTCTCGAAGGCTGCCACATACTTCCACGCTCTGCTTTAGGGCACCCAACACATCTTTAGTTTCAGATAACACGTGATTTACAGCCCAACTATCACATTACTTAATGCCTTTTTGAACTGAAATACATCCCCCAAAAATAAAAATTACATCTTAGAGCTACAGGGGAAAGTGTGTGAGGCTCAGAAGGGACCCATGATCAAGTACTGGTTAGGCAGGATGTAGCCAGTCTCTTCTAGATGGGACTGGAGTAGATATAAGCCACTTCATTCTATTAGTCGGGACACCAAGAGTGCCTGCAGGAAATGCATTTCACAGTAGACACATGAAGTGTATCGAACAAAAGAATTTCACCAATGAAGAGAGCAGGGACGATAAGAGAGCAAGAAGGAGCAGTACTTACTATAACAGACAGCAAAAAAAAGCCACTGAGCATTTGGAAACTTATAGAGCAGTGTGCCACATACCTCAGATTCCAAACCATAATCCTAAACAAAGTTATGTAGAATAGTGTTATGTTCCAGCAAAGGAAGAGAGCATTGAAGGCAAAGATGATTCTGCAGCTGCCTCCAAGCTGCTACTGACAGAATACCAGAATACAGCTCATTTCTTTGAGATGGATGACTTCAATATTGAATTACAATGCCAGAAACATGGAAAAGATAGTGCAAACGGAAAACTGGGATGAGGAATCATGAACCAAAATGATGACTCGACAAATAATATTTGGTGTCTGATACACTGTTCTCCAAATTTTCACAGTAAAAAGTCATTTTTTTTCAGATAGGAAAAGAAAAATTTTACCATAATAGCATCCTCTGAAGACAGGCCATGTGTCTAAGATGCAACAGCATGCCAGGCAGCAGGTGTCAGCGACGACTACAACCATCGCTCTGCCAAACTAAAAATAAAGCAAGGAAAGATATCCTCTGATTAGGAAGTGACAAAGATCAACAGTACAAAACTGAAAACAAAAGGGTGGTATGAGGAATTCCAACCTGGCCCTAAGAATAGATTTACACTAGCGTATTAGGCAAAGGAAGCTGAACTGAAAGAAAAAAAGGAAGGGCACAGAGGCCATGTGCTCGGTTCAGCTGTCACAACTGGGTATCAGTATACTCACAGCAAGAATGGAAATGTGGTGCCTCAATGAGAAAAGAACATTTAAAGAGCTATGAAATACATGGCATGCTATGATATATTGTCCTATGTTATACATATGTACTGTGATATACATGTACTATGTACATGCTATGATGTACTGTACCATACAGCACTTCTGAGCAAGCAAAGTTTCAAATGGGGCAACCAAAAGAAAAGGAGGAAGGTTCTCATTGCTGAAACAAAAGAGACGGGGAGATTCTTTAAAAGAAATCGTTAACAGCATCTGCTTATCTCAATGACAGTTTTATACGTAATATTTGAAACCGCACAGCTAATCTCACCCCTAACAGGATTTCGGGACAAGTTACAGGCAAGAAGCTGGAAAACAACAAAGCAGCAGGATGTAAAATCACAGCAGAAATACTAGAAGTATTTGACTCACCTCCCTGATGAAACCGATAAATGTGCCTAATGAAATCTAGGAAGGCAGAGAGGAAAAGCCTTTCTGAATAACAGAAATAAGGAAACATGAGTAGGATACTGTGAAAGGGTGATCTCACTGGCTTCGACAACTGGAGACAACTTGTGCTGCTCTTCATCATAGCAAAAATCATTTCCTGTGTGATACAACACAGCAGTAAGTATACACAACTTACAGAAGCAGACAAATTCTGTTTGATAAATAAAAGAGTAGGTCAAATATTTTTCCCTTAAACTGTACTCAGCATAAGTCAACAGTGTTTCCAAAAAAAGGTCAATATTATCCACAACCCCCACTCCTCTAGTAAAAAAGAGCTTGATCCAAAAAATATCAGCTAACCCAAAACAAACTTCCCTGAAAGTCTTATGACAAAATATAACAACACATTGGTGAGTAAAAACATCAACGAAAGGGAAAAGCCCAATAACTAGGTATTTCTGATTAAATAAGTTATTTTAATCTCCTAACCTGATACCTTAATTCTGAAAGTTCACAATTGAGCTTCTAGGTCCTTAAACTGCTCCTGTGTTACATTCTGATATATAAGGGAAAATAATAGTGAAGAAATGAATGAATATGCAAAGGATTACAGGGATATTTTATGAAGCATCTGTGAATCAGCTTTCTTAAAACTCTTAATTCCTTTTTGTGCTCACCAAGACCACAGTTCTACACATAATTTTTATAATATTTATTTTCTATTAACTCCTTATTTACCCTCCCTCTCGCTTGCACAGGAGCTGTATCTACAAGAAAAACATTTGTTTACAGCAGGCCAATAGTCCTTCTCCTGCAATAGTGGACTACACTGACACGAGGAACCTGAGTGGGAGGACCAGAAGTAGGACAGTCCAGACCCAGTCAGCCAACTCTACCAGTTTCTGAAAGGAGAAGGCTTTTCTTAATCTCCATAAAGTTACCTAAAACATAGTTCTATTTCATTTTTATAACTTCATTCTCAAACCATACCTACAGTACTTAAAAGGTATAACACGAATATGTAATTGCATTACAAAATAAATGTTCAATAACAGTATTATTTCTATTGTTTTCTGATAAATGTATGAAAAAGGTAGATAAGGACCTGTTCAGATCCCTGCTTCCTAGCTAATAAATCAACATGACAAAACACTATCCATATAACCTGAGACAGGGTTTCTATGTTGTATTACCCAATATTCGTCACTTCGACATCAATAATTTTTGTGTGTGCTCAATACCACTACAAAAGTTTGCTGACTACAACTCAGAGTGCTAAGAATACTCTGAAACAATACACTTGAGAATCTGAAATGGTTCTGTCATTAAAATATGTTGCTTGAAGGCTCTTATTCAGCACAGAAATTATTAAAGCTACTCGCATACTTAAAAACAAGCTTATGGACAAATGTGTTAAGCATCAGTGTTTAGTCACACTGTGACACTGCAAGTGAAGCTGAACGTAAATTTGAAAAAAATTCCTTTTTTTAGGTTCCACAAGGGGCAATATATATATATATCCGTGAAATCAGCAGATTTTTTGTAGTATGTACAAGTCTGAAATATGTAAGCAAAATAAAGTTGTTAGACACCTCAGAGGTAGCACAAACTGCAGAAGAAAGCTTACATTGAGTAGGCTCTGTCACCTAAAGCTTTGTTCCTATTTTGTCTAGATACGTAGACTGCTCATTCTCGAACTGTTGAGCTTTTGGCAGGAAATGGACAATACTGGGGAAAAATTCCAAAGGGAATATTATATATTACTGAGATCTGCATAAGGATGAGATTGACACGACATCCTTCAAGGAGTAAAAACAGTGGCCCAAAAGAAGTATTTAGGTTTTAAAGAAGATTACAATTTAAGCAGGAGCACTCTATTAAGGATGTGAAGTGAATGCATGGTATTTAAGGAATGCAAAAGGAAAAGTTGAAATCAATATTGAACATCAGACAGAGAGTAGTAATCTGGCTTTCATATCTATTCGACCAGTTTCTCAGCCAGTAAAAAGTGACATTACTTTGTTGACCCAGGAGAAGCCTGGAGACTCATAGCAGCTAGGGATTCAGGCCCTTACACATTTTGATGTGCTTTGTTTAAACTGGATAAAGGATGAGGAGGTTTGGCTACTAGTTACTAGTAAAAGGGATCAAGTAAAGGCATGGCAGTAATAAAAAGATGGGCATAGAGACAGAGAAATAACTATAGTAATTGCTCTGTAATATTTGTTGGGCTACATATTCTTGATCCTCTGTAGCTAGAGAGTCGAGCAAGAAGACTATTCCGGTAATGATGCAATCAGAAGGCATTAGAAGCATGTGGTAAATTAACAAAAAGCTGGAATTCCTTTAAATGAATAAATAAATCACAGGCACATATATGCTTATATGGTTAGTTATGGATATTGTGATAAAAGTCTCCAAAGTTTGACCTGATAGCTAATTCGTTGTCATGGGAATGGGTTATGGAATGGGAATGGACTATGGTAATCAACTACTGTTGATTCACTCATCTGCAGTGTAAAATTTAAAAAAACCAAAACTATGTATACTTAAGAAGCCGTAATATATCCAACCCAGCCAGACACTAACATGTTTGTGGGCATCATTGCCACAAATACAAAATGAAGAGTAGATTTAATCATTAAAACCACCTAACGTATGTCCAAACCCCATGTGACTGTACAAAACTTGTGACAGTTTACAGACACTGAGAAGAAAAAAAAAATAATCTAGAATTGGGTAAAAAACCCTATTACAAATACTCTGCAATGATTGACCAGTAAAATCAAAGCAATTATCCAAGCCCTGAAAACGCTTGCATTCCCAAATAACGTTACGCATCAATAGTCAATGGGCCTGCTCTCATGCGTAAAATTACTCAAGTGTATAAATTTTTCAGGATTGGGGCCAATCAGTATAATGCTAGACAACAGAGCCCAAAGATAGTTGGCAGCCATTCAAGAAAAGTGCTGGGGGCAGCGGTATCAAAGCTGCAGATAGCTGAGCAAAACTAATAAAACCATACAAGTTGAAGATTAAAAAAACCTCAGATATTTTAGACTTTGCACAATGCCACTTTGCTTTTACAGTTTGTATGATCTTAAACTGGAAAGAAAGGGTCAAGCCAATTACAGTAACAGGAAACAAGTCGAATTTGATTTGTATACTACAGAATGCTCTAATAATTTTAAAGAAAAGGGAAAAAAAGGAAAGAACAGACGGCCAAGACACCAGAAGATAACAAATCTTATATTGAGATTTACCATAGGTTTTTTTCAAGTCAAGGTTGATCATGACTGTTTAAAAATAGATAGAAAAAGTTCAGTCAGTGAGGAAGAATTTAAAAAGTTAACACAATCACAGCAACTAAAAACACAGTAAAGAGCAAAATGGATACAAAGAAAATGGTGACTGATGAAATTAAGAAAAGAAGATTAAACTGTAAACAAAGACATTAAGTACCTAGTCTAAAAGGAAAAATTGACATACTTTTCAGTCCAGTTGTGATAGAGGCCTGTCTCACATCACCTATGGCTTTTTTTCATAACATCAGCTTAGGGCTTATAGTTTAGGTTTTCTGAATCTCTGCACTGAACACGCATACTTCTTTTCATTGACTGTACAAGGAGACCAGACTTGTATCTCTGACACATAAACAAAGCATCTAAAGATAGGTTGTATGAGTACTGTCTGGAAGCAGCTGCTGTAGAGTAAATCTGAGAAGCTGGCAGCCTCTAGTTAGAAAGAAAAATCCAAAAGAAGAAAACCTAAGGAAAAGAAAAACCTAAAAGAATATAATGCTTGAAAAGTATTGCTTTTCCAGAATAAAATCTATTACACATCTTCAAAAAAGTACCATAATACCTTTGCAACTGCAAATACAGTCTTATAAAAGGACCAGGAAGATCAATACAATAAACCAGAAGGATCCAGCTTGCATGTTTAGACATAGGCAAGATATTTAGCAAAAGGAAAAAATAGCTTTGGATGTTTGTCCTGTGTTTAGCCAAATGGTCGGATAGTGCCAAGAAAGACTGTAAAGAGACCTACCCAGAGGTTACTTTCACATTTCAGAGTAAGCATTCAAATATGACCATGGACTTCCATCAAATATGCAACGATTAAGCAGGGTAAGACGGTGTCTACCTCAGAGATCTTACAGTGTAAACATGCTTTAGGTTAGGGGAAAAAATAGTCATGAGGATTTGACCTGTGAAGGACACTCATAGTATGGCAGCACCTACAAGCATTTCCCCATTGAGTTAGGATGCTTTTATCCTCTGAGCTGCGTTAATTTTGGCTGTGAGAGAAGGTAGAGCGAACACCCTGCTATGTGTCAGATCTGATTCACAGGGTAAGCAAAGGGATATGAAGGGGGCACATCAAAAGTCCACAAAGCTCCATAATCTCAGTCATTCCCCAAACATTTATTTATGTAAATAGACTTGGAAGCATGCCCTGAAGATCAAGAAGTAGTGTAGTGAAATTACTTCTCTTAAAATGAGGCTGGGAAGTTCAATGCTATTTGATGGATTGAAGGAAAAGAGCTTACTGTTTCAGATATTAATTAAAACAAAAGATAGCGTTAATCTGACATTTACATGGTCCAAAACATGGGACCTGTCCCTCATTTCCAACAGCGGGTAAAGAAAGGAACAAGCTGTCTTTGACCAGAATCTGTGGCTAGGAAAGGCAATGTCGTAGGTTTACATTCTCCCTTTCCTTCAATCCTGCTTTGAAAGACTGACAGTCTTGACGTCATGAGCCAGGAAAATGGAACCTTGTTAACAATACAGACCGGAAAAAATTCTAAACACCTTTAGCAACCCATAGGTTTTACACCTTGTTATCTTTAACTTTTCCATAGGTCACCAAAACCCACCCTTCTCTTTACAGTCATATTCAGAAACAGATTTGACTGCATATTTACAACACTGATAAAAGCTTATAAATATCTAAAGGGTGGGTGTCAAGAGGATGGGGCCAGACTCTTGTCAGTGGTCAGGACAAAAGGCAATGGGTACAAACTGGAACACAGGAAATTCTGTCTGTACATAAGGAAAAACTTCTTTACTTTGAGGGTGACAGGGCACTGGAACAGGCTGCCCAGAGAGGTGGTGGAGTCTCCTTCTCTGGAGATACTCAAAACCCGCCTGGATGCATTCCTGTCCAACCTGTTCTAGGTGAACCTGTTTTGGCAGTGGTGTTGGACTAGATGATCTCCAAAGGTCCCTTCCAACCCCTGGGATTCTGTGATTCCATGATTCTGTGATTCTAATCTTCACTTTCTAAACTACGATTCAGTTGAGGTTTTCATAGTAACCCAAACATATATAGCAAATCAACTACTAGAATTAGTTTCTGCTTCTTCTCTGACTTTCTTGTAAAGATAAAAGGAAAATAAATTATAATGCTGATGGGTTTTGCCCATTCCATGTCACAATTCATTACACAGTAATGCAGGTTACTATGTGTGAGCAATGTCATTGTTACTCCAAAAGTATTTGTATATATAAATAAAGAAAAAAAGAATTTTAAATGTGACAAAAAAGGAGAGAGGAAAAGTATCAGACAGAAAATCAAGATAACAAGAACTGCAGGTCATCCTAACAGATTATAAAAGTGGGGCCTAGAAAATAATTAATAACGAGCAATGAACTACAACTAATGTCGGATTCCCTGCCTCTCTCTGGGCTGGCGTTAGCTGCCATTATAAAATGAGAAAAGAATTCCCCAACTAATTGCAAATAGCCACTAGAGATCCTGCACACCAGCTAAGATGTGTCTGTGGGCATCTAACAAAAGCAATTTCTTAGCAAGCAATATGCTAACCCCCTGGGACCGTTAATGAATCTACTTTGTGGTAAACTTTTTAGAAGTACATGCTACAAAGACTTTTTAAGCACGTTGCTTTCTGAATTCTCTTATTTCCATAAAGTTCTTTTGACTGAAATGTGTATTTCGCTTTATTCGGGAGATTCCTGAAGCTCAGTTTTCACTGAGCTACACATTTAGCATTGGGGCAGCTTTGTAAAAAAACGTTAGTTACTATCTGCAGTTAAAAGTATCATTTTCAGCTTTATTTTAGGACAGGGTTTTTTTTGCTATGTTTGCACTGCTTCATTTATACATAATATTTAGCCTCTCTCAGAGCCAGACTGCTCAGCAATTATTCTTTTCTCTTGCTTTCTGTGAGTGTTGAACTCCAGCTCCCCATCACCATTTACAGCCTCTCCCCTACAGAGGGCACCTTTGCCTTATTGGAGTTGCTTCTGCAAAAGAGAGAATCGGTGGTTACCGGAGAAATAACTGATCAGACTTCTCACACATACAAGGACTTTGTTTGCTTAGTTTTTTTTAATTAACCAAGTTTTGTGCTATAATTCAGCAGCAAGCAATAACGATGTTACATTCTGTATTATTATAGTCTCCACAAAGAAGTGAGGAGATTGCTAGGATTTGTATCAGAGTACTCGGATTAGAGCATAAGTTTGGGTTTGGGGTTTTTTTTTTCCCCATCAATAATTAAGGTTTTTTTCATTAAAGAATGTTTCTGAGATGCGTACTAAAAACATTATCCGTGGGAAAACAAGCCGTAGAAAGTCAACCATTTCCCAAATAAATCTAACAGACCTCCAATTAGTAGTTGCTATCTGAAAGCTGTTCAAGTGGAAGAAAGGAAGATTTTATTCTCTTTTGTAGGATTAGTCTATCAAAACTGACCCTAAAATCCTTATTTGGGAAAAATATCAATTGACTGCAAGACTGAGCCAAAAAGTAATTTTCTTCCTGATTTTTTGTGTGCTATTATTTATGAAGTGTCCAGTATATCATTCATAGTATCTGCTGGTTCTGAATAAAACTAGCAATACTTTTCTGTTCAATATTGTTTTTCGGCTCAATCTGTAAAACAGTCTTCCTTTACAGGCCGTTTCACTAATGTGTTAAGACAGATGCAAACATCAATGCTTTGTAAATGGCGAAGTGAAAATTCTAAAGAATAATCTTTCTTCTGTCATTTTATATCTGCCTGACTATTCAAAACAAGCTACAGCTATAAAAAGAAGTGCAAGACATTGCATTTATGCCACTCCCAAACAAGTCACTACTATGTTAGTTCATATTAACTGGGGGGAAATACACGAATAAATGCATCTGTCCCTTTGCATAATGCTTTTTTATGGCGTTCCTATCGATAAAAGTTACAAATAGCCTTATAAATTCAACAGCAGTCAACCTGTTGCAAGCAGACTCTTAACTTCCCTGGGCTGGTTTCTGGGACTGATACTGACTGTAAAGAATCTGTCACAAAATCCAGCAAGGAATGTGCCCTGCCTTCCCTAACATTTTTCTAGAAGTCTCTTCTAGAAAACGCATTCGCGTTTACATTTTCAACTTCAAATACCCAGCACAAAAGCACGAGAGCACAAAAACCTGAATCTCTAGTCCAGGCTGTTAAATTAATAAAGCAGGCCCTGTATTAGTGAGTAATACTTCAATGTCATTCAAAAATTGGTTTAGGGAGTATTTTAGCAAGCTCCGCCTGTGTTATAATTTTACTTCCTTTTTCTTTTCTAATTATAGGCCAAGGCTGAATTCCTCACTAATTAAGGATACTTTTCTTTTAAAGACTTCATTTCTAGAAGTCAATAGGAATGTTGCCCATGTAAAGATTGCACGATCAAGAGCTTGTACCTATAAAAGTGTCCAATGTGAATATATGTTTCAAGACAGTTACTGTATTATAAAACAGTTGAAGCTACATTTGCACTAGTAAATTAAACACTGCCAGGAATGTTCCCAGGAACACGATGGTCCATACCATAAACCTGTTCAAACGGCCCCTGGCACACTTTAAGCATCCTAAAAAGCCAATTCCTGGGCGCAGTTTGAGGGAGAGAGAGGCTACACATCCCAGAGACCCTTCCCAGCTGGCAGGCTGGTGCCATAACCCTCTTTTGGACAGGAGATGAGTTTACAAACACATGTATGTGCTAGTTGGCTTTACTGCATAGGAACATTCCCAGGCAACTTTAATTTGCGAGCATAAATGTAGCCTCCAAATCTATATTTACTGCAGCCATTATACGTCGCTGTATTTAAGAGTATTCCGCTATTGGCCCTTACTTGTACTCTGTGCGCTGAGTTCTAAGTTTATATCAGTAGGACACAAAACACTCAAGAGAACATTTTCTCGATTAAATATACTGCTATATGCATTATTTTCCTTGTAATTGTTTCAGCTTGATAGTAAGAAATAAAGCTTAGAGCTGTTAAGAAAATGTTCGTTTTGAATATAGCTTTATGGTTGTAGATAGAACAGTTTAAAACAGAAAGTAAAAGCCACGGGATAACATTTTAGAAGCACCGAAGCTACTCAGGAGCTTCACTTTCAAAACAGAACAAATTTACCAGTGGAGAACAGAAGTTCTTCCTTACCGGCATGGGATGCCCCATGGTATTGATAGGGAAGAGGCTGTAGAGCCCAACAGCAAGCGTGGCTGAATTCAGCCCTTAAAACCTTTTCTCAGAGATGTGACACAAACATTTACCTGAGAAGTACGAGAGTCTACTTGGAGGTCTTTCTCCTGGTAGTAGTATATTGGTAAACTGGCCTGAATTTTCCAAAGAAGAACCAGAGAAACCTTCACTATTTGCAGACCTCGTATTGGATTGCTCGTGCTCACTGCTACCATGTGGGAAACCTGGCTTAGTTCTCTTCTCCTGTGGGAACGATAGAAGCTGGATGTGTGAAAACAGGTTTCCCACCCTGGAAGTGACCTGCCTAACTGGTTATTAGCTGTAACACACAATGCAAATAGGGATGCAGAAGCAAATAGCCTCATCTCAGCTTTACCGTGCTTGAAGCCCCACTTGCGTGAACGTAGTGAACCCAAGCGAAGACCGTTTGTGTTTAGGCACGGACTCTCTCTTCAAAAACACCAGCGACGCTGAGATTTGGGCTTCCATCTATACACCCAGCAAAGGAAACCTACACACTTGGTGAACTGTGTTGACGTGAGCTTAGGTACTAAGGGATTTAAGCACCTGTTAAATCATGTGACAACTGTAGTATGAGCATGGCACCTGAATTTTTTTGTGGATCTCAGTTGCCCTGTCCCTCCTCGTGTGTGAAAATGGAATAATCCTCAACTGTCTGAGAGTGATCGCCAGATTGAAGGGTGTAATTAGGCAAAAGCACAACAATTAGAACTCCTTCTAACCAGCTAGACTAAAGCAACTTAGGTGGTGGTAGTCCATTTTTCTTACTTTGAAGTTTATATTTTAAGTTCATACTCACATGTTTAGGAGAACAAACTTTAATAAAACGTGCTAGTATATACTTTTGACTCAAAAATATTTTGTATGGATAAAATTCTATTAGTGTAACTCACCTCCTTGTACACTTTTACGATTTTCTTAAATTGATTTCTTATTTGAATGTAGTGGCTGCTTTTACCCTAAAATTCCCTTTGCTTTTCAAAATATAAGAACTGTATGTGGTTTTCTTTTTTTTATTCTTTTTGGTACTTTTGTGACTCAGCTTCTTGCATTTCAGTGTTAAGTACCTACTTACAGATCTACAGTTGCACCTAAAGCTAAGAATGTATTGAGGAATTGCTGTCTTCATAAGTCTATTTGTATTGGATAAATATTCCAAGAATTTACTTTGTATAAGCACTCAAATACATAAGCTTAAAGTCCAGTATTCATACTAATAAAATTCAATTGCATGTAAATCACTGAGTACTGAAGAGGAACAGAAAACAGTGAAGTTATAGTATTTATAAAATCAAAAAAATACTCATAATAAAAGTCTTTTGCCATTATCCATAAAAATCAACAGTGTGTATTTTAAGGGAATTTATTTTTGGCCATATTATCCCTATTACACCTACCATAAAGATACAGGAACTTTTTTTTATGTTTTGTACCTGTGCTAAGTATTATTTTGTTTCAAAATAAGTGCCCTTTTTTGGAAATGTGAAAATAGAGAAAATCAGGACCTCCTGCAAAATATTTTCAACTGCTTTGGTATTCAATGCCTTCCGTATTTATGGTTTTGTGCAACAAATTTTTGGCATCAAGAACTATTTGAGCATATATGGAGGCGCTTATTATTAAAGAAGAAATGCATGGCAAGAATAAAGGAAAAGGAAAGGATGTGACTGTCAAATAGAGGTAGAGAAGAGACACATGTTAATCCTCGCCAGCCTTTCAACATCCATCAGATGATTTTAGACATTGAGCCCAAGGTATTTGAGAACATATTTGGAGTTTTCCTTCTTGGATAGACACGATCTTAGTACCTCAAGCAGTTTATACAATGTGAGGCAATGGTTTACTGAAAGCTTTTAAAGACGGAGTTAAAAGATGACAGGATTAGTCCATTGCCACCTACTTGTGACCCACTGTGTGTGATATATAATTCAAAGCTGCCTCTTACAGCTTTCGGAATCCTGCATGGGAAATCATATTACACTGAACACTATCGTAAGTGCTTGGATCTGACTGGGAACATTATCCAGTATCCCGATGCACAACAAACAATAAGCAGATGCTGAAAACATTCAGTGTCCCTGTGAAAGAGTATCTTGAGCTGATCTACTTGGTATCTTCTACCCAGACAAGAGGTCTTCCTTGCAAAGTCCATCCTCATCTCCAAAGCAAGGAGAACAGTTTCTAAGAAACTCTAAATGCTGCCCATTAACAGTGTCTGAATATGATGTGCGTAAAAAAAAACTGAACAAAAAAACCGACAAACCTTGAACACCTTAGAAAGGAAAGAAGGGACCTAATGAAAATATCTCACGGAGCTCCTGTAGCGTTGCATGTCAGGTGGGTATCCAAAATTGAGAAACGTAGCTAGCGTTGTGCGTGTTTCCCATCAAGTCCTTATGGCCGGGCAGCCCCTCCAGTTCCTTTCACAGCGACAGGGTAGAGATGCTGCCTACGAAACTCTTGCTCCCTTCGCACCCCTCCCCAAACAGAGGGGGCTTAGGCAGACGGAAGACGCAGGGAAAAGACAACTTTTCCATTTCTGCTTTTTCCAAGCTTCCACTTAGACAATGAAGAAATAACACCCCACACACACACTTAATAAAGATGAGTCTGAGCCTATTTTTGTCCGTATCTCATTCCTTTGTGCTTTCCCCCAGTTCTGTCCGTGTTTCCTTCCCCACGAAGGACGTTTCTCCCCGGGGGCCGGCCCGCGGGGAGCGGAGGGGAGTGGAGAGGAGCGGGGAGGAGCAGGGATGGGGAGCGGAGGAGAGCGGAGGGGCGCGGAGGGGCGCGGAGGGACGCGGAGGGGAGCGCTGGCCGCGCAGGCCGGCTCCCCCCCCACGCACGGGCACTAGTGGGCGCTGCAATTTCTACTAAGTTTCTCTAAGCAACGATATTGCACATTGCAGCCAACCTGTCACGGAGGGGGTGGGCG
>VFFE01007638.1:1328314-1362490 GCA_008921705.1 Burhinus oedicnemus | reverse complement strand
TGTTTCCCTCCCCTAAGGGGGGGGGGGGGGGTGACATTCCCTCCTTCCACCCCCCCGGCCGAGGTAGCGGAGGGTAGTTGGGAGTGAGCAGCGGAGGGCCAGGCGAGGCAGGGCACTCGCTCTGCGGTGGCTGTCGCTGGATGGATGGATGGATGGATGGCTGAAGTTCCTCAATATTCAGGGCAGCAGGGCAAAACCAGCCTGGAATAACTTCCAGGCGCTGGCATAACTGTAGCTGCTCGGGTAACTCTCCTGTTTTCATGTGGGATCAGCATGAATATTAATAGCTGCTCTTAGACGATTGGGGCTTTTTTGGTGGTTCTTTTTTTTTTATTATTTGTTATTTTTATTTTTTATTTTACGTGTGGTATGTAACTTGTAACAACTCCGCGCCAGTTCCGAGATTTGATCCTTAAAATAAACTGATGGAAGTTTTATTTTGCCACCGTCATACTGTGTGAATTGCAATTTGAACACGTGAAATTAAAAAAATAGAGAAACTTTTTTTTTTTTTTGGGGGGGGGGAAGGGGGAAGAGTACGGGGACACCAATTCCTGCACTTGGCAGGGCTGTAAAAGGGTTTGGCAGCCTGGTTGTGACATGGGTTGATTATGTCAACAGCACAGAATCGGCCGTGTTTCAGCTGTTTCTGAGGGCTGCTGTGTTATCATCCAGCGTAGTAGAAATTACAGTAGTGGGTTCAGAAGTGGATAGGATTTGACCCTTAAAAAGCGTAATTGTGGTAGACTTATTTATACACCCATTAAGCAAATAACTTAATGGAAAGGCTATACAATAGGTATGCAAAATGTATTATTACAGTATAGGCGAATAAAGCAAAGTGGGTCATTGAGTTTTGGTCAAAATGGATGATATCATCAGAAGGCAAAACTGTATTTACTTTCTGGGGCTTCTTCCCCTCCAATACATTTCATTCTGATTCTTCTTTCCTTACAAATTAATTATTTTCTGACGTTACAGTAGTTATGCAGGCTATTTTGATCTACTCGGTTTAGTGATTTAAGCGACCTTTCCAGACTCTGGGTTACTGCGTACTTTAGCCGGGTGATGTCTTTTTGTATCCTGGGTGGACACTCGCTGTTGAGAGGGAAGCTGTGAGAGCCAACTCCATCCTAGCGGCTAAATTGTTACACTCACCAGATTCAAAAATTTTGAACCGGCATCTTATCACTGTTATATTTGCCTCATAATCAGCTGATGCACTTGAATACGCTAATCCCTTTTTGGAAGGCTTCATCAAGGTTAATACGTTATTTAATCAAAAAAGGCATCCAAATAAAGCCATTACTTCGTTGTTCTTTAAATGGATTGAATCGTTAGTTGCCAGTTGCTGTGGAAATAATTTGTAATAACTTATTTCGAGATGGAAAAGTTTTAGATGTGTTTCACCAAAATGATACATTTTAACTGTGATATTGCTATTTAAAAAAATCAATAAAACAAAAATCAATAAAACACCAAGGGATTTTCTATTGAATGCTTAATGTGGAGGTCTGTAAAGTGAATTGGTTTCTGTGTTTATTTGTGATGCTACTAATAATAACATGATACTAAAGGACCTTTTTCTAAATTAGGCTTCTGTATCAGTTCACTGGAAAAATAAGCTTCCGTTATGGAAGATGACTTTTCTTTTCTGGTCATACTGACCTTTGCTTTTATTTTCCTCATAAAAAGCACTGGTCGCCAAACAGAAATCCAGGAAATAGCAAACCGTGCATTTAGCTTACATTCCGATTAAATGGTTTGACATTAATGGGATGCTAGAAAGCCATATGCCAAACAAATAGGGGAAGGATAAAGTCAAAACATGGAAAATGTTTAAAGCTACTAGATGCCCATCGAGTCAGGTTTCTTGAATGTCTGCACGAAAGACAGTAGCGAACTGTGCACTGGATGTCACCTGCCTGGGATTAATGACCTGGAAGCTATTGATCCCAGATTGCTTCTGGTCTCTTGTGTTTTGAGCACTTGTCGTGGAATTTTACCGTGCTGGGTCCCTTCGTGGAGTTTTCTCGTACACTTAGGCTGGCTTTGGGTCGTGCCCACCCCAGTAGGGACTAAAAGCGTGTGCCTCCTTCTGACCTCCTCCCTCCTGTGGCCAGGATATGTTAATCTTTTCTGACATTTGAAGATGATTTTGAATGAGTTCATTGACGTTCATACTTAAAGCGGGGAATTATTTGCACTGTTTGGAAGCTCCTTACAAATTTTGGAAAACAACCTCATTGATTTTTTTTTAAGTATAAAGGGGGAAGATGCGGAACGTGAAACAATTCTCTTCAGAGCCTGTCTCACAGGGCAGTTACTCAGTCTCTCTTTGCTAGCCTCTGCTCCTCTCAAATTATGGGGACCTAGCATGTGCTTGTTTACAGAACGCTGCACGCTTGCATAGTTTTCTTCTGTTTGTGTTAATTAAAAGAGTATCTCACCCAGATAGGTTAGTACAGATCATAGATATTCTAAACGAACAGGTCAGCAAGCGCAGCTGGAAGGAATGTCGAAGATATACTGTCTGTAGTTTATATTGATGACCTTCCTTCTTGCCACAGATTACTAAAATACAATCAGCAGAAATATGGTAGGTTTTACAAGCAAAGATGACTTCTGGAAGGCCAGAGGATAAATTGTAATAACTGTAAAGAAGGAGTAAAAGGTTTGGAGGTGGCTTCCTCACACTTAAAAAACCCTGAAAGACTCCAGCCGCTCGCAATAACAGAACTTTAATATCCACCTTACAGTATTTATTTATCGGTAAATATTATAAATTAGAAGCTCAGATCTTTGGACCGTACTTACTGCAATAGAACAGACTATTTACGCCTTTAATCTGACACTTGGTCCCTGGCAGTAGCTCAGTATCCGATACGTGAGGAAGGGAACACTCCTCCCCAGTGAACGTGCAACGCTGCCGGTGCTGCTCCTGTGCAGGGACGTGAGGGGCTGCCAGCGATGGGCAGAGGGATGTTTTTTCCTGAATTCTTCCCATGATTTGATTAACTCCTCCTTTATATTACAGCTATGAATATTGCTAAAGTTTTGTGAGTTGTTTTTTTTTTTTTTTTCATTTTTTAGAAATCTTTCACTGGTAGCTGCAGTTTGTATAGAAATGCACGGTTTTGTCGTCAGTTTTGTACCAAGTTTACTTAGGAGAACCTGTGTGAAAGCACAGCAAATGGCTTTGTTTTTTTCCTCAAACCACTGCTGTCTCTGTTCAGTTGCTGGGTCCGATTTTAGGCCTCCGCTCTCCTTCTGGAGCTGCCGGCGCGATGCCGGGGGGCTGCTTGATCCCACCTGGGATGCCAGGAGCCAGCGCCCCGCAGCATGCCCCCTATGGGCTCCCACACGGGGGTTCTTCTCCGCCACTCCTCGGCACCGTAAACCAAAATGCACTTAAAGTCATCTTATTTGCTACTTGTCTGCCTAGTATTTTGTCATCTGGAGTGTGTTCCAAATGTTTGTTGGAAATGATAATTTTGTTTGACTGCCGTTTAGTATTTCTTCTGTTTTCTCCTGTTACTAGATGGTTCCAGCCGGCTGTTTTTGCCTATCGCTGCGATTCATCATCTAAAGTGAATTGCATGTGAAGCAGAGAATTGTCATACACTGGATTGAGTTTTAATATTTTCCTTTTGAACTATGTCGTAGATATATTAAATTATTTCTGCAATCTCTGCTGGCCTGCTACAGGTAAATCTCTCCCAGCGCTGCCAGCATTGCCTCTTCGTGGAGGAGCTTTACAAGTTTAGCTGTAAAAATTCATTCCTGGCTTCAGGATAGCAGAGGGAGCGGTCAGAAACTACCGAGTTTTATCAAAATTGTATGAGCCAGCGAACCGAGAGTCTGAAACAACCACGATGCCTGTCTGTTTTTAAGCAACAGGACTGGATTTAGATCCCCTTTGTTCTTTTATAAGTTAAATATGTTTTGTTTTAAAAATAACGTTTGGGGCATCTGCTTTGCATTATGAGTTAATTCCATTCATTGTTTTAAAATAGTTATTAACCTTTTGCAAATTATATACTGCACATGAACAGTAATTTTTTCAATAATCTTTAAACGTGCATACTGTAACAGCGCCATAATGTGGACTGACATAATATGAATTGACAGTAAATTTTTAGTTGCCTAAATACGTATTTAAATGATAGAGCTGAAGAGTCATCTGCAAAAAGCTATTATGATCCAGAGAGTTAATTTATATATAGATAATTTCTCCAGCGTACATTAAGGAATAATTTTTCTTTTTCCATTATCATTTAAATTATTTTCAAAAATCCTGAAACATAACCCAAAAATCTTTATAATTAGAATCAAGGTGTGCCTGTGACTTGAAATGGTAAAATCCAGGTTGCTTCGAGGAGTAACTTTATCCTTAACCCACCATGTTCTACTTATTTATCTGATACGGTGCTCAGCCGGGGGCATCTCCTAACAAGTGCTGATGCTTCATTTCATAGGCACTGCAGAATATTGAAGCGTAATCTATTAAATACAGAATTTTAGCATTAACTGTGAATAACTGTGAACTGTTTTAAACTTTTTCTTTATTTTTTTTTTTAAATGGAAGAAAAAGAAAAAGGGTAGTAGCATATTTTCCATAGCATAAAGTAGAAAAATGCTGTCGCCGAATTTCGTGAGAGGAAGAATCAGCTTTTGACCATACAGTTAAGTCCCAGTTTGGAGTTGTTTACTTTAAATCACTGATAGCGATGAGCTGGGAAGCTACACTAGGGAAGGAAAACTCCGTAAATACTGTATCCTTGCATTCTCTCCTGTGAATTTCCCTCGATCTCTTTTAGGGGTGGGATATTGGACTGGAAGGACCCTAAGCGGCAGTTCAGGATACATTCACCAAAACTAATGAAGCTGCTTGCATGAGTTGCAATTGAGGAGATGGATCACAACATGTATTTCAGTTCACATTGCTTTAAACATCGTTTTGTGATAATTACATTTAGAGTCAACATCCTCCTGCGGCAGGTGTATGAACATACACAGTGCAATTTCCAAAATTGTGTGGAAAGATCCTGTAAATAGTCTGCATCCAGACAGGTTATTAGGAATAAACAGAAACTTTATGAAATATTCTAAACCTGTTTTTTAATACTCTTAATGTTACGATTTTGATGTAATAAAACAGTCTAAAGTTTTTATTACGTGCCTCTTGGAGTACTCGTGTGGGTGACACCTACATAACTCTCTGTTCACTTGTCTGTTTAAAGGTACCCTCTTCACTCCAAAACTAATTTACTGGAGATATTTTCTTTGCATCCCCTATACTTTGCATCTTCCTTGTGAAGAAGAAAGTTACTTCGGTATGAAACAAGAAACACTTTTCTTTTTTTTTTTTTGTTACAAATATCAGACAGTGGGATTTTATGTCCGTTGGAAGGCTGAAATTAGCCGTAAGTCCAGAAACGGAGGAGCAGGTACAATTAAAATTTCCCCGTGCACCTCACCACACTAACTGGGTGTTCCTCCATTAAAATAAGAGGGTGTTTTGGTCACGAAATTTTATTAATCCTTAAAATATGTAGAATTATTCTCTAAATTAGCCAGATGGCTAAGTTGGGCTTAAATTCCTTTTGATCCAAAGCAAGCTTGGGTTCAAGCTAAAGCTTTCAGACTAGTTTTCTTATTCACATTATACTTTTATGTAATACTGAAAATACTGAAAAAAAAATGCACCTTAACTATTAAGACATGTATTTTTTTGTTTAATTTGTTCCTTAGATTGTATGTCTGAGTGGGCCATATAGCCATATAGCACAGTCATGTGCATATAGACTACCTGGCCGACAAAATAACAGAGATACATACTGGAACTGGATGGGGCTGGGGAGAAGGGGGAGAGTAAGTGGGACTGCTGCAAACATTTTAGCGTAATTGACAGCTAAAATATATTTGTAACATTACAATGTCACGATTGAAGTTCGTAACTCTGAATAACGTTCATGTCAGAGCCCTTGTTGACAATACTGTACTGAGAACAGGTAATAGATATTTTACATTTGGACCAAAAGCCGTCGTTCGGGACATGTGTCTCAGAATATGCTTGTATTTACAAATTGCTGTATAATAGGAATTATTTTTAAATCTGACTTTTGGGAAATGCTTGGCTTTATTATCTTACATAAAACAATTGTAAGGGATCAAAAAGAGAGTAGTTGTGCAAAGTAGACTATAAAGGGAACAGGTACTATATATTTCATTACTATTCAATTACGTCTTTGTAACCTTGATTTCGTGTTGTTCTCATACTTTTTTTTTTTTTAAATAAAGAGCTAGATCATGCTTTTATGTATGGGACGAAAAAAAGCTGCTTTCAGGTTATAGGTACTGCATTTTTAAGAGGAGTACAAACAATGCATGACATTTTTATCAGTGATAAATCTAGTCAGGCCTTATTAATAGTTTGAGCATTCTTTAAAAACCATTACTAAAGCTATTATTTTTGAATGATACTTTTCCAAATGCAGTAAAAATATAAACTTAATATTTTAATTGGGTTTATGTGATGTTTTAATGAATGCCAGTGTTATCTGTCCTTACGAAGCATATAATTTGTTTCCAGTCTCCTGGCCTGCTGTAAAAACCTTTCTTTGTTGGAGAAGGTCACCTGTAGGACTTGGCTATTTACATTAAAATAAAAATGCCACTTTTTTTAAACCGTATGCTTAGCTTTAAGAATGTGGATAGTCCTGTTGCTTTCAATAGCCTACATACATCTTTTAAACCAGGCATATGCAAAGTATATTTGGAAGTGCTATAAAAGAATCAGTTGACATCTTTGGTAGGAAGCTGTCTTACTGTATACTTTATTGTATTTGTAGGGACAGTTTGAAAGCATTGAAAAAAGGCTTTAGATGTTGTGTCCTGTAAATTAGCACTTGTTGCATAAAATAGAGTCATGATGCATTTTTTAACATTTTTGTGAGTATTGCCTTCTTTTGTATTAATTAATTTTAGGAAATCAGGGCAACGTCTTGGCAGGAATGAGTGTCAGAATTTGGTGTCACCCGTGGCTGGGATTTTTCTATTAATTTTTGTAGAACAGAAGCAGCCTGTCTCTTTTCGAAGGGAATTGGCACTTCCAAGATGTGTGCCATGGCTGTCCCTTTTCACATATTAGTTCTGACACTCACTGATAGTTTGGTGGGAAGGAAGTGAAACCATTTTCCAATTGTTTTCTGTTTCCTTAAATTTCTGCTTAAAAGCTTAAAAAAAAGAAAGGGGAGGGGGAAGGAAAATACCTCAGGTGCTATTAAGTGTATAATAAGGACTGATACAAATTAAAAGTTCTCTATTTTTTTAATATATTTTTCCCTTAGCTTGTTAGAACAGTTCTTACAATTTAGATGGTATGTAGGACTTTATTATTTCTCCGTGTCTGTGTCTACAAAGACTAATGCCACGATTCTCTTGTAAATTTTGTTGTATATTGTTCTATTGTTCTAATTCAAAGCGGGATCAGTTGGTTTTTTTTTTTTGTTTTTTTTTTTTTTTTTTTTTTTTAGATTAAGCTCATAGCTTTTAACAAGCCAGGTTCAAAAATAAACATGAAATGCAAATAAATTGTTTTGTCTTACAGTACTTACTGGGTATTGTAGATGGCTTATGATTCCACAGATTCCCTTCGAAATTAATTTGCTGCTGAAATATCACATTAAAAATAAAGATAGTAGTAGAAAATGAAGCTCCTGCTACAGTAATTTTCAGTTTAAAGTATAGCTATGTATAAAATACATTTTTGAGAAGCTATGAGGAAAATGTATCAGAAATACTAATTTAACAGCATATAGCTATTTCAGGAGCACATATGCAAATTATGTAAAGAAGGAGTCATAACATTTCCTGGGGAGGGCATCAATGAGGTTTTTAGTCAAGATTCTTGGCTACAGCCACAGCTGTTGGATTGGCTTGAGGCCACCTCGAGGTACAACAGGTGGGATGTGGCTAAGAATTAATACACTTTCAACAGATTTTACCTTTCAGAGCTTCTCTAGCATCATCCTGGTAGAGTGGAGGAAAGGGTGGAATTTATCTTCAGAAGAAGCAGCCCACCTCCGTAGTATGTAGATCTCAGGTTTACACACACCAAGAAAGTAATTTGCTTAAAGACGCTCAATTTCTTTGTCCGTTATCCTTCCCCCGCTCTTTGAATCTGTTGTTAAAAGCTCCCCCCCCCGGCCCGGCCCTGGTGTCTGTCCCTGGGGGGAGGTCCCTGCAGAGATCAGTCTGCCTGTGGGATGAGATGGGGTAGTCCTTGGTGCCTCCTGGCCTTTGGCCTGTGTATGGACTTTAGAAGATCACAGAATAGTAGGGGTTGGAAGGGACCTTCGGAGATCATCTAGTCCAACGCCCCTGCCAAAGCAGGTTCGCCTAGAGTAGGTTGGACAGGAGCGCATCCAGGTGGGCATCCAAGATGTTCATGTGGAGCTGGCCAATACGCCCTTTTACACAGGCTGGGGAAGCTTTAATAGAACCAGAAGGATTATGGTCCCGTCATTTGAGTGGTCAGACTCGACCCATTATCATTCCGGCCTCATTGCAAAGAAGTTCAGACCCTAGTACCTAGTGCATGGGACATGATGTTAAACGCAGTAATTTCAGGTTGTTCCTGGAGGAGAGGAGCCTCCATGGCATTTAGCTCTCTGCTGCCGAGCCTTTGCTGGTGTGGCTCTGCCAAGCACAGGTTTCATCTTTTCTGGTGACCCCTTCTGTGATTTTGTCTTCTTGCATCTTATTTTACATACTTTACTACTGAAATTAGGATAATACAATTGATATCACGAGAGGTAGTAAAATAATAGTTATTAAATGCTTTGTGAAGCATACGCGTATTCACAAATATTCCAAAGTATGACTACATGAGCAAAACATTTGGCTATTAAAGGAGAAGGATGTCGTCAGTTAAAACTGCTGGCACTGTTATGTGATAAGGTCGTCTGCTCTTTTATTTGGTGTGCCAGCTGATGAAAGAAAAATATTTTTTTTTTTTTAGAGGCGAAAAAAGCAGGAATTTTCATCAGCTTAAATGAAAAGAGCCAACTAGGTCTAAATACTGTTTTGTGAAATTGTGTTTCACCCCTGTAAGTGGTTTTCTGTGTGGAAGGTGTGCTGTAATCGGGATGGATCTTTCTTTTCAGCTTGGCTAATCGTTTCCTTTCACAAATCCAGAACGCATGCAGATTTGAACTTGTAGCCAGGAAAAAGTGCTGCCATGCTTCAAATTGCCAAAGGACCTCGAGGGACAGAAACTTGACCTGGTTTTATGAAACCATAGAATTACATTTATACAAGTTACCCCATGGGAAAGGAATGAACTGATCCCAATTCATTTCTAAATACTGGGCTCTTATGGGTCACATTTGAATTCTCTCCTACACCTGTTTTTCTACTAAATTTTTCTGAGGACATTTTTAGAAACTTACTTTACATTAGGTATGGGTCATGTGCCTAATATTTAACAGTTCAGTGTTCTAATTCTTTAAAATGTCTAATGGTTTCGCAATATAATTAAGCTGCGGAAAGTTTAAATTATAGAATTTGTGCGTTATGGGCTAAATCCTCAAACCGTGAACTCTCCTCTGGGTTTAGTAACTTAGGCTTCGTTTTCCTGCATGTGGAATGCAAACATAGAGCAGGCAGTGACTATAGTCAGTACATGTTGTGTGGTCTTCTCTATGAAGAGAGCAGCTCTGTGGCTGAGTCATTACGCAGCTCACCTGGGATGTGGGACACGGTTTGGAAAGGGTTACCCAATGAGGCGGTTCACAAGAAGACACCGAGGCTCCTTTCTTCCTTCCTCCAAAGCGACCTTGCTCCTTCCCTCAATTAGATTAAACATTTGGGACATGGAAAGTCTGGGTTCAGACCTCCTCTTGGAATCAGTGAAGGTAATGAGTAGGTGCTGCCATGGCTTTCCTCTTTCAGTACTTTGGTTTGAGCTAGAAGCCTACATACCCTGCGGTGAGTGCTCACCCCGCTCTGGTGAGGTGGTGTCTGGTACTCGGGGTGTCCGAGGGTATCTGCCAGGGTAGCGCCAGGTTGGAGTATGCCAGCTGAGCTGAAACAGCGGGTGCTAAGGACAGGGAAGGGTTCCTTAATTCATTTGAATATCTGGAACTATGTGCTTATAGGGTTACATTAAAATCAGAATTCGCTTGCATTTATTTAACAAACTAAGTGAGCACTCTGTTCAGCTTAAGTTTGCCTCAGCAATTACTATCCCACAGAGGCTCTGCAAACCTTCCAGGCTTCGCTTCCACCTTCTCGTGGAAACCATTTCCTATTCTCAGGCAATCTTTCTCATCCTTGAAAGACATTTTCAGTGCTGAAATTGGCATTAAGTGCCTGCATAAGTCTACCTGTTTCTAGTGAATGAGTGACAGATTTGGATACTACTCATGTAGTATAGATTGCTTTTCTCTTTATACACCATTTTAACACTTCAGATTGACTAAACAGCTCAGCTGATGATCCCTGGCTGTAGACTTTCCACCCTTCAATGTGGATGCGGCAGAAGAGGCTTTTGCGTGGAATTACTGCTCCCGCTGTCACCTACTCCCAAATTTGTAGTCATTTTTTTGGCTTGGGCAAAAAGGATTGGAAGGCGAGAAATGGGAGTAACGGTGTTATCACAACAAGTAAGATGATATTTATTTACTCTGTTTGCTTTTCACACTGGTGAATTTTTCCGTACAGTTTGTATTAAGCCATTCATGACTTTGCCGTTCTGGATAACCAGGCTGTTTCGTGAGGCATCGTCACAGGGCCGTTATTGGACTGGCAGAGTGAGGGGCAAGTCTTCTAAATGGCGATTACTTATCACCATTATGTATTTATTATAAATGTGTACATAATGTCTCTTTCTAATTCACCTCCAAGAAGTCATCATATCGATCCCTAAGCTCTTCTTTTGTCTTTGTCAGCCTTATGCTTTTAGCGATTCAGTTTTTGTTGATGCCATCAACAGGTTTAACTATGGTGTGATGCTGATATCCTGAGTGGGTAGAGCAAGATATTTTTTCCAAGACACACAGAATGGTTTTGTTCCCAAGTGATTTGTAATGGAAAGTAGAGGTCCAGTTGCATTTGGGGGCTTAAACATTTTTTAAACATTTTTCTTAAGCACTTACTTGCTTGGCTTTCCCTTTGTAGTTCTGTTGTTCCTAAGTTGGGTAGAAGATGCATTAATTTTACTGTGTCCAGTAAAGTTTAGATCAGACTAGTCTAAGGCTTTCGACTTAGCAATAAAACGTTTCGTCCGCTTTCTGATTTCAGTGGTAAATAAGGGAAATCTTTAAGATCAGCTGTAGTGGCAATGAATGCTTCATTGCGATTGAAATGTTTGTCTTAAATTTTCTCTGTATCTAAACTAGAGAGGAAAAAATTCCTTTGTTATCTGTTTAATCATAAAACAACAACTCAGAGTGAAGGAACGAATTCAGAGCTTTGAGAACCCAAACTCTCAGTTTTCCTTTCCTCTCCTTCTGTTTATTTTCTCCCCCCCACCCCAGCTCTCTGGATGTTGAAGAAAATGCAGATGAAAATTTACAATTCTTCATGGAAGCCCCATTTTATTAGGCGCTGTGAAAACTTCAAATACAGAGGATTCCTGGTTGGAAGCAGTTGCTAGCTCTAGCGGTAGCAGTAGGGACAAGAGCCCTGAGGCTACGGGGCTGGGAACATGCTGAAGACTAGGGTAGGGAAGAGACAAAAGTGAAAGGCTGGTTGACAGCATGTTAAAGCAGATTTACCCAGTGTTACTATTACATGCGGTCTTATAAGTTTACACACGTATGATCAAATTTTCAATCTTTGGATCACCAATGTCTCTTTTCTACTAAGTAAGGCTGTGTTTAGAGTAGCGCCTGGGAAAGCAAGCAAGAAGAAGTTTGGCTTTGAAGTTTGATATGGGATGAGATTCTTGCGGCAGAGATGCTAGGTGGGAAGAAGGTGTTTGTGTTTTTATTACATACCCGAGAGAAGGTATTACCTCCATCTCCTTTAATCGCCTCTTTTCTGGGGCTGATATCCGTATGTAGATAAAAGAAGGTCTGTTAGAACATAAGACTGAATTTCGCTGATGACTCCTCCACTGAACACTAACATGCAAATACCAGGCATTGATTATGCCTCAGCAAGGAGAGAGGCTGGAATGAAGTAGTTTGTTAGACATGTTTTTTGGTTTTTTTTTTAGAAATTCACTCATTCTGGAAATTTGCACCTATGCTTTGTATGGTTCTAAGTTTACTTCAGAAGCGCAGAGCTGGAATTCCCAGGTTTCTTCGTATGTTTCCGTATCACGCGTGTAGCAACGAATATAGTCACTGTGATACTGGCTTGCACGTGAAAGTCTTAATCCTGCAAGTAGAAAGGAAACATTGGTATGTGTAAGGACTCCCATTGCCTGTAGCGTCTCAGTTGGACGATTTATAGGAATAAAACTGCAGGTCCTTAAATATTGTCAGTATTGGGACACCTACGTGGCTTAGCTAGCGGAGTTTTCATCAGCTGGAGTCTCACAGATACCGGCAACCGAGTGTGGGAATGATCAAAGAACATTATTTGTAATCAAAATGTGAGTTAGGTGTTTATAAAACAACTGGTGGGTGCTTGTCTGCACCTGAAGTTTGCTTACACGAGTAATCCCATTGATTTAAAAGAGAGCATTCATGTGACGAAAACAAGTTCAACGCAGGAACGTTTAGAAGATGGTGACCTTAGAAATGAACAGTCGTCTTCGAAAGTACTCAAAGGGTGGTTAGGAAAGCCGAGAGTCGCCGTTTGAAGGCAGAAGCAGCTGGGAAGACGTTTGGGGAGCTCACCTGCCAGGTAATAATGCGTTTTAATGACGCCGGATAACTCGGCCTCAACTTCCTCTTCCTCTTTCTTTTTGGGGGGGGATGGGGGAAGGGGTGGGAAGGAGGGCGAGAGAGGGACGGTGACAGCGAGGCTGTTTGTTTTTCCCGAAAGTTGTTTGTGATTTCAGGTACTCATGGGAAATCTCTTGATCAGATTCACATCTGTTCCTGTCAAAGTGGGTGCTAAGATACCGGTCACCCAGCAACCATGTCCAAGAGGGAATTGGGCCGATAATAACTTCAAAAAGGAATGACAGATGCTAGATTAGGATGAAAGACAAAACGCATGAAAAATGAGCTTGTTAGAATAAAAAAATTGTTCAAGCACCTTCATGCAAATTAAATGAATATTGAACATTTGCATGCAGTAATTTCTACTTTTTCTGTTGATTGAGAAGAAATAAAGACGGTACATATAAAAACATAAATGTAATTTTTTTTTTTTTTTGCACCAATTAACATACAAAGCAGTATCTTTCTTCTAAAAATGAGATTAGCCACCTGGGTGCTTGGCTGTATCCCACATATGTCACAACATTTTTGTAATGAGTATGATTCTGTTGAAGGAACACCTTATCTAATTCTTCGTAGCCAAACAAACAAGGAAGCAACCTTATATTAATTTTAAAATATTTTAGGTTAGCGTGGTTCTATTTTTTTTTCAGCTGTGGTTTTCAGAGCTGAATTATTTCCTGCTGTCCTTGAATTCAATCGGTATAATGTGCATTAATAAAAGATCACATAAGATGAGTTCAGACCAAATGCTAAGGTTTCCTATTGACTGGTCAAACAATACAATTTTTAAAACACGATGCCTGTCAGGGTAACAGGAAAAAGAAATAGTCGCTTTTCCATGCCGATGTATTAAGAGAATTTAAATAATCTAATAATTTTATTATTGAAACATTCATACAACAATCAGAATTTGGAAAAGAATGATAAAATGTTCTGATTGAGAAAGGACTCTGTGTCTTGGTTTAGCAATGTCTAATGTGGTCACGTACAGAAATTGATTTTCTTCAGAAATTAATTAATTTTTCATATCGCCCTAAGCTGCAGTTAAAAAGAGTGCATACTTGTCTGTTTTTTCCAGAAATATTGCCTAATCATATTAATACCATTGCCCCAAGGATGAAAAGATAATTGTACAAATGCATTTGGAAATATGTATCACTGAGTATTTATGATTAAATTATGCAAATGACCCAGCTCTCATCCTTTCCAGACCCAGATTGTCTAATTAGGATTGATATGCTGAATAGATGTTCCAGAATTTGAATACAAGCATGTCCAAAGAGCAGAAAATTGGAAATGACAAGGCTGAAATGCTAAGAAAAGTGTCTTTCCCTTTTATACTTTACTAATGTGGTGTTAGCAGTTGCAATTTTTCCTTTGGCTATATTATGTGACTCATGTGTCCTACAAGAAATAAGTCAGGAAAGAAAAATCAACTTTCATAAATAGCATTACTTTGCTCCGGACTTATTTTTCTTCAAAAGTCCGCTTGTTGTTCCTCTCCTCTTTAAAGCTTTGTATCGTTCATGTTAAAATAATGATGTATTCCACATAAATTACTTCCTAATTTGGAGCACTGCTGTTTCTAGCTTGTGTGCAGCTGCCGGTGCTAGACACTTAGCTCATAAGCTTCTCATGTATTCAGATGAGATTTACACACCTAACATTTTAAAGTTTGGTGGGTTTTTTTGGTTCTTATCTATTTGAGTTCACAATTCCTTAATGTAATTACTTTTTTTTTTTTTTTTTTTTTTGTTAAAAGGAGAGAACCGATGTCTCATTAAGCTCGCTTATGGGCATTCTGAGTTGGACTAATAGCTATCAGCAAGTCTACAGCGTTTAAATCCTTCTTCTTCAGTGGGCTGTTTGTTCATTTATCGCCCTTGGGAAGCTGGGAGAAGAGCCCGGCGAGGAGCGAGGAGGAGTAGTGAACTGTCAGTACTCCAGCCATTGTTAGCAGCGGGAGTCGCTCCCTCTGAACTCTGTTGGCTCCTGCTTCCCATCTGCGGGATGATGGATTGCTATGTTTAATACATTTCAGCTTTTGTCTGTCATAGTGCGGATAGACAGCGCTATCAATGATTTCAACACTGATTAGAGGGCTGGTTGTACCCACTGCTATTGGGCAGGCACCTCCCAGGAATGTTTGATGTTGGAGCTCGTTGGCACTCTCGCCATGCAAATGAGTCGCTCGGCTAACTCGAGGTGGTTTTAAACACCTACAAAAGACGGCCGGGAATTACCAAATCTGTACAGCACCCCCCCCTCTTCTTCTCTCCCCCCCCGGAACAAAATTCAGACGCCCCTGCGAACGCTTTGGTACCAAATGTAAATGCTCATCCCGAGCGGTCCCAAGCTTGAGAGAGAAATGCCTCGTGCTTTTAACAGACCGGGGACGGGAGCAGGGATGCAGGGATGCGTTCCAGGGGGTGTGATGTCAGGGGCGCTCGGCCCATCTGCACTTAAGCATTTCGCTACCGGTGATAGGGTAAGAGTGCAAGGGTTGCGTTGAAGCAGTAAGATGCGACATGACATGTGTCGTACGAGGATTTGCTGAGCCGTGGGTGCTTTGTGATTCACAAGTCCACGGGCTGAACGATTTCAGCCACCAGAGAAGTCGCTGTACACCAGCACAACATATGCCCTGGAGTATCTTCTAATAATTATAAAATGGTGCAGTGGACATAGAAATTGGAAAAAAAAAAGATAATCGTGTTATAGGCATCGCTTTAGAGAACCGGATATATATTATTTTCATTATTAGCATATTAATTTTCCACTCTTAGAAGAAATTATTATTCCGAAATCTTAAGTGTGAAACAGTATTGTATTAGAAACAAATAGATAATTATGCTTGCTGAAGCATATAATACTGGATTTACAAGATGCTTGACCCAGTTTTCTTGGTTTGGACCACTGCCCACCGTGACAGGCCAGGCTGAGGATAACTTTCACTTAATTTTGAACTGTGGGAGGAGGGGAAGTTACATCAGAAGATATTAATCATCCTTGATTTAGCTTTCTTAGTAGAGATTTTAATTTACAGAACCAGAAGAATGAGTAACTAATAAAAAACTACCAATAACAAAAGTGGAGAAATTGCCAGGCTTAAATGTGTTTTCTTTACCCCTGCTTCACTTTACATTCACTTGACTGTGGCATTGGCGGGTTTTTAAAAATTTCTTCACCTTTGGTTATACCAATGTTCAACTTCCATGGCTCTGGTTATAGGCAAGAGTTTGTAATTTCTCTGTTGTGCTTGCTGGAAATCTAAGCTCCACAGCACAGACGTGGGATGCCATTTTTATTCCTTTTTAAGATGATCCAGGCAGTGGCAATGCTCATAGGGAGGAGTGTTCATGCTAATTAAAAGCTCGAGTTTACCTTTCAGAAAAATATTGGCAATTTGCCTGGGAGAAAATTCCATCTTCAGTCACCATTTTTAATTTACTTGGCTGTTTGGACTTATCTTCACTTTAAGAGTTGCCTGGTTTTAAAAGTTGCCTGGATGTTGAAGTAGTTTCTTTGACATTATTCCTAAGTGCTCACTTGCCATATATGACGATCAGAGGATCTGAGGGCCTTGTGGAAGGGAATATCAGCAATAAGGAGGGCATAATCTTGACATTTACAGCTGCCAGCTTTTCTCCATTTAGGCTCTCTTCGTTAGCAATGGCTGCGTGGCAGTGAAACAAGGAAACTTGAGGCGCACTTTACAAATTTAAAAGAAGAGTAAAAAATAAATATATTTACATGTTTATGCATAAACAGGTTTAAACATAAGCAAGTTTAACATATTAAACCTTTCCTGATCTTTTTTTCTCCTTTGAAATAAATAGCGTTTGGCTAGAGATACTGAAAGGGATTGTTCTTCTGCAGAGATCAATAGCCGGAGCATTCATACATGCGCAGAGAGGAAATAATAGCAACTTGAAAGTTAATGAAAAGCAAGTATGAAATAAATCCATGTATTAGTAGGCAATGTGTTAATAAATGCATCACATAAATACGATAGGTAAAGGAATCAGATAAATGGTTTCTTAATCAGATAAAAGATCTCCGTTGCTTATATTCTTTCTGCAGAAGCAAGGCTGTGATTTACAGCCTTTTTTGGTAGCAGGGCTGGTTTAGATAATTTTGCCTCTCTTCTGTTTCCTCCAGGCACCGTGATCGCATTCCTGTATGGCTATGGCTGTACTGCCACGTGTGACCATTTTCTGCACAGGATCAGGTCTAGGTTAAACGTGCTGCCCGCTTACTCCCCCCCCCCCTCCTTTTCCAGTATTATTTTTATTAACCCTCATCTGTTTTGGGAAAACGGTTCACCATGTGTTTTCATCAGCAGTTGTGCTGTTACAAGTGAACGGGCAACGGGGACAGAAATGAATGATGGTGGCGGGAGGAGGGGGAACCGTGCCTCCCATTTCATGTGTCGTCGTCCTGCGTGCCATGGAATTGTCCTCCATCCTAACTGCACTGTCTTGAGCCTGGCCCGGGAAATGAACTGCGGATCACACAGCGGTTTTAACACTATATTTAAAAGGGGGAGACAGGAGGGGGCCCAGCACTAGTGAATGGATAAGTAAAACCTTTGAAAGAAAAATGCATGAATGCAGTGAAAACCACCTTCCTCTCTCTTGCAAATCCTCTTTACTAAATCTTGGCAAGCCGGCCTGCTGTGTACTGCAAAACAAACGCGGTCGGTCTCTGAGGTACAGCGCGATTTCGGCCTTTGGATGCTCCCCCTAGCCATGTTCTGGTGGCAGGGAAGGAGGAGAGGTGGGCGCACACCGTGTCCCATGCCCGGCGTGTCTCGGCTTGCTGAGGGAGAGGAATCCAGCTGGATGCAGAGCATCCTCTGCTCTGTGGGAGGGACCGCGCCGTGGGAGAACCCGGGAACTTGGGTCGAGCCTAAGTCTCTGCTGGTGGAGTGAGGTGGAGCGAAAGCCCTAAATTATTCTCCTTTTTTGAGTGGACTTTCATCCCTTGTACTTTTTGCCTTCTTTGGGACTTTTTTCCCCTTGGTAATGGCATCTCCATTAGCATAGAAAGCATCTCCTATAGCTGTGCAGGATCTGACAGTATCACTTAGAGCTCTGGGTTCTGATACAGTATAAAATTACTGACTACTGTTTTGTTGTGAGCCCCTGATTCACAATAGTCCTGCCGTGTGTTAATGGTGATGGAAATACTCTGCTGTCTGTAAGAAAAGCCAGGCTACGATAACCTGTGCACTTTTTGCAAGCTATATTGATAGGATTATACTAGTTTGTACTTTTTTAGGAATACTCTTTACCCTATTATTATTATTTAGAACAGAAAACCTGTTTTAAACACCAGTTGATTTCTTCAGCAGCTTTTTGCAGACGTGGTGGAAATACGTCTGAAGCTACAAGGTCCTTGTCTACATAGAACCAGTGGGAAACTCAAAATTTCCCTGGGTAGGCATGGTTTTAGCAAAACTTCACTCGGTTCAGAATGGTCTGACTTCACTGTAAAGTGGGTTCCACTGTGCTAATCCTCTTGGAATGCAGCAATTATCACCTACCGTATAGGTGTTAAGTGCTGAATTTCAAAGGGATTATCACTTTCCTCCTTTAGTGGCTAAGCAAGAAGAGAAAAGTTGTTAGTACTTCTGAAGGGGAGGGAAGAGGCAAAAAAAAAAGAAATCTCTCTTGTTTTCTTTCTGTGGTTGCCTTCAGTCTGGCAAAAGATGAGCAAGCTGGGTTTTGCTACAGCTAGTTACTTTGGGTTTGATCTTTAAGAGTTCTAAAGGCACTTATTTCCCACCGCACCGAAGTACACTTCTTTTGTGGAAAGAGGTAAATATAACAGCTATTCAGAATAAAACCCTAAAGTTATGTAGGTGGACAAAATTATATAGGTAAACCAAAGTTCTTTATAGTTTTGGAATATGTTTTCATCATCTGAAGACTTTTGTAAGATAAGAATGTAGCAGTACTTCAGATCTTCAAAAATTTGTAGAAGTCGATATCTTTTCAGTCTAAAAACATAATTGATGGTTTTATTGATGTTGCAGATGGATCATTGGAAATTATCCTAAGACTACTTTTGTGCATATTCTCTTTCCACGTACCTTTTTCTTTAGCTGACGTGCCAATATTTTGTTCTTCTACTAGCACTATCTACAATACAGATAATATTAATTTCACATGGTTGTTGGATAAGGTGGGATTGATGTCCTTGAATCCTTCCCTTTTTTTTTTTTTTTTTTTTTTTTTTTTTTTATCCACTCCAAAGAATCTCATCTCTGGCTACTTCTGTAAGTACTTGCTCCTGCAATCTTGATCTTCAGCGAACTGCTGTCTGGGTGCACAATGGGCCACGAAAGCAGAGCAGAACCCCGTGACCCTGACACTGTACCCTGGACACCATGCAGCAGTCACAGGCAATGCCTCTTCCATATTTGATTTTTCAGATTATGAGTTCAGTTTCTGCCTGGAAATGAGCTCAACATTCCTCAGTGTCATCTAGTAATTAGCAGGCAGTGCATTCAGCTTTTCCGACCGCTGTGTTTGTTTTTCAGTTACGGGTATGAAAAAGAGGGGACTCCAGTTGCACGGGGACAGATGTGTGCATGTGGGTGCACCACTGAGGTACGTTCTTAAGTAAATAGAGAAGCCAGAGGTTTGCATGCCCAGCACATACATGTTATATGCCTGGCTTTTAGCCTGCTCAGCCTACCTTTCTTTAGAAAGGTGTAAGGGTCCACAGCCGAGTCGCCAGCAGTTGCTTTTGGGTTTGCTGATGCGAACTAAATGGGGAATGGTAGTTAAGGAGAGGGCATTCGCATCTGGAGAAGGGTTTAAGATGTTAGAAGAGAGAGAGGTAGTTAGTAATGGGCAGGAGAGGGCTGCCTTATGGAGAAGTCTTATTCGTGAGGCTGCAGAATAGCCCTGTTAGAGAAGAAGGCAGCATTTGGAATAGTATTGATGATGCTGACTAGGAGGTTTTCATGGAGGAGGGATGCAGAAACTCAGATTGTTAAGATTGGCTCCCAGCCTGTTATTTTTATTTTCACGATCACTTTATTGGGATGAAGAATGATAACTTCTGTCAGAAGTGTTTGGTCTAGAGCTGGCTTTCTCAGAGCTAAGAATTTAAAGTTTTAGTGCTGGAAAATGGGTTAAAAAAAGTTGCAGTTTCTTCACAGTCAAATTACAGAAGTCCATGAATTGCAGAATTAAGCTGTATCACAGTGTTTAGGTAGCATTTTCCAAGGGTTGCCCCAGAACATCTCAACAAATGATGAAAATTTTCTTCTATTAAATAAAATATTTTAGATGTTACACATAGTGCTCAAAATATGAGATAGTATATCTTGGCGCTGGTAGGATTAGTTCATATTATAAGAATTTGTAGATACATGCAATCCATTTTATTGACAGAAGACATAAAAAATTGCATTTCAGTTCTAAAGCTAACAGTATTTTCCTGGGAATAACAATCTCCTTCTTAAATGTAAAACAATTTGGCAGAAGAACATATTCTGCTAAACTTAGGAAGTTGTAAAAATGAGTATTCTTAATTTTTAATGAATTTCTGAAATATTAATTCATTTAGTCCATTTTTGATGGCAGTAATGGTTTGCAGGCTTTATGGGGCATTTTGAACTGTAAGGGGCTTAGCTGTATCAAGATGATAATATTATATACTACCAAATGTCCACAGTGAAGAGAAGGTACTTTGTATTGTTGGAAGTGATGTTCATTCTAGTCTGTTGTGCATGCAAAGAAGGCAGTATTTATGCAGATAGGAATTCAACGTGGGCTCAACGCCAAGAGTCATCATCAGATAGGGATATTTTTTTCAGGAAGTCAGGAGCACCCTGCCATTGTAGGGTGTCCGAGTATTTGGCTTGTGAATTCTGGCATTTTCCCTAATTTGATTTCATCATAATTTGCATACATTTTATATGGAATTTCATGCTATAGAAATAAATTTACAACTTCTGGATGAAAAAACCGGGGCATTTTAAAGTAACGCATTTCTGCCATTTGTTTTGCTGCCTCTTTAGTGTAATGATCCCAGTACCAGAGAACTACAGCTCCTCCTTTGTCAGCAGGATTTATGATAATGTCTTGCCGTTTTTGTAAATTATGTAACACACACTGTTCCTCCTTTGTTATATAGTGAAATTTAGTAGGTTGTTTTAATTGTTTGATTGATTTTTTTTTTCCTTTGGCATTTGTCTACACTGAAATCTAGTGTCTGAGATTTACTAGGAGGAGCAATCGAGAAGAATGTCTTTTGTCTGAATTTCTGAAGATGTCAGGAGGTTTAGGAATGTTTGTGATAAGTCTTTTGTTTTGCGAAGTCTAGAATTGGGTACGCAATGCTGTACGAAAAGTGTTGAGCGTTGCTCTATCTTTTAAAATCATCAGCACATTTCTTAACAGGAACAAATGCTAGTCTTTCACGTATAGTACTGAATATTCAGCAGCTTTTAGTGGTTCATATTTATTGTTTTGGAAACAGTAATAATGTTTTAAACACTCTGCTACGTGGGACACCTAGCATATAGATTGCTTTGGTCGTTGTTACGCAGCGAACTCGGAGGCAATAGCAAGATGCCCAAAGACTTCACTGAGACCAGATATTACCCTACTGCCTGAAACGAGTAGTTTCCTTACGAAGATGCCAACACCCATTTACTAAAGCACTCGTATTACTTGTTGCACAGTGGTAATCTAGAATGTAAAAGAATTCGCAGGTAGAGTCTCTACCCGCCTACGTTTTCAAATGAAAGCATTAAAGCTTATTTTTCATAACTCTTTGGGGTAGACAGGAGAGACTCAGCCAAAAATGGCTGAGCCATTCTAGTTCGATTTCGTAAGAGATAAATAGGCGAATGAAAGTTGAGGTGTTTTTAGGATATTTTATAGATTTTTTTTCTTACTTCACTTTGATTACTTGCTTAGATATACCGAACATGCTCTTGTTCAAAGGCTGATTCTGGGAGAGTATTTTTGAAAAATCTGCCTGTAATTCTCTAGCTGCTGTGTGTGGACTTAACTAGGATTTCATGTATGTGACTGAGCAGCCCAGGTCTGAGTTTGCTAGGTTTCCTTTTCTGACAAGTCGCTATTGAAACGCTATCCAACCAACTGCTCCTCAGGAGCTTTCAAAGAAATCTGGTTTTATGTTAATTTCAACACACCCTGAATTTCAAATGATCAAGACCCTGATGGGATAACTGGTCACTGAAATTATTAGTTATATTAATAAAAAGTCCAAATCCATATAGTTGCCGTATTTTAAGTTGTAGACATAATCTGTAATTTTTACTGCCCTGCCCCTCCTGAAGTTATGTTTTCTCTTTGAATACTTTGGGTCTCTTTACTGATTTAGCATTTGTTGTGACTGCAAGCAAGACCTCAGCTGAAAACACGGAGATCTGCCCTTTGACTTTCAAGTTGAACTACATAAGAATACCTGTTGAGCTGCTCTAATGTATATTTCATTATAAAAGTTATTAGTTTGGAGTTTTCTTTGTTTGTTTGTTTTTTAAAATTATACTGCTCAGAAACCCTTTAAACTCTCTTTCTATACCTGTAGATACAGAGGGGGAGAGAGTTAAGTCAATAAAGTTGTCTTCATTGTCTTTCACTATTGCTCTTATTATTGTGGTTATTATTTTATTATCACTATTCTGAGATGATGATTAATGTTTTGAAAGAGTAACTTCTATAAGGTATTTACTGACTAAATAGTGAAGAGTACATTTCCTTTCCCTCCGTTTCTCCCCAAGACGTGCTGTTGTTTGTCCAGTTTTTTTGAATGTGTTGGGCTTTGAAGTAATTTGGAGGATCGTGAGGACAGGCATATTTATGAGATTTATCAGATCTCCACATAAACGGAGCTAAAACGTTATAAAAGTAATTCTGCAGTTGCTTCTGGCACAACTAGTGAGCTCAGGCGTAGGTAGAAACCTGAAATGGGTGAACTGAGAGGGCATGGATGATGGAGGCAAAAATGGTGGAGGTGGGGTATTTGGATTACACATTTCAGACATCATGTTCCTATGACAGTAGGTGCATGGACTATCAATATGGGCAGTTTCTCAGGTTCAGGTGTGTTTTGGTGCATGTGAATGTTGAAGTTTCCTTATTGACCATCCTATAGTGAACTAATATTCTCAAAGTCCTAGGGGGTTAAAATTGTTTTTGTTTGTCTAATTTGAGATGGAGGTCTGGGTGTCAGAAGTGAAAGCTGTAAGAATCATAGCTATTTCACATTCCAATTTAAATAATGGTTTTGGCTGTATTTGTAGCCATTGTTGAAAATACATGTTGTAAAAAATAAACATTAAACCTGCGGTACTGTCTAGTGAATACTTCTGCAACTTCATGGTTGTTTTTGGATCATTGTTTTTAATAGAATCTTCTTTCACTACTCGCAGATCTGTGCCCATGGACCTGCTCTTGAAACAACTCACAGTCAAATGCTTATTTTTATTTTCGGCGTAATTATGTTGTATTTTAGTTACTGCTCTGGAAACGTCTCGTATTTGCAAACCAGTTTCCAGAAGAATAGATTAATGTCTAAATGAGCTTGTATTCAAGGCTTCTACTAGTTTCAAAGAGTTTTATTACAGTTGTATCTGTAGTAGCAATTTTTTTTGTAAGACTTTGAAATGCTTTTGTCTTCTCAAGTGCCATTCTCTGCTATCCTATAAGCCATTTGAAATGGAGCATGCGGTTTAGATCAGCTACGATGAATTTCCTTAGATCAGCGAGTGTTCCTGTGAATCTTAAAATATTCTGCACTGTGCCTTTTGTGGTTCTGCTGCCATTTTTTTCTCAAGTTTATCAGAACAGAAATAATTGCTTCCACCCATTCTTAAGGATGTTGGAGTTCAAGTATGAAAGCAGTTCAAAAGGGAATTTGTGTATGCACACACGTAATCATTCATATAAAAATATTTCCCTTAAAAGTTTGGCAAGGAGCTCCAAATATTTTCCTGCATCTTAATTCTGATAATTGCAAATGCAAAATGAAATAGGATCATTATTTTAGCAAGTTAAAAAATGATTTTCACTAGTGAGGTTCTGAAGTATGAAAGTATGAAGTATGAAAGATTCATTGATAATTTGTAGGGCATCTAAGTACTTTTTCCTACAATTTTGGGCTTAAATATCTTCTTTCTACTTTACACCTTTTTCCGCGTTATGGCAGCACCCTAAAATCCCTGTAACTCTTCCTTTATCCAGGCTGGCTTACTTAGGGCTAGTTCCTAGGGCAGGTAGGCAAGTCACCTCAGTGTAACACAGGAGGTACACAAGGCCACATACTGTCTTGTGCTATTCTTTATGCTCTATCACTTTCCAAATCCTTCCACAAGCTTTTTCCACGTTTCAAAGCCCACTAGTTCGGTTTTCCCATTTTGTTCCCGTGTATGCATCTCATCATAGGTAACAACATGTCAGCGTGACTCTTTTTCACTAACTTTCTGAAGCTAGCTCAAGTCTCTTGCTCAGGGAATTTGCTAATCAGAGATGTTTCTTTGGAGGTAGGGTTCCTCTTCAGAAACTGCTGAAATGACTTTAAAGGCGGAACTGCAAACAGGGCACTGGATGTTCTGCATTTGTGAAAAACATGGAGGCTCGCTATTACGTGTGAGTGAACAAGAAAAGTCAGGAAGGACAGGTTGAGGCACCTTACACCTTCAATGCCAGGGGAAAAAAAAAAAAAAAAGTAAATAAATAGCCTGTCTGTGTAATACAGGTTTGGGATTTCTGGTTTAGGTTCAGTAATCATTTGAACTTAAATATTTCAGAAGAATAATCAAACTTTTCTCAAATTTAAAGTAATAGGGATTCTTCACATCTCATTCCAAGTTTGTTTAGCCTCTACCTTCTGTTATGTTTTTGGTTTTTTTCTTCTACATTTGCTTACTACATGCTTATCAACTGCTTACATTATTGAAATTTTGTTTCCCGGGTAGGTACTTTCAGATCTTCACTCCTTCTCTTTGATAAGTTAAATAGCTTGAGCTCATTAAATCTTTCACTGCCTTTTTTTTTTTTTTTTCCCCTTCGCAGTCCTTTTTTCTTTCAGATGCTCATCATGAGTAACATTTATTTTGCCCTTGTTTATACTTGCACAGCCTAATTGTTTTTGGTAAATGATGATTTTGTTTAGCGGGACTGTATAGATGTAACAGAATAAAAATTCTGGCGGGGCAACGAGAACTTTGTTAATAATCCTGTTGCTGCAGGAACAGGGGTGGGACTCCTGCAGAATAAGCGAAGAAGTCAGGTTGGTTTCGCTGGGTTAACAGCAGTAAAGAGCAGCAAAAACTGAACTCTAAAGTGAGCAAACATTTGCCTTAAAACTCCCCAAAAAAGGAGGTTTGTTCAGTAAGAAGGTGATGTTTTTCACGTTGTTTCTCGGAGTGAAACTGTTGTTTAAGAGTTGGTATTTGTTCAGGCAGGGCACTTTTAAGATGTTGCGTACTATGTGAAGGGACTTTGTGGGTTGCTATTCTTCAGAAAATTCAGGGTCCGGTCACAGGTGTAATTATAAGAATGGGACTTTTAATGAAAATCTATTTTAAGAGTATTTTGAGTAGTTCCTGTTTCCAGAGTCAAAAAGGAAGTGATTGGAGATAGGGACGTTAAGTGCAGACAATACCAGACTTTCCAGGTCTGATCTTTTAACTATAGTACACTCATGCTCTAAGGTACAGTATCTTACGACTTTTCAGGATCAAACAACATTGAAGGACTAGTGTTCAAAAGGGGGGGGGGGGGAAAAAGCTTTTAATCTTTAGTCTGCTAGCAAATAGGTCTATTAAGTGTTAAACAGTGTGAGATAAAATACATGATTAAGGACTATTGACTACAGCTAGAGTAATCCAACAATTAATTGAGATTGTTGAATCAAGTTCAAGGAATAGTCCAATAATAGAACATTTTCTGAAATTAACAGGAAAAAGGTTAGAAAGCATCTGACCGATGCGTGACATTCTCAAATGACAAACCAGATACACCCAGTAAACACATTGCAGCAAAGAGTAGACCTAGGCTAAGCGAAATGTTTATGCCATTCAGATATGTTTATGATGACCCACTTATCTTAAAAGATACTAAGATTATATTTGTTAATATTTTTATCTTTTATAATGGATTATGGAATTAGAATTTCTCATTAAATTTCTGTTCTGTTTATATAGCTTCTTACTGGTATTTATTATTTTTTGAGATGTTGGCTTTTATTAAGGACAGGGAAGGATCTTGCGACATTTCTGAGATGTAGGAACAGGGAAAGGATTATAGCAGTAAAACATTAAGATTTGTATCTCTGAATTTTGGTCCATTAATGGTATCATTGGAGAGGGGCTGTTTATTCATCGGTATGTAGAGTCTGACCCGACTAACTGCAACCATAAAGGTGACAGTTTTCAAATGGAGAATTTAGGGTTTGTGCAGGTCCTGCCTGTTTCTGTGCGTGTAGGAAATCATTTCCTTCATTCCATGTTGTTTGTGGACTATAAAGCTGGACTGTTCACTTATTCTGAAATAACTAAACTCAATTTGCTTAATATTTTCTCATCACTACTTTGAGTTGCACTACCATATTGCTTTCTGATAGCCTGTCTGGGGATGAACAGCAGAAAACCTTGTGGGAAACTAGTGTTCTCAGCCCAAGTAGCTTTTTCAGCTCTTGTAGTACAGGTATTATCCCCAACAAAACGTAGTTGTTACTGATTCACTTACCGAGTGTCCTAGCGGAGTTAATAGTTGTTAGAGGCAGTTGTGCACTTTGGAGGAATGCTGTGTTGAGGTTCTCGGTGGGGTTTACACAAGAGCTGTAGTTCAGGTTCAGGCTTGAAATGGGCACATTTATTTGAATAAAAGCAATCTCAGTAGGGTCATAGAAAAGGGGTTACAGATTATGCTGTAGTCTTTTTTTTTTTTTTTCTGCAAATGAAAGCTTTGTGTTGAAGGCAAGATTCTTGAAATCCATTTTTTTGGGGTAAAAAAAACCAAGCCCGTCTTCTTTGGGCTAGCTTTACAGTCTATCTGACATGCAGTTTCAAAAAAACCCAAAACAAACCAAAAAGAGATTAGGAAAGGATTTTAAGGGAGGTTTTTTTCAACTCTGAAGTCAGGGTCTTATAATTAGTTGAAGAGCCAGTCCCCCAAAGAAAATGGGAGAAGTCAGTCAGATGCAGGACAAGTCTGCTTTCCCAGTCCAGAAAGACACGAAAGTTTGTGGTCCTTTTGAAACTCAGCCTTTTGTATTTCGTGCTTAAGAGCATCACAAGAAGAGCGTGCACTGAGGGAGCAGGAATCGTGGGGGAAGAATTAGGGACAGCACCCAGGAAAAAAATTAGCCACTCTTAGGGTCTGTTTTCACAGGAGGAGGTAAGCGTGACCGCAGCAGGAGCCAGCAGCGCTGCCGGCGTGTGTCACGGGCGCAGGGACGACCTGGCGGCGTGGTCCAGCAGCTAGAGCAGCGTCCCCTTCAAAGCCTGTACCAAGCATTGCAGTTGCCAGTTCCTGATGAAGGCAGTGCAGCAGTGTCTCCGCTAATATTCTCACCTATGCGAGCTAAATTAAAAGTGAGATGAATGCTCTGATATAACCACATTTTCATTTTATGTAGATCAAGACAGGCTGCAACACATTTCTGCTCGACAAGGTTAAGAACTCTCCGCTGTCCCTGAACAACAGTGTTCTAATTAAACAGGAGTATGGTAAGCAGGTTGTTTCCCTGCTCAGACCAGCTGAAAATTAATCCTTTTCTTCTTCTTTTTTTTTTTTTTTTTTCTTTTCCCTTTTTGGAAGGACTAGTCTCCAGTCAGACCGGTCATCTTGAAGTGTCTCACTACACGCCACAAATTCTAGTACCTCTATGGAGGAGGGGGTGGCAGTGCATGGCTTGGGACAGGAGGAGGACAACACTGTACATTGGTGGCCTCAACGTACAAGAGTTTAAGCCGCCGTACAACCACGCACTTACATTTAAACAGTTTCCGGTAGCTATATTTCAGTTATGGATCAGGCCTTTTTTTTTTTTTTAAGGGGGGTGGGGGAAGGTAAAAAAAAAAAAAAAAGACCGTTAATAGAATACCAATCCTGAACATAGTCTCTTAGGTCTCGTGAATGCGTAACAACTTTTGCTACAGTAAAATAGATTCAGAAATGAAAAGGTAACTGGTAATGAATCTTCAAACATGGGAAAATATTAGTTGTTGAAAATCAACTAAATTAGGCTTGTGAGGTACCACTTCCAAGAAGACTATGTCTTAAGGATGGAAAGGTAGGCTAGGCAATGGGTGTTTATTTTAGAGTTCAGTTTCTGTAGTATTAAGGGTAAAGAAAGGTTCGTTGTGGTTTAAAAAAAACAAAAATCACTGGCAATGCTGATGAGTTATTTCCCATTTGAATAACGGCAAAGTTTCAACTTAACTCTAACCAACATATGGAGGTGTGATAGGATCACATGGTGAAGCAAACTGCTTCAAGACACGTGAAATGTATTAAAGGTCCTTCTACAATGTAGAAGGAGGAGGCAGGTTTTGAGATTACCAGTTACGAAGAGTGTCAGGAGTTGGTATCTCCTGGAGCACTCTAAGTTTGTATCTCCCGTTTACCACAATCTTTGATTTTTACACCAGGCTTTGCTTTTCCCATCTAGGGAATCAAGTCAGGAGAAGACACTGATCATGACCAATATTTCTTAGAATATTTTCTACTCCTTAAGCTGTTATTAGCTGTAGAATGAGGCTGTTAGTAGAAGACAGCTGTTCATACCATGCGTTCCCTTATTCGTTCACCGTTACCTGGTCGGAGCAACAGCTGGGAGGCCAGCTTAAACTGTGTGCTCAGAAGTGGAAGATGGTACTGATGCTTTGGTGGCTTCCAGGCTCAGAAAATCTCCCGAGTAATGTGTTTCGTCAGGTGTATGAACACTGTAGTCTTCATCTGTGCATAGCGGCCACCAGCTTCCTGGGTGTAAGCCAAATTGCAAGAGGCCGTTGTTGATGCCAGCATTCACTGGTGGCCTGGGCAGAAGTAGGAGGCTCTTGGTGTCCCGAGTGTGTCAGCTGTTTTGGGTTCAACAGGACCACCAGTCTCAGGAGCTTGGGAAACTTCTGCACTGTACTCTCTCAGCACATAATTTTCCTCTTTTGGGCCCGTTATTTTCTGGTAATTATTTCTCTGTCCAAAGCTATGGAGTTGTGGGTGTTTTTTTAAGAAAAAGATAAGCCATTGTCTACTTTCATGTTTTGATTTCATTGTCCAGTCAGTTGTGTTCTCCATGTCAGGAATTAAGTTTTTTCAAATGTAATTTTTAGATATGAACTATGGCAGTGGTTCCATGTTACAGTTTACCTGGCCGCTATTTAAGAGGTTCACTTCTCTGTTCCTGCCAAGGGTTCTGTCCTGTGAGTTGCACTGATTCAATTCTTTCTTTAACTGTCTAAACTGGTTCAGTGAAATAATTGTATTTAAAAAGAAAAAGCAACAGCAACAAAAAAACCAAACCCAAAACCAAACCAACACTTTTTCGACTTTTAGAGGTTTTACTTTTTTTCCCTTTCATTTCATGCATTCGATTTTGGAACACAGCCAGCCAAACGGTTGAACTAACGTGATTTATAGCAAGGGACAAGAACCTTTAGATGAGTGAGAACTGGAGGTGAAGGGAAGGAATGATGGGGAAATATATAGAAAACCTCTTATACTTGATCTGCTACTGACAGAATAATGACATGTAACAACAGCTTAAATGTCTAAAATATCACAGAAGGTGTGCAGAACAAATTTTTATGACACGCTTTCTTATTCTTCACCTTCAGAGTAATAACAAATTTGTGGTTACTATCACACTGATGTTTATCATTATGGGGTGGCTGTCATCAGGTGGAGACAGTGTGAAAATCTTAACAGCTCCTAATATTTTAAACCTTTGTGGTAATGACGGAGAAAGCGTTAAATGTGCTGTAGCCAAAGAATATCGTATTTTATGGAAAAACTTACGGAATCTCTTTTTCTTCACTTCTTTTAGCTATTGAATGACACATTCACCATCATTCATTTTGAAAATGTGGGTATGTTTGTCCAAATAAAAATGTTACTTTAGGAGCACAGGTAAATAAAAATTTATGACTAGGGTTATTATATGATACAGTAGAAATCCAGGGTTAAGTATCTGCAGCAATAACGTTCTTTAGGTTCACGAGGGAAGATCTTCCAGTCAGTTGTTTCAGACCAACAAGGTAAAAGACTTGTGTGTGGAGAAGTTACTTTCAAGTAAGCTAACATATCATTTTAATGCACTAGCTACTCCAAATTAACTTGCTGTTTGGAATTGTAGGACATGATTCAATTGCATAAACACAGGCATCTAGATGCATTTGAAAGGCCCTAGGGTATCTTCTCTGTTTTACAGCTGCTGTTCAGAGGAGTGCAAGTCTTTCCCTGGTCTTTTGTCAAGTCTGCCAGCTTGTCTGCATGTCTCGGATACTTCGGGGCATCGCAGATGGGAATAGGCTCCTGTATTCAGACAGCTGATGAAACTCTTAGGGAAGAACTCAACTCTGGATTCAGACACCTAGATTTAGTCAATGGCCCCTTAGCTGATACAGTCGAAGGAAGACTCAATTATTCTAAAGTAGACACCTACATTTGCTCCACTGAATAGCTTTCTAGACTTCTTTGACTGCACTGACTAGATTTCCTTTGACAATTTCATTAGACAACTGCTTTCTAGATATCTAATTTTAGACACTCCTCCTTAACATACAGTAGATATGAAGCAGCATAATATATTTTTAAAGCAGCGTGACTGAGAGTTAATTTCAGTGCTTTAGCCTCGGATATGTACATTTTTTTAATTTGAGCTACACTCCCTTTATAGTCAAATAGAGAGGGATGGGCACCTCCAGAAGAGCCATTCGTCTGTCCTTAAAGCGTATGATAAGATGGACAAGATGAATTTTCTAGAGGTCTTTATTCCTTCGACTATAGAAGGAGTCTTGATCACTAGTTTAGATTTAGACAGCTATGAGATGCCTCAAGTTGGGGGGCAAATAATCTTACCTTAAATTGGTCTCAATGTAATTGCCTAAACATAGGCATCTTGTGCCACTTGAGGTGCTCTGTGTGTAAGAGCATCCAGTGTTGGACACCTCTAAAGGGCTGGCAGATATGACGAGTGACTTTCAGGAGATCTCTTTCTCCTCAGAAGCCATCATGGTACCCCACGGGGACTAAAATAACTTTACATACCTATTCAGGCAACTGAATCCTACCTTAGATGCCTGTACAGAGATTTTGCCCAAAATATGAAATGCGCTCTAAATGCATATTCTTTTTTGCAATAACTTCCCTGGATAGGCATAGTCACTTTTATTTTCTTCTGACTTGAAATATAATTTTGTCTATATTGCCCCTTTAGTTGAAATGCTTTGAAAGCATTGTACTATATAAAAGTCATTTCTCCATCATTGAAATTACTAGTCATAAGTAGAGTGAAACACAGCATCTACATAACAGCATGCAGCCACATTCTGAGGTGTACGGAATAATATATACAGAATTTATTTGTCTATTTTTTAATCCAGAGCCCACTGGGTGGGAAATTTTGGATGAACACAATATAATTTGCCAATTAATGTTGGGCCAGACTGGTGGGACCGACATTCAGGCTGTAGTGACAAGTGCTTTAATACAAAAGTATACACCTGCAGTGTAATCTGAAACAGTCATTAACCCAATAGATTTAAAAAAAAAAAAAAAGGTAAATATGTTTTTGTTACCTTTTTCATATGAAAGAGCAAAAAGAGGTGGTTGGGTTTTGTTTGTTTGTTTTTTTAAAAAAATTAAATTAACAGCAAATAGAATGAGGAGTGCTTAAAAGAAGTTATTCCTGGCTTTCCTGTTTTGTTCTTTGATTGTCTTTCTATGGTGGGATTCATTGGTGGCTATTCATGACTGCAGATTGGGAAAGCTTTTTGTAGTTTGTGGAATGAATGGATAATCTCTCTGCCCCACCCCCGACACACTGCAGTGTAAAGGCGCTATAAGGACCTGGTTGGAAAGACTAATAAGCGAATGGTTTAATATATAAGTTTCTTTATATTAGCGGCTCCTACTGACTTTTCAGGTTGCAGTCCTAGGAGTATGCACTTTGTTTCCAATCGTGTTTTCTGCATCTATCAGATATTTTATTTCCTAACCCCTCTTATCCAGCAGCCCTTGCTGATTCAGCATCGGTTTTCCATTTTTACTTCTGAAACTGCCTTGTTACCAAAAAGAGTGCTACTTAGAAACATGCAGTAAGTACATATTACTTAGAACAAACTGAAGGAGTGATTGAGAAGTGCATGGACTGCCAAACTAACTTTATCCTAAGGGACTTTTCTCCATTTTAATTGATTTTTTTTTTTTCTTCCCGGAGATTTTGTTCATCGTATTAAGGAAGTCCTTAGAGGAGTGAAACAGTAGGTTACCTCCTTGAGAGCAAAGGACAACCTGACTTATTTGCTACAATTATCAATTTGTCCTTATCTTCATGAAGTGAAATACTTTTTTTTATCCTCCTGAAACAGCTTACAGTGATGAATAAAACAATAAAAAATAGCTGGTGTTAGCTCCAGCCTCTAAGCCTATTTAATTTTTAAATATCAAGTGCAATATTGTGAAGACTGCACATAATTTTATTTTCCTAAACCACATATTTGGCAGGTGAAGAAATCGTCAGGTACAGCTGATTGAAATGCTGTATTTTGTTGTCTCTACTAGAATATTGAAGAGTCAAATTCTCAGTAAAAAAATGTTTTATGATTAGCTACAGTCTATCATATGAAGAAAGTTGTCTGCTGAATTTTTGTGCGTAATTTGGTTACTTATTATATTTACTCACAGCTTTCTGATATTATTTCAAGTTTTAGTTGCCTGATTTGTATTTCCACTGCAAATTGGTTTGAAATGCCAGTAGCTTGGATGGGGAAAGGTAGGACCCAATAAGTATTGTGTGGATCAGCTGAGCATTTGCTTTAATAGAAAAATCTTGCAACATTCAGTTCAGTGCAAATTTTGTCATTAACGGATCAAGTTCTAACTATGACCAAACTGAAACTTTTGTTATGTGGACAGTCAGATCGGGGGGAGGCAGCTTCTGTAACTTATCCGTGTACTATCCGATGTAGGGATGCGGGGGGATCCATGTGGTACAGGGTGGGACCCGGGACAGTTTACTGAATTCCTGGCATAGCATGGGCAAGTGAGGGGGAGATGGTGGCCATTATCATCATAAACTTTCACCTGAGGTTATACAAGGATGTCTTGCCCCGGGGTCATAACGAAGTCACTGCTTGGCTCTGATTAACTTTTTAATGATTAATTTTTGAATGCGTAAATCAAATGAATATTAACTCATTTTAGGAGAAGCATAACATTATACATACTTTTAGTGCTGTTTGTTTTTAAAGTGCTGTGGTTTACAATGTGCAAGGAATAAGCACTATATCAGCTTAAGGGTTTTTTTAAATTCTATTGCTAAAAATATTTGTAGATAGTAAAATTAGCAATACTTTCCATTTTAATGAGAGAAATAAGCATATCTCAGACAGCCATTTCATAGAGCAAGTATGCTGAGGGAGTGGAAGCTTCAAAAATATTTTCTCAAAGTACATTTATTTAGTAAACAAGAAAATGGCATGTTTATTTTAGTATTTGTGGAAGTTCCCTTCTTTAGGTTTTCTGGTGCATTGTGTGTACACTATGTGCTTCTTTCTCTTTTTCTGCTTAAAAATGTTTTTTATAGACATTTCTCAAAACTTGCGTTTAATTAATCTATAGAATATTTTCTGTTTTATTGAGGAATACTCCAAATATTTTGTTCCTGAAGTGGAAAAACATACTTGATAAAAAGATTGCAGCACGGTATGTAGTCAGTAGTAGTTTGGTAAGTTTAGAAGAAATAGTGTTATTTCTGTCATTAAGAGATCCACTTCATTATTTTCCTATTTAATTGTCTTCTCTGGGTTAGGCATCAGACTAACGAAAAATTCTTAGAACGGTCGTTTTTCTGTCTAAACACCAAGCACAGAAATGCTTTCAACAGGAAAACAACCCAACAACAACCCACAAGATGTGCGTGCAGAGATAATACGTAGCCTGAAAAATACTTATGTGCTGACAGCTATCCAACAGTGTTGTCACAGCAGGAAGACATCAGTTGAAGAAACAGATAGCGACCTCAGAAAAAGAAAAAAAAAAAAAAAAAAAAC
>VFFE01007638.1:1306731-1328294 GCA_008921705.1 Burhinus oedicnemus | reverse complement strand
AAACAAAGCGACAAAAAAAAAAAAAAAAAAAAAAAAAAAAGTCTGGTCAGCAGTGTGGACAGGGTTTCACAAGATTATAAATCACCCCAGGGTCGCTGTGTTCCCACCATAAAGAGAGCATGGTCGTTTTATTGTAATCTAATAAGTGATGGGAGCAAAGGACAGCTCCAGTGTGTGTGTTTGAAAAAAAAAAAAAAAATCTTGATTACAGTTTCAAAACTATACAGTTTCCCTTGCCATTGAAGTGCAGATTATGGGGGTTAAGGCCATTTTAGGATTGGATTACTTTTTTATAGCTGTATGTTATTCCCTTGTTCATGAATCAGAAAGTACTTAAATTAAACTGAACATTTGGGAGTAATACTAATAGGGAGTGTGGTAGTAGAAAATTAATCACTATTTAGTGTTAAATGGCTAGCCAAGTAAGTCTTTGTTTTCAAGGCTTTTTTCACTGAATGAAATACCCACCTTAATGAACTGAGGAGAATTTATATCCGGTGGTTCCTTTTATTTTTCAAAAAGTTAGGTTTTGTGGTGACTCATGTGCAAAGGCAAGTCAGTAGGAATGTATTTTTAATGTCAGATTTAATCAACTTATTCACACTTTCATTGTGGAGTTTATTCTATGTTGGGTAAAATTGGCCAGAGGAAATTTTTGTTCTTCTTTGTCTTACTTCTTGGGGTTACACATTTGATACCTCTTAACATGTTGAGTAACAGCCTTGATGTGCGCAAAGAAGAGTCAGAAATGGGATTTCTTTTCTTACCTTTCTGACTTTTTACATGTTAGCCCTCCATTGCTTTTCCTGTTACTCGGATAGCTCTTCTGGCACCATTTATTTTTTTTCTCCAGAATCTTCTCAGAAGCCACTTTGTGAAGCGAGTGGCTCCAGAAGCGAAGAGGCAGGGAGCTGAGCAGCAGGGCTAGGGATGGCTGAAGAGGAAAACGGGTACAGAAGCCAGTAAAATGCTCCAGTGCTTCCCTATGTTGGTGTCCGCGTGGCCGCTTGCCTTCTCAGTACGCTGAAGCTATCGGCTAGTGACCCTATTTTGGTGCCTACTGCCCAGACGCTACCTAACCCTCGCTGGTTCTGAGTAGGCATCTTCTGTCCTTCTGCCACTAAGGACAAGTGGTTGAGAGGAAACGAATAGGAAAGAGAAGCCAAACAGGCCTTCATATGCTTTCCAGACCTCCCTCCTCAGACTAAGAGCTACTGTTCTTAGCTCCTCTCGAAGGCCCTGTTTTCTAAACCAAAACCCCAACAGCCTTTCCTTCTTGGCCATTTCTTTCCTTGGTATGTTTTTTTTAAAGTAAAGATGACACCAGATTTATTTCTGCTTACCTCCTGCACCCACAGGTGGGCATGGGAAAATAACAGATCTAGCACTTTACACTAGAGAATAAACAAGAGGGTTCAGGAGCTGTTTTCTCTTCAGTCTCCTCAGGCTCCACATTTTCTTCATGGCATTTAATTCCACTTGCTCATGCAGACATCCAGATCTGTGTTAAAACCAAAAATCCTAATACTTAGAATCAGGCCTGGGTTTTAAGAAAAAAAACCCCAACCTATAGGCCAGCTTCTGGGGCAAAACCCGGGAAAAAAGTTTCACATAAACTTTCTTTTTTGCTGACATTTTGGGGAAAAAAAAAGTTAATATTTCAGTATTGCATAACAGCACTGAATTTTTTTTCTGATTTTTTTTTTCCTTATGCTTTTGTATTTCAGAGTTAATGTTAATCCGTAGGAAGTTTCATAAGACAAAATTATCTGAATTTGAATTTGTTAGTGATATTTTAATTTTAGATTTTTATTTCCCTTCTTCTGTGTGTCAGGACGTACAGTAGCATCACAGTAACTCCTAAGATGCACTTTGTCAGATCTGGGCAATTTACCAAATTTTGTCTTCTAGGAAGCAGACTGGTATCATGAGAAGACCTGGAGTGCAGGTGGCTACTTGCTTCGCAATTAATCTTGCATTTCAGATTTCCAAACTTAAATGGATGGAAAGATTTTTTTGTTTGCTTGTTTGTTTTGCTGTAGCTCACAATTTTAATGATACTTTTCAAACGTGATCAGTGTAGTAGCATTACCAAAGGCCAACAGTATATTAAGTGCCACCTTCATTCAGAAACCTCGCCCAGTCGTGCAACTGTTCTGCCTGCTTTCTTGAACAAAATGTGAGTATTAATTTTCCTCGGGTATTGGATGATGATGAAGATGATGATTTGTACTTAGACTCATAAAGCGAACCTTTGGTCTTGTCTATCATCGTTCCTATGTTATTCCGTGATTCTCACCCCCTTCAGCTGTTAATATAGGCAACTCTCACCCTGTATCTAATCGGACTGACAGAATCTCCTACCGCTGCTATCAGTGTCATTCCTTTAATTGAAAATGGGGCATGATTGATGGCTGCGCAGGTTCTGCTTCCCGTTGGAGAGAAAGCTTTGCCTGCTTGACTTTCCCAGCACACTTTTGGTAAAGAGAATAACATCACCAGAGTAATTACTACACCAAATCCAACATGGTGCACAGAGTATTTGGAGTTCCCATTGTATCATGTTAGGTACACAAAACTCCTACTGATGTTGGAACAAAATGTCACAAAAAATAAAGAAGGGAAAATACGATTGTGGATCTATCTTCACTTCTGCTCTGTATATCCATTGAATTGTCTAAGATCCTCCAAAGTATCAGTCAGGTGAGTTCAATGTTTGTTTTGTCCAGTTAAGGGATTTGCAATTTTTCTTTTCCCCCCCTTGATGTCTAAGTTAAAAAAAAAAAAAAGGATAAAATAGAGGGTGAATTTCTATCACTGTGTTATAGAGAACTGAGTTGATCAGACACGTTGTATTTAACCAAAAGCAGGATGTTGCATAAAAATAATCTTAGGATTCATGAGATGTTGTAGTGGGGAGAAACATCTTCCTACCCTGCTTCAGATAACAACAGTGCTAGTTCCCACATAAGTCAAGCTATACTTGTTATTATTAGAAGAAAGGAATGAGTGAGTTGTTTTACATACGATGTTTTACTACTTGCAAAATTACTCATGCTCTCAGAATAAAATACAGAGTGCAAATGCCAGGGTGATTTTTTTGTTGCTGTTGTTGAAGACATAGGGTAGATTGGTTAAGGTAGAGAAACAAATGTAGTTGCTTTGATTTATCACTTGTGACATTAGCATGTACTATACCGTTCTCCTGGAAACAAAATGGTTGCACCTGAGGACAGTGATATAAACACTACTTTGATTATTTGAAACAAACCATTAGGCTTTGATGAAAGAACCATTACTTTAGTAGACCTTGTACAGAGAGTGCGCTTGGAGATAATGGATGAGCAGCCTACAAATTGCTTGCTTAGAATTTAAAGAAGTCACATGTTTGTTTGAACTTCATGGCGTAAACAGGTATCTAACATGAACAAGACAAGCTAATGGTATACTTACGGTGTAGTTGAAAAACACTCTTGCAAACTTTAACTGCAATACTTTAAATACTGCATTTCAGAGTACGTACTGAAAAAAATCAGCTGTGTAGCTGTAATGTATACAATGGTTTTATATATTGATGTGTATACAACGTACACATTTGTATATACATGTATTTGTAGACTACGTATTTGTTTTAAAACAGTGTTTCATTTTTATATATTTGCTGCATGTTTTCATAATGAAAATACATATTTTGGAGTATTACACAACTGAAATGGTTGTAAAAGGTGACAAATTTGAGTCTGTTTAACAAGGAAAGCCCAAAATGGATTTAAAATATTTGTCTTCCGTGGCAGATTTTCTTTGTCATCTCTTAAGTGATTGCCTAGAAAGTTGTTTCTTTAATTCTGTGTGTGGTGCCTTAGGTAGAGCTGGTTTCTGTGGGCATTCCTACGCTGTGAAATAGCTCCCCTTTTACTTCTGGATCCTGATCGCCCACACTCCACCACTTTTTGTGTGTTCTTTTGGGATAAACCAGCTACTTCCCTCTGAAGCAAAACGCAAGTGTAGTTCTGGTGATAGTCCACTCTAGGAACTATTTCCCAAAGGCACTGTGGACACGACACCACTAGGTTTGTTTCTTTCTGCTTCACACAATCCTCCAACGCTATCCCAGAAAACTCTGCACTTTCTGGTACTCCCCTGTACATTCATGCTATTTTCTAGATAATGTGACGCACACCTGACACATCAGCCATAATTTGGAGATGGAGAAAATTTCCTAAACATCCCAGCAATAGGACCTGTACATACAGTGTTCAAAATACTTTGATCTGCAGTGGTGGAATTGGTTCCTCCCAATTTACGTCTACAGTGTACAGCTCTCCATCTGAATCAACGACCAGTGATCTTTCTTTGGCTTGACAGTCAAGGAACTGTATTTTTAAGATGTTACTCACTTCGTTATAAAGAAGTTCAAAACTGGTCAGATGAAGGAAACTGTAGGAGTTCCTGTGTTGCACCATTGGTTATGAAAGAAGTATATAGGATGGCCGTGCCACAGGGGTATTTCTACATTGCAGATATCTAAATCTAAGTGGAAGGAGGGCAGCCTGTTTGTAAATACGATGTGAGAAAGCTTAAAATTGCAAAATAGATTCATAGGCTCTTAATGTGTACTGTTTGTAATAGTTATATATTGGGGGGATGGCAGCGCTGCAAATTTCTGCAAATAATCTTTATCTGCCCATACTTTTAAAGTGAAGATTATTAATTAATTTATTTATTAATTACACTGTCACTAAAAGTGCCAGACTGGAGTCTCTCCCTTAGTATTCCCCCAAATAATAGTCTAGCCTTAACTGCTGTTGGAGATGGAAAGATAAACAAAAATTGAGAAGATAATTCTAAACCCGTGTGACAGCCAAGGACGTACAGAGCCTGAATGATTTACCTTTACATTATGGTAGTCATGTCCCAGCATCCTGTTTCATGTGACAAGTCAACAAGCAGTAAAAAATACAACACATGAATATCTGACTGTTTTTCATGTTTAATTTCAGGAACAATATAAATACTGGTTACTATCTATAGTACGTACTGGTTACGGAATACTGAGGACTGTACAGAATAGTGGACTGTATTTCCATAGTCCATGTACTGCCTGACAGGAGAATGTGAGCTCTCTTTTTTCAGTTGCGTAGATAGCTTCTTGATTTATTAAAACGTTTCTCCAGGGCATAAGCACAAACATGGTACCACGGTCTAAGCCCCTCTGTTGTCTGTTTTGAAATGGTTGCATTACCCTGCAAACCTGTAAAATGTTCGGTATTTAGACATAAACATCCTAACCAGGTTACGCTTTGTGAAACAAATATTTATCCTACTTAACTATTTTGAACTTTTTACAGGCCTGTTAAGTGACACAAAACCTTTAAATGATTGTCCTTTAACAACTTTCTTTTCTTTTGAACTTAATGTATTTAGCTACCATTCCCTTGCTCAAGATTTTTGTGCTTGATCTAATACATTTTATTAGAGGTAATGAATTGAGACCAAACTTTCATCTGCTATGGATACATCCTCTTAACTGTATTACAACTGTAATACACCCCACAAACTACACATTACCAAGCTGCTGTAGTGCTTTTTAATTGTAGTGAGTTCTTTTTTTTTGGGTAGGTTGTGTTCATTTAAATAATTATTTTTAAAATGCTGTTAAATATACAGCTGGTAAATCAAGAGGTTTTATAAATTATGGAAATGCACACAAAGATGTAAAGTGGTAAAATCACTCCGTAGTTTACTAATCAACAAATTTGGGACATTTTTGAAAAAAGAATTTTCACATTTCTGAGCTCGAATTCACATTAGCAATTTGTGATTCATTGAATTACTTGTTTTCTCTTTTATGAGCAGCAGAACTGTACTCTATGAACCAACTAAATCGTCTAAATTTTGTTTCATTCTCTGATAAATGATGAATACAGTAGCAACAGTGAGATCTGTTTATTGCAAAGCAAAACGCTGTGTACATGAGAAGAAATAACAGAGAGGTGGTGTTGACTCCTATTCCTGCTCAGTTTAAATAAGTTAATCACTTGTCTTTTTATGAGCTCTTTCATGGCTTGATAGCCCTCTGAAGTTCCATTGCAAGCTTTTAGTATCATTATGTGCTTGCTGCTTGGATATCAAGGGGTTTTGTTAACTATGAAAAGCTTTTTTTCAAATTCAGTTTTCATACAGTGACCCGTAATATTTTTTTCTCAAAGTTTGTGAACTCTCATCGAGTAAGAGTTCTACAATGGTGACGAATTTAAGTGGTTTTTAAAGCTAGGTTTTGTTTTTACAACTTGAAAAAGTCAGTGCCCATTTTAATCAGAACAAAAAATTCTAGTTATGTTCTGCTCAGGAAATGGGGAAAAATAAGCTAAACGTGGCAGTAATGAGGCTAGCTCTTTCTAATGTTTGTAGGTTCAGTTAATGAGAAGATACTTAGCTGCTTCTGAACTGAATATGCCCAAAGAAATAGTTTATTATTTTCACACACGAGAGACTATATATATGTGTGTATATGTGAATTAAAGCAGTCCTGCAGTTGCATGTCTTCTTGATAAAGTCAGAAACTTTGTTGTATTTCTTTAGGGGCTGCAAGATGAGATAGTAAGATGGGCTGCTTGGTTAACTAACTTCTCTATTTTCTTCCTCATGATTTTGAGACTGATTTTAAGACGTTTGCTGAGTTGCTCTCACTAGTTCATTTAGAAGGTCGTCCTGCAAAAATTCAAAATAGACAGGTGGCTTTGTCACTTGTTGTCAAAGACTGTCTGAGGTAGGATTCATCAGGGCAGATTTAGGTATCTGCTATTCAGACACCAATATTTGAGCTTGCAACCTTTGTACTGAGTGGAAAGAAATGGGCACTTCTCGGACTACAATTCACCTGACCTGTTTGAAATGACCACTGATGGATGAGATGATTCATGCCTGGAATTGCCCGTTTCTCTCCATCAACTGGAAAACACAACAAGGGAGGGTAGCGTAGATATAGGTGCGTACAACAGGTCAGATATTTCTTGGGTACAGTGTTAGCATATATTATGGCTCCAGTCAGAATAGAGCATTATATGGGGTAGCTCGTTCATTCTGCAAAGAGAACAAGTATCGTTTGGGGTCCTTTGTGAAGAAATAGTATCGTCTCATTTCTTCTGCCTTGAAAATAAGGTTGAAAATAATAAACCAGTGTCATCTTCCTCCAAAACATTGTCATGCCAGCGGACCGTTAGCCATTTAATCTCCGGGAAAAGTTTTTCTGGAGGAGCTTCCCCTCTCCCACCCACAAAGTATGGTGTCTAAAATGACAGGCTAATTTCAGATTCAGCTGTGATTGAGCACATGCCAATTTTTACATGCTTTACATAACTAAAATAGAGCTGTCTTTAGAAATCTGTATATTAGGGAAATGAGCTCTAATCAGTGAAAGCTTTTTTCATAAGTGGATATATTCATATAATTTTTACTTTTTTTCAAACATGTAGCACTTAAAATTATATTAGGAAACTTACAGAATTATTACTACATGGCTGATAGCAGCATATAGGAAATAATGGAAATGATAATTCTGTTATTTTCCCTAATAGATAACCACTGATATTATATCAGTTGCATAATCATTCTCAGTCTAAAACATCTCCTTTCATCTGAGTAATATTTTTTAAAGATGAAGGAAAATAAGCTTCCCTGAGGTTTACAGGTATATGATACTGTTGTTAAGTTTGATGGTTTTCCTTTTTTATTTGTTTAGAGTAGAAGGACTAAAAATTATTAGTCCGGATTAATTAAAGTGAAACTTTGGGATTCTTATTAGGGAATGCTTTTCTGTTACTTACGTACTCTGCAAGCCAAAATGTAGTGGTTTTCATACTAAGAATATGAAAACCAAAACTGATACAACACGCAGAACTTGGAAAATCAAATTTTTCCCAAATCTTACTCTTTATGTGACTACAGAATAGAATCACATGACTGCCACTACCCAAAATATAGTTTATAAGGCGAAAACTGAGTAAAGATGTGGACCTACTGCTGCTAGGCTTTTTCAAAACCTGATTTTGAAACAAATGGCTTTTAAAGACTAACCGGCAGCAAACAGAACTGTCTTTGCACCATGGTGTAGTAAGAACGAGGATGAAATCTTTTTTTAAGTTTGACCATGTGTTTCTGCTGCCATGTCGGAGAAAGCTAAACTGAATCAGCGGATCTTTTGGATTTGGTAGCTGGGTTAAATGGTATTCAGAAGTGTATCACTGCAGACCGATTAAGTCTTGAGCATTGCATAGGGAATTCACACAACAGACTTTCACTTTATGTTTCTCTGTGATTGTCTCTGCAGCTTTTTGGTTTCTGTGCTGCTCTTTGTAGATGACGGGTGATGCTTCTAATGAAAGGCATGTGTATCCACGGTCATGCAGTGTTGTGCCGTGGAATAGAAAGCAGATAAATACACAATTTTTTTACCATTAATTAGAATATGACACAAACAAGCTGTATCCAGCCTGAAATAATTAAGTATAAGAACACGTAGAAGGGGATAAATAACATCACTTACATGGCTTTGATACCATATGACTCATGGGGGCATTGTTCTTACTCTTGGAACCTAAAGATCTAAGTGAATCCTGGAAAACAAAAAAATAATATTCTGCATACCAATATCCTTCTTCAGACAGTATATCCAGCTGGGTGGTCAAACTCTCATTTACAGCCCTGACTAGCCTTTTTTATATCCCACACTCACTTAGGAAGCATCTGGGCTTAATATTTTTGTTAACTTTGACTGCTTGTAGGAACTGTTAGCTAGACGGTTTTGAATAATTGTGGTACGCTGAACTTTAAAGTGGTCAAATTTGTCGTCTAGATCAAGAGGTAGGTGCATCAGTCAGTAGCTTTGCTAAGCCACTCATGTAGACAAGCTACAGGTGTTTCTTTCATGACCCTGTAGATGCCTCCATAGAATAGTTCTTTGGTAAATCCTACTGGAAGCCCTGAGGAAGGGATCCATCTGCAGCTGAGGTATGTAGAAAAGGAATAAACGCTTCCAGAGCACTGCTCATCCGCTCCTGATGTGAATGTCTAAAATAGATCAGATGAATTATGCCTTAAAAGTTCCTCTTCCTCTCAGTTGAGGGGAAGGAATGATTTGCTCTATGATGCTTATGCTTTAGACCTCTATGTTAGGTCAGATGAATCCGATCAATGCAATTTATGATGCAAGCATGCTTCAAAGAATGATGTAAAGGATTTGGCTTATTGGAATTACATAGCTGGGACAGAAATTGCATAGACCTGTGGCTTTATAGAAAATTAAGTTATTAGCTCACATAGCACAAGGAGAATAAACTAACTGGCAGGCAGCTGAGACAGTAAACCCAACTTCAGTGCTTCATGCAATTTGAAAGCTTTTCCCAAAGATACCAAGGAACCCTCCACAGAGTTCATCTCCACTGATGCGCTATGGTAATCATAGCAGTTAACATTCAACAGAGTTTAACATCTGATGTGATAACTGCTGTGTGGTAAAAACTGAATTGGTGAGTCATGTTAGAGGATGTTAATGCAATCCAAATAAAAATGTATTTAAGAATCTGACTTAGGTGTCTAGGATGGAAAAAAGCCATTTGAATTTATGCCTTTATAGTATTTCTTCCAAGAATGACTTTTGTCCGAAGTCAGAAGGCAGGTACTATTTTTGATGTTATGTTTTGCTTTAAAGGCTATTTTCCCTTGTTAAGAGAATTCTTTAGCATTTAGGATTATGTTATTTTTTCTACAGAACCCTGTGAAATGTATAGTCATAAACATGCATATAATTCCTGTGTAATGTGGGGGCCTCCATTTTAAGGAATAAAAAGGAAAGTTAAAATTTTTCAAAGCACACCTTTGTAACAACACAATGAGCCAATGGATTTGCTCATATTAATAAATATTTGCAAACCTAGGGCTGCTTTTAGTTTATACCCTTTCCAAGGTATATATTCCAAGGTATGACAAAATATATAATAAGTGCTGGCTAAATAAAAATGTTGTTAATGCTATGTCCTACATTTGGTTATGTGATCAGGAAATTAATTTGGTTTAGGAAAGACATATCAATGTGTGGCATTGATTCTAGACATCAGTTTGAACACAGAGGTGCTTTTAAATGCAGCATGTCTAGTGCTTCTTTCTTTTATAGATACTGTTAACACTGTTTGAAAATGCATTATTTCACGCAGAGGGTGTCTATAAGTGAGTGAATATAGTATAGTACATCAAGTTTAAAGAGTTATTTTAGATAAGGTGATAATACTGCATAATGATGTGAAGCCTTTCAGTAGTTTTGTTTCAGCTGAAATCCAGATTTACTGGAATGTTTCAAAGTCCAAAAAAACCAGTCTCTTTCACTTGAACAGTCTAGCTCTAAGGAATACGTGGACATTAGCATAAAGGTTGCACATGTTATACAAAGTGTAATTAAAGAAGCTTTGATCCCCCAAATGTCAACTAGCTTGCTAAGTGTCATAACAAAGTGTCAAGCATCTGGTATACAGTTAATTTGTAGTCATTAACTGCATATTGTTGATGTGACAGTTTGTTAGCAAAGCAAGCTTGACAGTTTGCATTTTGTTATTGATTGACACCTATAGACCTCCCCACCCGTTTAGTTTACATTCCTTATGAGAGTTCCTCAGGTTGCACTTTTAACTAATTAGTTTAGTTAGTTGGTCCAATATGTTAAAATGGAGTGAATGTATATAGGGAGCCCGAGACCCCTAATTCCATAGCAAGAGTGTTTCTTGATTGCATGTATCTTAGTCTGTCTTCATTGGGTTAGCCATCAGTTTTACAAATGTGCTTTTCTTTTGATATTATTGGTAATCTATAGCTTGCATTAACGTATACCATCAAAACCAGCTATTTACATTTACACAAAGCGCACTTATGATCTAGATTGCGGTGTCTTCCCATGTGACTTACCAAAGAGCCTATAAGAGTACCTTTCCACTGCGTTCCAGTTTGTACTATGTAGCATAAGTGTATTTTGGTTTGTATAGCTTGTTAAATATTCAATAGCATTCTGCATTATTTTGAAAGCTGGAATTAATTAAAATAATTAAACTGCTTTTTGGTTTTGGTTCCAATTTCCTCTTCCCCCCATATGATATAAAGGCAATCTATCAACAAACTGAGCATGCTAATGAGCAGCAATAAATATTATGCAACTGTTCTTATATCCAGAAAGGAATTTGTGTGTATTTTTTATAATGGGTGATGAAAGTGGGTTATAAAAGACGTAATATAAGGAATACTGATTCAAAGTAGTTATGTGTTTTGACATTTTTCAGGCACTTCCACAAATGAATTCTTCTCAAATCCCACTTCTGAATGTTGTTTTCTAAATTAATTCAAATTGTACTAGTTGCACTTTCAAAGTTCACGCTTATGACTAAAGAGAGAAATACTAAGGACCTCCTTATTTATTGATGCACTTAATTTATTGGTTTTAAGAAGTTGAATCTATCACCCACTCTACAAGAAGGGGACTGGATTAAATTTCTTTCAGAGCCTTGCTTAGACTGACGCTAATAGCAGAAGCTAGAAACAAGGCTTTGCTCAGTTCCGTAAGTTATGTACGCTCTAGTCTACCATCCTGGTAGTCCTCGCACTCGTGTCTTAATGCGTGTGTGTCCCTGGCACTTGCTTCTGGAAGTGTGCTAGCTAATGGTACTTTTCATGTTGTATGTCATATTCATGTGTAATAGCGCTTGTTTTTCCATCAATATGCCATTTTCATGCAATACAAAAATTACACACAGATTTGTCATCCTAAAATTTCAGGCTTTGCCTAAAAGTCACAAGAATAGTTTTTGATTTCAGTCTTTATCTTGCTTGTGTTTCTTGGTTTTTTTTGTTTGTGTTTTTTTGTTTGTTTTTTGGGGTTTTTTTGGACCTTTAGTCTTCATAGATAATGTAGACTATAGTTTCTCAGACTTCTTGTTTTATTGAGACTTATTTGAACAAAACCTGAGATACCTCATTTCATGGTCTGTGGTGAAATTCCAGATATGGTGCCTGAAGGAAAGATGGCAAGCACTTGAGGAAGTGGCAAATATTCTAGTGATAGCACAGAGTTGACTTTATTTTTATATTTTAACTATTATGGAAAGGCAGTGTAATGAATAATATGTATGGAGTGCTTGAATAAATGAGAAAGGAGAAGCAAAAAGGATACATTTATTGGTGCTTACATCTTTATTTGTGGTGCTCTGAAAAGATTCTTCATCCACCGCTGTTGGTGGTATTGCATGATGGCCACGTTGAGTGGGGAAGACTGAACTTTTCTGCATGGAGGAGTTAAGAGCACTTACCACCTTTTTTGGCATGAACAAAATGTGACATCCTGGTGATGTTAAAGGCAATGGCAAAATTCCCATTGTCCTCTTTTGGGCCAGTATTTTGTGTTGGTGCTGCTTCCAAGTAGAGGACAGTACCTATGTAAAGCCAGTCAGTGGTACTAAAGTTAGGAGCCGATTTTCTCCTCTTTTATCTTGCAAAAGAAAGTTATTAAAACTGCATAAGGAACAGTATATTAATATTCTGACAATTTAAGGATATGTAAAAGCACAAATAATGGAGAATGATAGAGCATTTTTCCTTACTGAGTGAACAATGAATTCAGAGAAGGGTGGAACATTAGGAGCAAAACATTCTTTAAATTATCGTTCTAAAAGAATTTTACTAAAGAAAAATCAAAGTATTTAGTTGGACTTGCTTCCTTTTTATAGATTCATTCGTGCTTGACAAACTTAGAAGTTTCCCATAATTTAAAGTGGGGAAGGTAGCTCATTGCCACATTCTCATTCAAATAACAACTGGAGTATTTTGTTTATTCTTTAAAGGTGTTTTCTTTTCTATAAAACTTTGAAATTTTAGAAAAAAAACCCCAAACCGCTGTGTAAATTAGTACTTCCTAAGATGGCTTTAAATTGTGCCCCTGGTATGTACTCGGCAAAGACGACTGGCCTTGACAGAGATTATATTTTTGTACAGGTTTATTAGTAAGGAAAAGTTTCTTTATTGTGTTAAACAGAAAGATGTTTGGGGCCCTAGCAGTGTGAATGCTATGAATACTAAAATAATACAGTGCTTAAATGTAAATGAATCTTTATTGTGACTTAAATTCATTTAATAGAAAATCTAGCGTTTTGCCTGTACAGAAAAAAGATAGTGCTATTTTCCTCATACTGAGATTACTAGAGTGGGGTCCAGGTTTTGTTTAGAGTGGTAGAAGACAGCAGTTTGGGTATCCGCTCTCATTTGCTCTGCTGCTGTTCCTACGTGGAGGCTGATCCACTTGCTGCCGGTTCAACCTCTGTGAAAGGCGACCACAACGTTAGCAAAACCGTTTCCTTACTGACTGCCTTTTATGAGGAACGGCGTGGCCGTCGTATCTCATAAGGTGGTCCTCCTTGAGGAGGCTTGTCGAAATGAGAAGCTGCATTTCAGAACGCGTTTTAGCTCAGTATTTGACGGAGCATGGCGATGATGCTTGGGGACAGTTTTGTAGCTGGTATCGTTTAACACAACTTCATTGCAGCCTGTGGACCTATTATAGTTTGCCCCAGCTGAGAGCGTGCGCTAATTTTTTTATATAGGGATGCTGAGCACCTCTTTCTGTGGGTGATTGCTTTAATTTTGTCAGAAGTGTTACCCTGTTTTTCATTCCTTTATATCTGTAGTCATTTAGTTCACAAACTTACCGTTTCTGGTGGTTAGTTATTTCAAATACATTAAGTAAATTATTAGAGTTTTAGACTACATTTGAAAGAGTGTGTTTGAAACTTCCTGTCCTAGTGAAAGGAAAAATTAAGATTGAGTTTTTAAAAAAAATGGTTGGATGAAAACAGTTTTTAAAAGGAATAAATAATGATTATGTATACTTTAGTAATGCTAAAATAGAGAAGATGTGAACTTTTCCTTTGTTTTTTGCTTTATTTGTGGTGAAGATTGATACTGTTCAGAAAGCTTATTCCTAGGTGCTTTTAGGTTGGTACTTATTAATCTCTTCTAAAACCCTTTAGGCCACCTATGTTACATGCATTTTTAGCCTGGTTTGTTAAAGAAGTGAGACCTGTGTATTTGCCTGTTTCTTCCTCAGACCTCATCTCACGCAAAGTGTCTGTTCAAGTGTTGGTCTAGGTAAGGCATGGCCATAGGCTACTCTTTCCAGTGGAAATATTCAGCACTGTCTAAATAAACGGACATAAAAAGATGTAAAAAAGGGAATGACTTTGGCTCCCCAACAGCTGCTTTTCTTTTGATTTCCACTTTTACAAATGGAATCCAGAAATTATCCAAACTCCAGAGCTTCAAACACCATTGTTTTCAAACTGTTCAGTGAAAAAAAAAAAAAATTAAAAAAAAAATCTATCACCTTCCTTTGAATTATTTTGCACTTAAAAAAGAAAAAAAAAAAAAAAGGAGGCAGAGGAGCTCTTCGTGACCTGCCTTTATGTTAATCCTTAAAATGGTGGCAAATTATACAAAAAAATCTTCCTGGACTTGCCCAAGATGTATCTGATTGGCCAATAAACATAATTAAACCTTCTTCTTGGAGTAAGTCAGGTCCCTGCTTGATAAATATGTAGTATGAAAATCCCTCCAGCAGATGTGAAAGATGAGATGTGCACTTTCCTAGATTACTGTACTTTCTAGAAGAGCTGCTTCATGTTACCTCTGACGCAGAGGAAACCTACCCAGCAGAGAAATGTCCTCTTTGGGGAATGCTTCCTTTAGGGGGTACATTTAGCTCAGGTTTAAGTCCCTTCACGTAAGCATCGACCAAATGCCAGTAAACTTGCTGACGCTAAGCAGGATTGGGCGTAGGTACTGATGATGTTCCTAAAGCTAACGACTTCATCACAGGTTTGCTGTTTCTTGGTCCCAGCTAAGGTGAGGCCAAGAGGCCCCATCAAGCAGAACTCAGAGAGCCAGACACTGGAAAATGGCCGTTAAGGAGAAGCAGGTGGGAATCCAGATTTATTGCTATTGATTATGAAGAAGTTGCTTCTTAAATTAACTGGCTGGATTTAAAATAGCAGTGAGGACAAAGAACTGGCTTGAGTTTTGGCAGTTTTGACTAGGAGTAGAAGCTACGTTTCAATCTCAGACTGCTTTTTAGATCTTGAGTACTACTAAAACTTGAGTTGTCTAATTCAAGTTAGTTAACATAGGTTTGGGGGTTTTGTTGTTTTTTTTTTGTTTGTTTGTTTGTTTGTTTTGGGTTTGGTTTTGTTTTTTTTGTTTGTTTCTGTTTTTTTTCACAACAGATATACCCCAAAGCTTCTGCCAAGAAAAAGTTACGATTTTCAAGTCAGACCTGGCACTAACAAAGATACTGATGCTTATTCTTAGACATTTACCTGCAATAAGATAGTCTTTGAAATCTCTTCTTCCCAGGGATGCTTTTGAAACCTTTGAAACTTCTTTTTCCCAGGGACACTTCTGGTGCAGTGTTTACTTCACACCAGAAAATTAATATATGATTTTGCAATTAACATTCTCTTTCACCCCCTCCAAATCCTCTCTTCTGCTCCATCATCTCGGGCAGAGATGCCTCTCCTCCCTGTGCCAAGAGAAAAAAATCCATTACCCAGTGCCAAGCCAGGGGAGGCATAATAGATAAATTGTGTGCGACAACTCCAATACCTTTTTCTGTTTGCCACCATTATTTCACATGCAGTTCTCTTTCCTGTAAATCAGGGGAAAAGACTTTCTCATGCCGTTGTTAGTTGGGCCACCATTAATAGAACCTAAGTTTGTGAATGGGGATTTTAGTACTGAATTTCAAAGAATTATCCTTATAATTGATGAAAAATTTGTCTAGTCTGTTCACCCAGCTGTGGGCAATGTAAAATCCAAAATTTTTAGGTCCTGAGATAATACCATAGAACCATAGAATGGTTAGAGTTGGAAGGGACCTTAAAGATCATCTAGTTCCCACCCCCTTGCCATGGGCAGGGACACCTTCCACTACGCCAGGTTGCTGAAAGCCACATCCAGCCTGGCCTTGAACACCTCCAGGGATGGGGCCTCCACAGCTTCCTTGGGCAACCTGTTCCAGTGCCTCACCACCCTCGTAGTAAAGAATTTCTTCCTAATATCTAGTCTGAATCTACCCTCTTTCAGTTTAAAACCATTACCCCTCATCCTATCATTACAGTCCCTGATAGAGTCCCTCCCCATCTTTCCTGTAGATCCCCTTTAGGTACCGGAAGGCTGCTGTAAGGTCTCCCCGGAGCCTTCTCTTCTCCAGGCTCAACCACCCAACTCTCTCAGCCTGTCCTCATAGGAGAGGTGCTCCAGCTCTCTGACCATCTTCGTGGCCCTCCTCTGGACAGAGGAGTGCACACTTGTTCAAAATTGTAAGGTGTCATTCCAATCAGGTTTCTGCTGTTTGGCAAGAAAACGGTAGCTTAGTTATTTTGATACTAAATTGATGAAATCTTCTGTTGACTTTATAGGGCATCTGGAGATGGTTTACAGTCCGCTGGGAAGGTCTGCCTTAAGCCCTAAGCCCCTTCCCAAAGAAGATTAGTGCGAGGGAATGCCAGAGCGTTTATTCACTGTGCACCATTTCTTCTCTTCTTCACACTTCCCAAGAAAATGAAGTGACTCCTGATTCACTGGTTAGGATAGACGAAATCCTCCTAGCATATCCACGTCTGGATGGCGGATGAGGATAATTGGGTGAAACACAACTGCTGATGTAGCTGTGTAAAGTGTCTATTGGATTCCCTAGGATGGGTTATAAGATGGATTTTGCAGACAAACGGCTAGAATTTCATCTGGCATACATTGACATAGACCCATTGACTAAAAGGAGCCCTTTTAAGGTAAAACAGCTGAGAATCTGGCATAAAATCGTGAACATAGTGTTGAGAAGTATGTCATTTTCCTTTCAATTACACTTTTTTTTCCTTTTGTACATAGTTGGTATTCGTGAATATTTTCTTCCATCTACCTGTTGGTTTGAATACCTGTGTGAAATACTATGCCATAAGTGTTTTTTTCTTTAAATTAGAAAATAATAAATTCTGAGCTTACTTACCAAAAGGTTTTGCACAAAATGCCTTGGCCCAGGACGAAAAAACCCAACAACAAAAAACCCCTCTTCAGTTTCTGGTTGCGTTTATTTTTCATCATGCTTTTTTATTTGCATACTTACTTTTGAATTATCAACATCATTTTAGCGTTCTCACTAATCAAAGGTGGATTATCACAAAGTCATTCACAAATCAAAGTAACTAGGAAAGAATTTATATTTTTGTTAAAACATGGCTAATATTCCACTTCTTTTTCCTTCTGACTAAATTTAGAAGGTACAGACTGTATTCATCAGGCTATTCTGCAGAACCCTTCTGGATGTGGTAGAAAAGCTGATTTGTATGCATGAACTCTCATTCTTGCGTTTGTGCTAGCTTTAAGTAGCAACACAGCTTTTAATTGTGAGGTTTTAAGTTCTGCAATTAAAATTTACCCTTTCTACTGAGAGGATTGAGTGATAGTTTTTTGATTTACTTTAGACAGTTTAGACAAATTATATTTAAAAGCACATAAAGATGCAAGATGCATTTCCTGACTGTAAGAAGGTCAATATGTCTTAGGCACATTTGCTGAAAGTTTTACTTTGAATAGCTAATGATTTTTTTCAACTGTATTGCAGAGAACATGCTAAGATGCTACAAAGAGTTTTCCTGTCAGTCTCCTCTGAGGAATCAGTTTTCTTGAGAACTATGACTAAAAAGACCTTGAAGAGTTTAGTTAATAAATTTTCCATTTTGTAAAGTTATGTCAGTAGCATTCATTGTATTAGAATTCTAAAAGCCAAATGTGTACAAAATACCCAATGTACCTTAAGGGTATTTTCATATTTATAAAGTAGATAAATGACATTTAAGAGGTATGGTTATATGATCGAGGAATCTTGGGGCAGATGAGGTAGGGTTCATACTGCAGAGTTTTGTAGATAATGTGTAATGAGAAGACAAAGGAATGAGTACAGTGTTAACTGTTTGGTTTGTTAACTTCAAGCATGCGAAAAAATAAAGTACCTCCTCAAATTAGTTGTAGAATTACATTAAGTAAGTTCATGTATGGTTATCTGCTTACGATAACACAGGCTATTGCATATCCCTTAATTTTTATATGCTTTATTGCATCTTTTAGAAACTTCTCCAGCCTTGATTTCAGAAGTTCTGTTAGAAGTATAAGCCCAACCTGTGACCGTTTTATCACCGATCAAAAAATTGTTTGGTTTGTAATGTGAATTTTAAATTCTAGTTTCTGAGTGGTTTTTGGTGGTTTGTGTTTTTTGTTTTTGTTTTTGTTTTTTTATTTGCTTGTTTGTTTGTTTGTTGTTTAAAGGAGTATTAAAGTTTGCTAGCTGGAAAAAGCTCCTATTTTGATTTTCCTGTATTTCTGTCCTATTCACATCACCGTTGTTTCTAGAAGTTCTCACTGTGGACCGTTATGCTACTCAGTTAAGACATTCAGTCCCTGCCCCAAGGAGTCCTTGGTCTAAGTATAAGCAAAAGACAACAGATGAATGCTGCCATATGGAGTATATGCAAATGAGATAATATTGATCAACATGATAAGCATGCTGTGACTCTTAAACTATATGTAAACCTTTTTTACAGTTTGCAGACAACTTCTTCATGCTCCCATTTCAAGTCTTCTACCGCATATATATTCTTCATGGTCACAGCTGCAATAATAGTAATAAAAAGGTTAATAAAGAACCTTCAAGCCATCAAGAATAATTTACATTGTAAAAAAAAAAAAAAAAAAGAAAAAATCAGATGTTGCAGATGTCCTTAAAAATTTATACTTTAAATTGCATAGAATTACGTAGTACAGTGTACTGTTATGTATGTATGCTTAAAATATAGTATCAAATTATTTTTGTCTGAACCGTATATGATTTTAAGGCATAGTTCTTAAAAAAAATGCTAGTACTCTAGCAATCAAAGGACTGAGCACAGATGTGTTGGTGCATATGTTTGCAATATGCATGACCATGTTTCCTGTTACAAGAATTAAACCATATTCAAATTTTTAGGTGATTACTACAAATCAAGAAGGAAATAATGTATAAAACAAACAGTAGAGGATTTGAAGAATTCAAAGTGTGACCTGAAAAAAACAGGATTTAGATTTCTGGAGTAAAAAAATTCCTTTGGTTTCATAAATTAGTGAAACCTTATGTCTTCTTTGAGCAGTATTTGCTAACATCGTATGTTTGATTCTAAATATATACAAATTTTATTCTGGTTGGATCCAAGAAGGTGACATGAGCGTGGAGAACAAGGTGAAAGCGTATAGAGTTCACTTCTCATTCATCTAGGTTACTCTTAATGTTTAAATGTATCCCACTGCAGCAACAGACAATGTTGCTTTCCATGCTGTGTTCCAGATAGGAGCTTGCTATTTTTAGGAAGTTGGTAATGATCCCAAACTTAGCTTACATGCTCGGAATGATGATTTGGCATATCATTTCTCTCATTAGTACTGTTTTTAAGCAATAAGCATCTCACGAAAGCATGAAAATCCTGGCAGGATGAGGCAGCTCTGGTCTTGCAGAGTTGGGTGTCTCTTCTCTGTTACAGGTATTCAGTGGCCCATGGGAAATGAGTTGGTAATTTTGGCGTAATATTTAGTAGTCGTCCTGACACCGAGACTGCCTCTCAGTTCCAGAAGTAAACTGAGGAGTGAATGGGCTTAGGATTAAATTCCATTTTATTTCTTGGTGAAAGCAGAAGCGGGATTTGAACCTTTTTTTCATGAAAGCTGGCGTTGTCCTTGACTTCAGTCTTTGTTTCACAAAATGTAATCCAAAGTGATGGGCCAGCTTTTGGCATAGTCTTAAACTAAACCCAACCTTCCATCTTACTTTTATTGCTGAAAAATAGCTTTTAATAGAACGTGCTTTGGTTTGCTTCCTTCTCTGTCCAAAGCACGGGAGAAGGAAGAGGATGTTCGGGAGAGCCGGGCTGGAAGGGGAATGCAAACAGATCAAGTCTCTCTGTGGGATTAGCCCAGTGATGAACTGGTGCCTTCTTTCTTTCACTAAAAGAAAACCTGCTTTACAAGTGTTACGCTAATGTAAGTGTTAGTGTTTGCTTAGGAGACTGGAAGGGGACTCTGCTTGAAGCTATCGGAAGAAATAAAGGATCTTTAATAGGAGAAGTAGGGGAAAACATGAAAAATGCAAGTGTATTAAATCAGGAATCAGCATACAGTAGGTACGTTCACATGCAGGATTTCTGTATGGAAAAAACCTCAGTACTAACAGCCCAAAATTTTTAGAAGCACGTTCAGGAGATTTAAAAATGCTCCTTGGATAAAGCATGTCAGATATTTAGCAAGGAATTATTTTTCATTATTGTTGTGACTTTAACCTCTGATAAATGGAAGTAATCATCTGTTCTTATTTATTGCATTTCTGAAAATATTAGGTGTGGGTTTTTTAATATGGCAGTTAGGCAATAAAGTTGCGTTACAGGATACCAAAATATCATTCAGTGAAAATACTACACATGGTTTATATTCAAGTTCTTCATTGTTCAAAATTCAATTTTCCTCCACCCTCGCGCATTATGTTGATGGTGTTGACTTTAAGGGGTACATTTTCAAAGTCTTTTCTTCAGGATTTATAGCTAAATAACTCCCATTAATTTTAATGGTAAATGTGTGGCTAAATCCTGTGTACTGTTTTTGAAAAATGTGTCCCTAAGGTTATTGTTTTACACACTTCTGTGTAGATCCAGCTATCAAAGTTTATATTTTTCAGCTGTTTTATATAATACACACATGAAAGTGTAACATATATAATAATGCTAAACAGATTTTGGTCTAAAGATACCGGCTTTTCAAAAAATCTGTTTATATATTTTTCCAAAAGATAAAGCAATATAAATTCCAGTCAAAAGTTGCACCGTGTATATTTTATGCAAATCAAATTTACTGCTGTTTTGTTTGGTATTCTTATCTTGGTTCTGTAAATATATGTTCAGTTAGGCAGTTCCCTCTTATGCTTACCATTATCTGCAAATTCAACAATAAGTAACCTTTGAAATAACAAATTCTGCTATTTTTCATTAAAATGTGAAGAGTTAATTACGTATTGTATTCTATTCACAATAATATTTGTAATGTTTCTGTGTTAATCTTAGCTCTCATTATTCACAAATGCCTGTGGCATCTCTGAGTTATTAGGGCCTTCTTTTGTGGTATAAACATGCTTTCCTCCTGCAACGGACATCTGTGGGGCTTGTACCAATATAAAAATCATCATCTTCTTTTCCCCCTCAGAAGTAGAAAATGTGCGCAAAACACAGTATCAGCATTTTGTGCAGTTACTACGTGGGGTTTTTTTACTTCTTAAGCATAATGAATTCAGCGTTTGGAGGAGTTTTCCAGCGGATAATCAGAAACTAGCAAGACAAACAGTATATGTTGCTTTAGCTGAATGTATATTAACTATTTTGTTGCAATTTAAAAAAAAAAAAAAAAAAAAGTTCAGG